>OZ026619.1:67639734-68144893 GCA_964020975.1 Hermodice carunculata
AGAAAGAAAGAAAGAAAGAAAGAAAGAAAGAAAGAAAGAAAGAAAGAAAGAAAGAAAGAAAGAAAAAAAGAAAGACAATTTGTCTGTGTTGGCACACCGCCATAAAAATCTGTGGGCCACGTTTCAGGCATACTTCTCAGGAACAATTCAGTGAAAAAGTACAAAATTGGGTTAAATCGGTACCAAGCTATTTCCACGGTTTGCATGTCGATGTCTCATTGTAATTTGAGATCAAAGCAGCGTTTTTTTTAACAATTAAAAGGAGAAAGGTCCCACTTTTATGATACTTATGATCTGTTGATCATGTCATTTGCAACAATAATATCTTTGCTCATGTGTATGTGATTTTTATCTTTGCTGCTTATTAAATTTATTGTAAGCCTAATGTGGCGAACATGGGCATTTATAAAGCAGACAGCTATCTGTACCTACTTTAAAAAGCAAATCAATAATTTTGTGAAAGTTACAAAATTACTTTCTAAAAAATTGCAATGCTTTAGTTATACCTCGGTATTTCCAGTCTTTCTTTTTTATCCTTCCTTCCATGTGCTTTGTTTCTACCTTTATTCTTCGTTATTGTATTTGTGTATTTGCAATGAAAATTGTTTCTCTCCGAAAACTTTATAGTGAGACCAGCATACAAATAATGCTGCTTCAATGAGACTGACGCTGTTAAATGTGAACCTAAAGTTGCTCTTAACATATCAAAAAGGTACTATATTGGATAAATTAAGGCAAAAAATCCAATTGTGCTGACCAAGTTTCGACCTTTAACCTAAAAGTTAAAAAAAAAAACCTACCAATTTTTGACATAACAAATATTGAATCTGAAACAGTCTGTTAAAAACTCGGAACAACTAGCTTATGTTTATGTACAGCATGAAGTGCCCTTTATCACTGACGAACAGTTACACAAGGAGGCATTTAGTTAGTAACTGGAATGCCAGATAACTGTTTACTATTCTTTTTTATTTTTGTCTGTCGTATGTCTATAATGGGCACCCGGATGTTCATATCAGCCGAACAAGTATAATGCACTCATGAAAGAATGGCCTATCAAAGCTTCATCTGCCACCCCTCCCCATTGTACTCCGAGGCTTTTCATCTACCTAGTGTATGAAGCTTTTTTGAGTTAAGACAGTTGTCTCCAACATGCAATAACTTCAATCAGATTAGAAACTGTTTCATCCAAACCGTTCTCTCTCAAGACCAAATATTAAGCAACAACATTCAACTTGAATCTTTTTGTATCTTTGCTTTATTCCGATACAGAAATATTATCGTTCATTTTCATCAAAGAGAACAGTCAGTAACACCTAAACAGTAAAGCTTGGACCTTAAAAGGAACCAGTGTAATGATAGATGCGTGTCATTTTATACTAAGTATAAGATATCAAGACCGGTGATTAAAAAAAAAAAAAGAAAGAAATGCCAACAGTTTGCTGTACCATAAGTACAGGCGCTATGAGGTGATTCTGTTACACACAGTTGAAATAATTGTCTGTTAATGAGCCTGTGCTCCATTGTGATGGGCATTATGCTGAGTTTGATTCTGATCCTAGGCAGAAGCCAAAGACTCTTTTACTTCTAGCCGGCTGTGTGTGCTGGCTACTATAGAACTGAATCTAATTTTTCCCCGTTCAGTATCACAGAATCCCTTTTGGGTACCGGGATCAAACAAAAAGAATAGATCCTCATTGGTATGGATTTTGTGATAATGTCAAGTGGGGTATCTGGTCTTTAGCAGCTGATTGTCTACTTACTGACCCTACGAAAAAAAAAAAAAAGCTTTGCGTTATTTGACCCAGGATTGCCTGTCTTTTCATTCCATACAAAAGCAACAGACGTTTGCTGTGCGCCTCCCTTTCAAACATATATACCACACATTGTATTTCCTCTATTATTCATTTCATACAAATGCAACAAATGTTGCTTAGCACTTGAAATGTCAACGATATATATTACATACATATGCATTAGGAACACTTTACAAATTAATCAGAATAATTCTTCCGTTGAAACAGCAAAAAATGCAAAAATAAATTATAATTTTACCTCATTGATAAGAGACCTGGCGGTCGCACTTTTAGTTATTTAAATCTCTGTTATAATAACCATGTCATGCCAGCATAATGACGCTGTTTGCCAGTGCGATGCCTGCGTGATCAGGTAGTCTGACCGATAAAGATGTTAATCAAAATTAAGAACTTGCCATGCTATTTTTGTCTACAGGCCAGGTACTGCATTGTATGCCTGGTCTCCTTAGTCATGAAAGCAACAAAAGGGTAAATTTTAACATGAAATGAAAAGCAAAACAAAAACAAACAAACAAAAAAAAAAAAAAAAAAAAAAAAAAAAAAACCATTGCACAAAATTACTCGAAGAGTCAGCAGCCACTGGAATGACTTCTTTCAATTTCAAGCTCATTGAGCAATCCAAAAAGAGATGTGCTATGTTAATTCTACAAATGAGCGCTGTACAGGTTTCATTTATGAAGCAAATATGGAATTAATATGACATATTAAACCACAAAAACCTGTCAGACGTAACTCCTTTTGTACCAAGTGAGGCAAATGTCGTTCGCCAGTACTTTTATGACCCCTGATTACATTTTTTTCTGACAAAGACCTTTAATTTCACTACCATCATACCTGTGTTTCTTTTTAAAAAAAAGTTGCTAACCCAGTGGACACTTAATTAAGAAATCACCGAAAAGGGTGAAATCGCCCATGAGCTTGATTATACCGGTGACTTTTTTCGGTGAACGCGAGGTAAGGCTAACCAACCCGCCCACCCCTTGGCCTGGCCAAACCAAAGAACATGAACCATGCGCTTTATTTGCTGAAACTATAGATCCTCCATAGTATAACGTGAAATACCTGTGTAGTCCCATGTACAAATTTCCCGGTACTACAAAATGCAGTCATAAGGATCCTTGTTCTAATAGCAGCTCAAAGAAGCTTTTGCGGGGGTAGTAATGTTGAAGGAGACCCGGGGATTAGAACACTTCAACAGGAACAAACTTGGTGAGGTTCCCGTGTCTTGGTGAACGCCTTAATAAAGTCGACCCTTAGTCTGTAAAATAGCTCCTTCAGTGCCATATTTTTGACCTAGCTAGCAGCTTTCCACGGCGAGGAGCGCACTGAGAAAATCTGTTGATCTGGAATATTATCTTTCAGGGAACTTCAAGCATGCTTGTACTGGAATTGAAGGTCTTCTTACAACGATTCTGAATTGAGCAACCTCATCATAATTTCGAGCGGTTCATTTGAACTGGTTAGATTTTTGTCGCAGTTGGCCCTAAAACAGTTCCCGAAAGAGTGATTGTGCAATTGTTTTTATGCCGGCTGGAATCGTTGCAAGTGTTAGCTTGTAACGTATAAACAGTTCGTCGAGTTAAAAGAGTCTGTAGCCGTTGGCAGGTGAGAGACAGATTGATACAATCGAGCTTACTATTCCTATGCATTTACTGTGTGGTGTTCGCATTTGCTTTTCCTAGTACCTTCTGCAAAGATTATTTTAATCGATCAGTAGATTCCGCGTTAGTGAATGAGACGGCAAAATTAATTTGATATTCACATGTTCTAAATTTCACTGCAGAAATGTCCTTGAATAAAGTTTCGCTACAATATGAAATCAGAAATCTACTTATGGTTTCGCATTCAGCTCAGCACGATTGCTACCAAAGCAGTGGAAACTATATGACAATTGTTCAAAGACCCTTGTTCAAAACTGACTTTGGTTAGGTCTCATTTCTATGCATGAACTATTCGCCACAACCTGAAAATACTTTCATTACACACTCTGGTAGCAACACATGTAATACGGAAAGACACAAAAACACGGATATTCTGTTACATGAACATTTTCATCGTTTCCGAGGGCACCATTATTACGGATTCCTAATGTGCTTTTGTATAAAACGCAAAAGGGTAAATCAGCAAACATACATTAGTAATATTGATATATCATACGGTAATAAAAATTTTGCCGATATTTGCGAACTATTGTAAGGTCTTTGGGAGTGAGTCCCAGTTGAGTTCTAAAGCACTGTTGCTACCTCATTTCATGTTGCAGGCTGATTTACATTTATTTTCTAATAGCCCATCTTCATTCACGCGCAGAAAAAAGGAAAATCTCGTCTAACTTATTTTTTCAAACGATATTTCTATTTAGAACTGCTTCATCGGAATTATGCAAAAGTCAGATCGTTGTTGCTTTAATCTGCAGTGTAGCTATGGTGAAAAGTTCTATGCTCACATATTCTGGGTTCAAGAAGGCCAACTCAAGTCCAAGTTACCACCATCATTGAACCATCGAATATGTTCACAAAAGCACTTATCTCCATCGCCATTTCGAGTCACCAACTTGGTATTCGCTAAAATAGACATATATGAGAAAGCTTGCCCCCCCCCCCCCCCCGCCAAAAAAAAAAAAACATCCCGTATCATTACCAACTGAATCAACTCAACACATAGATGCCAGAAGGCTCTGCAGCTAAAGAGAAGTGCATATAGCTGCCATTGTTAGACCCTATTCAGGCCAAATAAAATAGTAATTACCATCTACGTATGTTGCAGATGTCACACTCTCTGTTATACCCAGCACTTTCAGCTGGTCGAAATTTATTGAAAAACAATGAGAATCTCAGGAGATTTTGAATTATTTCCAGGAGAATTACTGGGATTGGAAAAGGCATATCTTAAGATAAAAGAGATAAAATATCTCTCTGCAAAAATAAGACGAAGTATACAGATCACACAATTTTACCGTAGAGTTTACTTTACAGCAAATACTCCGTGATTCAAATAGGACACTAGAAAAATTCTATATGCTACAGAATAAATACTCACAACCGCACTTGCCTCTTCATTTAGCGCAGGTTTGACCGAAAATACCCACAACCAGATATCACCAATATGTGTTCCATACTAGACATCCACAAATTAATTATGCGTCCCTTTGTCGCTGCCCATGGAATATATTTGCGTGGATAAGCCTTATGTATTCTTTATGCCTTTGGGTTTTCTATGAAAGCATAAGGACAAAAGTAGACATTACGTTAGTCCCTAAGAGAGGGCGCTGATAACGGTCAACCACACCGGGTACGAGCTCCTGTAAAATCGCAATTTTTACCACAAACTCATCGTCGATCGCCACAAGGTACTTTTCATCTAGGTGTATACTCAACAGAGATTGCTCAGAGACAAAGCTTTTCAGGTACTCTACTGTATATTTCTAACATTAGACCGAATCTGTGTGAGGGGTGTTCTACATTGAACCCCGTTTTTGGCGCCTTGCTGCCACATACAACGGATCAGTATGTACAACACATACATTGACCAGTATAGTGTACAAATCGGAGAAGGCCAATGAGAAAGACACTGTATAGAAGCATATAAGATGTTGTGTGTGCATGGAACGGTAAATATTTGATGATGAGGAAAATTACACTGGAACCATTTGGATGTGTATGATTTGCAGGAAGGTCCCGTCCATCCTTTGCAGCCTTAGGAAAAAGTTAGATGTGGTCATCAAGGCTAACGGAAAGTTATAAATATATACGGTGAGCATCAAAAGAGACTGAGTGTGAAGCTCTCCAGGTAAAAGTTACTTGCTCGGAAAATTCCATACAAATAAAAGAAAGAGAACTGCTTGATCTCAGAGAGAAACTTAAAATACACCCTACGACCCACAATGAACATACTAAAGGTACTGTGGTTTCTTATGCTTATGCACATGATACTTGTGTGATTGAAGATATTCTCGATGTATATAATATCTCCAATATTATTAAGGTCTCGACCTGCTTAAAAGCTACCGATCTCACATACCTTGATGTGATACTAACAGACATTCCAAATAGGGTAGCTTCTACATTATGTGTAGACACAGGTATTAGTGATTTCAATTTAATGACTTGTGCTAGTTCCAAAATTCAGCTTACCAGGGAAATAACAACAGATATAAAGTATCGTAGCTACAAATCTTTTGACGAGGAAAAAAATTCATATTTGATCTCACCTCTGCCCCTTTCCACGTGGCCAGCATTTTTGATGATAATAACCATGCTGTGTGGTTCTATGATAATCTTCTGAATGAAATCACTGACCCGTCGCGCTCCACTGAAAAGAAGAAAAGAACGTTCAAACAAAGCACCGTTTATGAATGGGGGACTTCGTAAAGCTATCAATCAAACCAAAACCACGATGGACACTTAAGCATCAAACTCATTTAGAGTAAACTGAAAGATGAGCAGATAAACCATTTTGATTTTCAAACAGTTTCTGAACAAAGGTTATTGCTCCTGTCAAGAAGGCTGATCCCAAAAAAGGCCACAGGTCCTGGTGGTTTCCCACCTAAGCTGCCACGAGCTGGAGCAGATGCCCTCTGTCCATCCTTAACTGCTCTGACTCATAAATAACTCAATTCAGACAAGTACATTTCCATCTAATATGAAAAAGGCTGATGTTTCTCCTGTCTCTAAAGAAATATGATCCCCTAGACAAGTCAAACTATCGCCCAATCAGTATCCTATCATGTATTTCCAAAGTTTTGACGGTCTATTAAGTGAAAAAATGATTGATTTTTTAAGGTTATTCTGTCAAAGTTATTATGTGCCTTTCAGAAAAAGTATAGCTGTCAAATATTACTTGTCAAAATTTAAAGACTGGAAAAGAGCCCTCGACAACCATAAATATGTTGGGGTTATCTAATGGAGTTGTCGCAGGCATTTGACTGCCTCCCCTATAGGCTTCTTGTTCAAAAGCGTGAAGCATATGGTATATCTGCAGCGGCATGTAAATTACTTTCTAGCAATCTAGACAAAAGGAACAAAGAGTAAATAAGGCGTATGCCTGGATGCAAATTTCAAAGTCCAAATGACCTTGACCTTTGACCTGTACAGGTCACATGTAAATTGCAGAGTGTTACAAAACCCACAATTTTAAGCCCAACATGAACCAAATCGGATGAAAATTGACCAAATTTTGACAAGATGAAACTTTCAAAGGCCCAAATGACCTTGACCTTTGCCCTTTTGAGGTTACATGTTCTTATAAAAACGTACAGTGTATCAACACCTACAATTTGAGTCTAACATGATTAGAATTGGATGGAAATTGGCTAAGTTATGGCTGGACGAAACTTTCAAAGGTCCACATGACCTTGACCTTTGAACTTTAGAGGTCACATAATTCAAAAAAATGTGCAGGGTTACAATATCTACAATTTGAGCCCAAGATGATCAAAATCGGATAAAAATTGACCATGTTATGCTAGAAGAACACCACCGTCGAAAGTGGCCTCTGACCTTGAAATGACCTTTGTCTTTGAGCTGACCTCCACCTGAAGTGAACCTTAACCTCAAAAATGACATTTTGGCTTAAAATTGACCTTTGAGATCGATATGACCTTTGACCTTGACATGACCTTGACAATTGAGATGACCTTTACCTTGCTATGATCGAACTCCTATACATTCGGAACCACATCTACTATAGTATATAAGATATTGAAGATTTTAAAATTAAATTAGCTCTCATTTGCATAATTTTGAAAAGCATGACCTCTCATTATAAAAAGGACAGACTTAATGCATAGAAGTATAATTGTGCCAAGTTTGAAGTTTTTACATATAATACTTTTCAAATGAAATGTCGGACAAATTTGCCTGTAAAGAAAGAAAGAAAGAAAGAAAGAAAGAAAGAAAGAAACTAGGAAAGATGATTTGCTGCATAGCAAATCAGTGTGTGTGTCTTCAAAGCATATTGGTATGGCAAAATACAACTATTCCATAAAACAGGAGTAAATGTTGGAATGGGATCTCTATCTATTATAGCTTTGAAGTTATTCAAGATTTAAAATTTTTAATGGTGCTATTTAGCAATTTAAATTGCTACAACTTTTATTTTAAATTCATTAGGTGATTAGGTGCCAATGGTCAACAACCCCCTAGTAGAAGTTGGAATGGCATCTCTATCTATTATGGCTTTGAAGTTATTCAAGATTTAAAATTTCTAATGGTGCTTTTTTTACATTATTTAAATTGCTACATCTTTTATTTTTAATTCATTAGGTGATTAGGTGCCAATGGTCAACAACCCCCTAGTAGAAGTTGGAATGGCATCTCTATCTATTATACTGTTGAAGATATTCAAGATTGAAAATTTCAAATTCAGAAAGAAAGACAGAAAGAAAGAAAGAAAGAAAGAGAGAAAGAAAGAAAGAAGGAAGGAAGGAAGGACGGGAGGGAGGGAGGGAGAAAGAAAGAAAGAAAGAAAGAAAGAAAGAAAGAGAGAGAGAAAGAATGAAAGAAAGAAAAAGAGGAAGAAAGAGAGAAAGAAAGAATGAAAGAGAGAGAAAAAGAAAGAATGAAAGAAAGAAAGAAAGAAAGAAAGAAAGAAAGCAAGGAAGAAAGGAAGACAGAAAGAAAGAAAAGTGTGTGTTGACACACACACACTTTAATGATAGAATGCATGAGCAGGGATCTTGAGCATTACCTGGACTGTGTAATTGTATCTGAATAATGTAGCCCAAAATGTTTTCTTTAAGAGCCACTGAACTGACAGGTGTCCAGAAAGAAATCATTAACTTATAATTCAATTACCAAACAGACATAGCCATTCAGTCAATGCAGCCAATGTTTATATGACAAAATTAACTCATTCAGGGATGAACCCAAAGGATATGCTCTTTGCTAATTCTTTCAAATTTGCATTGCTAATACAATGTGTGAAACAAATGAAAAGGTCGGAATATCACAAATCATGAGCAGATATTATATTCTATTATGAATGTCAGAAATTTTAAATCAGAACCCCCTCATTTAAAAGATAAGAATACTCAGTATATCCCTTTGATACAAATTTTACTGACAGTAAATGAAGACTTCTGTCCTGAATGAGTCAAGGGATGCCGCATTTTCAAAGGGTCATTTTGATGTCACATCTTGTAAAATATATACCAGGGTTATGGCTTGTTTGCAGTTTAATTGAGATGTGACACCCCTGTAAAAATTTCCCACAGGTCTTACAATGTTGATAAAGGCTGTGGATTATGAGTGAAATCTATTGGGGGTAATAAAATACACATAAACTTAAGGAGGAAAGGTTAGGGTTTATTTTGATGTGGTTACACTTGCCAGGACTTTGGAATAAGCTGGCCATTTGATACCAATCATTCACTGTCACTGGTCATTTGTGTTTGGTGGGGTGGCAGACACATAGCAGGGCCAGCTCCACAGTAAAATGGTGTCTCTTTAGCCAGATTATTTTGTAAAAAATCCAATTATTTGACGCTACAAAAGTGAAAATAAAACCCATATAAATGTCTACAGCAGCACCCATGTGGACCTGTTTACAAACACCACTAATTATAGCAGCCGGGTTGAGTGGCAGGGTAAACAGATCAGTGATAGGCTGTTTAGCCCATCAGCACTCTGGTCACAACTAATGAAACGGCCCCCAGAGCTCAGGTTAGGTGGAATGCACTGTATATAACATATTGAAGATTTAAAACTTTAGTTAGCCCTCATTTGCATAATTTTGAAAAGCATGACTTCTCATTATAAAAAGGCCAGCCTTTATCTATAGAAATATAATTGTGCCAAGTTTGGAGTTTCCACGTGTTATACTTTTCAAATGAAATGTCGGACAAATTTGCCTGTAAGTAAGAAAGAAAGAAGAAAGAAAGAAAGAAATAAACAATTCCTAGAAAAACAGAAAAGTGTGTGCCGACACACACTTTAATAAAGAATTCATAGAAAAAGAGAAAAGTGTGCGTTGACACATACACTTTAATTATGCTGACGATAATACACTGTCTTTTCATGCTCACAATTTGAATATTATGAAAGAAACTCTTGAATGTGCCGCCGCCATGGGCATTGAATGGTTCAAACAAAATGGTATGCAATCGAATCCAAATCAGTTTCAAGCTATATTATTAGGTACAAAAAATGATTCTGATGAATATGATTTCAAAATTCAAATTGATGGATTTACCATAAATACAGAAAGATGTGTCAAGCTACTTGGTGTCTAGATAGACGAAAATCTGAAATTCCAGGTCATTTTACATATATCTGTAAGCAAGCTGCAAGGCGAATTTCTGTTTTTAGAAGGTTCTCGAATATTCTTAATATCAAGGAGAAGCTCTCAACCTTCAACACCTTTATACTGGCAAAGTTTTATTACTGTCCACTAGCACGGCATGTATGCGGGCAAACAAATTCTTCGAAAATGGAAAAGATACAGGAAAGAGCTCCCCGATTTGAGTATAATGATTTAGCTAGCACCTATGCCAAACTTCTGGCGCACTCTCAGATACCCTCTCTTTACTTAGGTAGATTAAGAAAACTTCCCATTGAAGTACACAAAATTATATTTGAACTATATCTGGCTATTCGTGACGATATGTTTGACAAAAAGGAATTTAGATATGAACTTCGGGATGAGCACAAGCTCTTTCTGCCCAAATATGGTTCTGTCACCTACGGTTATAATTCTCTGAGGTACCAAGGGGCCAAGATATGGAACTCTCTACCTCCTGCTCTTAAGCAAGTTACCACTCTAAATGAGTTCAAGACTCTGATTAACAAATGGCTTGGCCTCTTCTGCAAATGATCTGTATGTAACCTTTGTAAAACCAGAATTTCTGTCTGACCTATTTTCATGAACTCTTAATTTTGAAAGCTATGGATCTGTGAATGGACTGGCTGTATATACTCATCTGTTTTCAGTGTATATTCATCATCTTTCATCCCTTCAATTTATATCACTGTCAAATTTTAGCTGCTTCGGCACTAACGTTCTTTTGTTTTATTTGCACTCGATTTGAAATATAGGCTATTATTATTATCACCCCCCAAGGAAAGATATGTGCCTAATGTTAGCTGCAAAAAGCGTTTGCTTTGTATGATTTTTTCACGATACATTTGCTAGCTGCTGTAAATAATTTCACTAAAAAGGTTTGTTTTTATTCCAAATCTTAAGATATAGCTCATTAAGGTTCCAAAAAAATGGACAACATGAGGAGGGAACAAGGAAAGGGGGCATTCGAGGGTAGACACTCTCTACGTACATACGTTCATACATACATACATACATACATACATACATACATACATACATACATACATACATACAAACTTGCATACATACTTGCATACATACATACATACATACATACATACATACATACATACAAACTTGCATACATACTAGCATACATATAACATACATACATACATACATTCTTGCATACATACATACATACACACATAGATACATACATACATACATACATACATACATACATACATACATACATACATACATACATACATACATACATACATACATACATACATAAATACTTCTTGAATTAAACCAAATAAGATTTTATACACTTGTAGCATTTTTTTTGTGGAAAGCCTTGGACTCAATTAAGTGTTTATTCTTTCTTATTTCTTCTTTTCTTTCTCTTTCGTTCTTGCTTTCTTTCTTTCTCTTTCTTTTCACATGATATTTGTAGCAGCTTAAACTCGGAAACCGCTCAACCCAGAAACCTCGAATCTCGCATGGATATAGCATCAATGATAAAGTTTTGCATATTGTTCAAAGAATAGTTGACATGTTAAATATTATTCATCCTAACTAGGGGCAATTAACACGGTAAGTTTCAATTTATGATATCCTGACTTTTCTGGTGCCCAGAGGGAATTACGTATTGAGATAAGGTCAGAGGTCGCTATGAAGCTCTGAGGTCAGTGTCACGGTCAGAAATCAATATCGGAGTTAGAGGCCACTGTAAAGGTCGGACATCAATATCAACGCCACAGATCAAAACCAATGTAACAGGCCACTGTTACTGTCATAGATGATTTTTGAGGTCAATACAAAGGACAGTGATTGACACCAAGGTTACAAGTCACTTTCAAGGTCAGAAATTACTGTCAAAATCAGAGGTCAACACCAAGGTCACAGGTCAATGTCCAGATCAGAGGTCAATGTCAAGGCCAGAAGTAAATATGGAGTTTAGGTGCCAAAGTTAAGGTCAGCAGTCAATAGCAAGGTCAGATTTTACTATTGGTCAGAGGTAACCTTCAAGGTCAAACGTCAATACCAAGGTCGTTGATCAATGCCAAGGTCCGAGGTCAATTTCGGGAGTGGTGGTCAATGTAGGAATCAGAGGTCTTCAAAACTAATACAGAAAAAGATGCCACTGAATCTTCAATTTGTTTTAGGCCAACCAGTGAACAGTGAACAATAGTTTGTAGCACTGAGTTTTTTTAAGTTTTAGCGACACACGGAGTGTAGAGCAAAACGTCTTTTCTACTTTTCAGTCTTTATCTTGACGCATTCCATACTATGGTCACAGGCCTGGTCAGTGCCAGAACAACCGACTTAAGACTATAGGCATATTGGTACTTGCACGAAAGCTCTTTTCATGAATATTTCAAATATGCAATTCTCGTCTTAAATCTAGGTAAATACCCCCCCCCCCCCGTCCACTAGTTTCTTTTCAAGTGCATTTCCGATAGTTTCTGCAAGCTCAAAAACTGTATAAGTATTTCAACTGTCAACTAGAGTGTAGATGATATCTTTGCTTTATTCCTTACTGTTTACCTATTTTAATTAACCTGATAAAAAGGGTTGTTTTCGCAGTTGGACCTCGCGGTTGCTGTGACACATCTTTTACACAAGAAAAATGCAGTCTTCTGTCAAATGCTGATCATTGTAGCTCCCCAAAATTTATCTATATGTCAATGATTTGAGAGTCAAGCTGCAAATCAATATTGCATAAAAAGAGACAATACTTGTTCCTCGTTCTACAGGAATGCAATCAGCATGACGGCGAGCAAATCATATCGCAAAAGTGACTTGAAAGATGAACATTTTACAATGGAAAGGGTTGACAGAGATGCACATTATATAGATCATCTCACCTTGTTAGGTAGAATTCTTGCATGCAGAATACAGTAGCCATGATAAGGAATCGATAGCATGTTCTACTTTGTCCTTAGCAGTGATTATAAATTATTATACCTTTCGTCGGGCAAACCCTTTTGATTTTAGTTTTCCTTAAAGGACGATGATTCATCTGCTAAGTTGATAAATTTTAAAGTATTTGGACTCAATTCATTTAAAATAAAATAAAATAAAATAAAATAAAATAAAAAACCAGTTTGTTAAAGAAGTTGTGATGCATATGTTGTCACTTTCGTTTTACTTATTTCAATTTTGTACTTGTCTCCCAAATTTGGTGACAGGATTTGGTCCAGGTAAGCATACTCTATTCAACACTGACAGATAAAAATATATTTATTGTTAAGGAAAGTACAATAAAAGACTCTACACACTATAAATGTTCAGGTTTTCAATGTAGGAGTATTTGTATATTGAAATATGCCAGTGTATGTTGTAATAATCGATATACATGATAAAGATAATATATATGTATATATATATATATATATATATATATATATATATATATATATATATATATATATATATATGTACATACATACATACATATATATATCAAATAACCTCACGGCCTTGCATTCCTGTAAAGTAAATTGATTGGATCATTTCCCCCAAATTCACTAGTCATTTGATAAACAATTGTTGTGCAGACAATAATTTACGGAAGAGTTTCTTTCTTTTTTTCACAAAAAGCATAGGCCTAAGTAAAGTAATTTTAGCGGCATGACATATGGGAAATTTCAACAGGTCAACTCTTTTAATGCCAAGTTTGGGTTGAGTCAAAAGTTTTTTTCGGCACGCTTTGGATGCATTACTGTTGACCTGGATCATTTTTATATGGGACTACTGACGTGGTAGGACTTGAATGAAAGGTCTTTTTTTTTTTTTTTACAGAGAATTGTAATATAGTATCCATTTGATAATTCATGGAAGTTGATCTGCGGGACTTGGACTTCAGATACAGTTGGCAGTGAAAGAGTTAAAAGGTAGTTTGTGTTGCTTACTTTTCAGAAAATACAGTGTGTTTGCCTTTAATTGGTTCTTTACGCGTTAAGCCTGTTGACGCCACTCTTAACTCTCAAGGTAGTAACACGTCTAGGATATTTTATATTCGTTTACAATGAGCAACTCATCCAAACATACAGGGGCTTATAATGGTACTGCAAAGAGAAGAGAAGGGCACCGTTGACACGCAACAAGGCATGTGAGTAAGCAAGAACTGAAATTACATACGTTTGAAATTAGTTTTTCTAATACTGAACTTTGCGTTGCATGCTATCTCGTAGCTTCATATGAGGCCGCGTGAAGCACAATTACAAACTTCCGTGTGTACAGGTCTTTGAAGGTACAAATGGCATCAACGTGCACGCAATGTCGACCCATAATCTTCTGGGGTAGCTTAATGTTAAAGGAGCGAATCAAGTCAATATACGCTGGTTCCAAGCATCTACAGCAAAATCTCTCGTGGTGTAGAAGAAAGCAAGAAATAAAATACTCATTCAGCCTGTCACGTAACCGTTCTGCCCAGATTTCTCCGATATTCGTTAAATTACTTATTATATTCGCTGTGCCTATTTCACACTTATTAAATGCATGCGACTGACAGTCAAAGCAATCATAGAACGTAAAACCCTTTTTCTCTTTTTCAGTAGAAAACTCAGAATAGTGCCTGTGATTCTGTTTTGACAATCGAACAAATCTTCAGCTAACAGAGTAACATTTACAAAAAAAAAGACTGTCAGTGTTCAAAACGCAAAGAAGAAGAAGAAAAAAAAAATAATAATAATAATAATAATAATAATAATAATAATAATAATAAGAAGAAGAAGAAGAAGAAGAAGAAGAAGAAGAAGAAGAAGAAGAAGAAGAAGAAGAAGAAGAAGAAGAAGAAGAAGAAGAAGATAATACTGGTTTGGAAGTATGGTATGCTGCAGGCTATTGTTGTTAAACACGCCCTCTGGCGCACCGTTAAGGTTGTACATATATTCTCATCATATTAAAGTTTACACAGTTGGTAAGAATTCAGCCTAAACGGTAAACAAAGCAATCCTCCTCCTCCTCCCCCCCCCCCCCAGCATGCGCAAAACAAGACATGCACCACCAACAGAAAAGTCAATGAGTATATATCGACAGAAACGTACTTTTCCCGTTACTTTCTGTCACTTTGTGGTAGAAGGTGACTCCTCTTTGGTGTAAACGAGGTTCCAAATGTGCGAAATTCGAGCCGAATGCGTCGGGAAACGATGCCCAGACCATGGCCCAGGTCAACTGCAGGGCAGGCGTTTATGACACAAAGTCGCCAGAGACTGTGGTCGCCGACAGTTTTCAAATTCTTCCAAACGTGAACTTACTGTGCGGTTTTTAGTTCATGGTTAAGAGCATTGGTAACTCAATGGACCTTTGCCTGCAACCTTTATTACATACATCGACATGTCACAACATACAAACAAGAATATGTCTTGCCTGCTGAGCAGACCTGACAGGCCACCAGCAAGGTACAAGGCTGGCCTGCGTGTCAGCTGAGCAGGCAAAACATATCGAACTCAGTCCCCCTGATTCAAGTGTATCAAATGCAGAAGTAAACAGGTCTATCGGTGCTCCAATCATTATCATGTGTATAGGTTTCCCGACATAAGGTTAATCTTTCTTATTTTTCCATATTGCATAATACTAATATGTTTTGCGATATTGTGTTCTTCTATAAAACACAGAAATCTTTGCCCATTGAAGGGCATGCATTTTTTTTTTCAGATACAAAGTAGCTAAAACATTGTCCTTGTTTTTGTCTGGGTGTTGTTATGTCTATATGCTGTAAATGACACTTGTTTGATAAGATAATGAATGCTAAGGGTTAGACTTGTTCCACAAACATTCTGATTTTGCAGCAATTTAAAAGGCTATGTTTTGATTTGGTACAAAAGCTCAAAATGTGTCAGCGATATTAGGTGATATGAGGCTGAATTTATCCAAATGAGATTAAATAGCAGTGTGAGTCAAGAAAAAAAATGAATTTCGAAAAATAAAACGGTATCGAATCTGGTGCAGCGTAAAACACCCAAGAGGGGATCAAAATTCGAATATCTGTGTCGTTGCGTTAGTTTTTTGTGTGAATAATAATGCACATATCACACAATAACTTAATCTTGCCTCACACATTATGTTTGTCATAATACAGCAGGTCTTTAACCCCCCTAGTTTGGAATTTTATCGGTCACCATGCGATGTTGTGCTTATGATTTATAACCTTGCTGGCCGTGGCATGTCCGATATGTGGGCAAATGACACCAAATATTTCACCAAAATGTCTCGAGAAGCACTTCAAGTATGTTAATGGGATGGCAGTGTTCTTACACACAGGAAGGTCATACATCGGTCACGGTGCACTCTGAACCGATCCCTGGCATACGTTAAACCCAACCTGGCAAGAAAGTTCTCGAATAGTTTTTAGAAGCTTCTCTACATGGACAAAAGCGTCCTACTTCTATCTGCTTTTGTGTCCTTTTTTGTTTTTGTTTTTTGTTTGTTTTTGTTTTTTGTTTTTTATGTATTTTTTTTGTTTTTTTATTTTGTTTTTGTTCCAGTGCAATTTCTCATATTAATGGCAATTTTTTTGAGCGGGAACTCTAGATATGCAACAGGAAAACACACGTAACAGGTAAAACAATCTCAGTTTCGGTGGCGCGTTTATTTTATTTCGTGCAAAATTTTTACGGAGTCAAGAGCTTTCATATGCTCGTTTTGGGTCCATTGCGCCCAAAGCGCGCCTAGGAAAACTTGTTTCCTGACCCAATCTGGTGGTGGTAACTGCAACTTGAGCCATGGTGATACTTGAATGAAAAGTCTGTTTCAAAGAATACGAATTTATTCCGTCATGTAAAGACACAACATATCGACTTTTGTCGCAAAAACTGGAAATAGAAGAGTTAACACAGAGAACAAAATTTGTAGACTCGGTCTTGTTCTCGCGGTCAAAACCACGAAACGCAATGCTTGCAAAGAAGATAATTGTATATTATGCCTTGCGAGTCGCAATTTACATTTGCCTTATACTTGAATGTGTTTGACGAGTTTGCAACAGACTTTGCTTACCTGAAAAACAAAAATCGTACTGAATTTTCAGAGGAACAGTTCCTGTTCTCTGTTAATTCTTTTGTCATATGAATATATATGGGTGTGTATAACCAGTCAATCAATACAAAACATTGCCTTTTAATTTGCCATTTAAGTGGTACAAATGAAAAAAAAAATGTCATGTGTCTCTCTTAACTGGGCTCTAAAAGTTAAGAACAAACAATTCTGTCTGCAAAATAATTGTATATGCGTAGGGCAATTATTTAAATCAGAGGCAAAACAATATGTGGCTGTATTGCCACAACGATGTTTGTCTGATGTATATACAGCACATGCGTTATCAAAACGTCCTGCATTTTTGTCCCAACTGTCCATATTACTTGAACACGTGGTACTCTTTACGGTGGCATTGTGGGGGATTTGTGGAAAACAGATATTTCCTTAAAGGTTTGTGGTAGGTCATTTCTTGAAGATATTTCTCCAAAATGTCTCTATGGTTTTACTTCAGCGATATCCAGGAGATACCTCCTCCGGAATGACACGCGCGTCAGCCAGTGTCAGCTTCTGTGCTGTACGGGGATATTAGTCCGTGTAAATTACATAATGTGCACGCCATTTCCCATCCACTTTTTTCCACACCTGAACGTAACTACAAAAAGAAAAAAAAATCGAAAGGTAACATTTCTATTAACACGCCCAGTGTTTAATGTTCCAAGAACAAAATTATTAATCACTTTAAATTTCCCAACCCTATCTACAAAGGTTGTGTTTAACCCTTGAGGGCAGTGTGGTGGAGCACGCGTGCAAGTTTGAACGTAGTTTATTTTTAAGCAAAGATTCAATGTATTGATCAGTTAGTTGTATATTTTACCATGTATGGTACGTATGGTATGTGTTCTACTCACACACACTCCTTCTCTGGATTCTCTAGCTATGTTAAAACATATTATATAAACCAATATTCTGAAACTTGCTCCATTGTTGACTGCTTCGTCTGTAATAATACTTCATAATCATTTCTGAAATCTTGTATATTAATGCCTCAGTTTTTTGTCTTTAAATTTCTTTGTAATGGACTGGACCTCTGTTGAAACTAGTTCTAGCATATAAGGCAACTTTTCCTAGGTGGCCCCTGCGTAGCAGGGTCATCCTGACTACAATTTTTGTATGGTAATTCCATTCTCACTATTATCTATCTTGTTTTCGTCATATATGTTTTTGTGCAATTACCAAAATGTATACAATGTATTCACTTCTATGTCGAATAAATCGAATCTGAATCTGAATCACCACTGTTTGGTATGAGCCCTTATGTGATATATGTTCTACTCACCACAATATGGTCTGAGATCTCAGACCAAATGTGTTCTATTCACCACTGTACGGTATGAGACCTCACATGATATACGCTCCAATCACCACAGTATGGAATGAGCTCTCACATGATATCTGCTCTATTTACCACTATACGGTATGAGCCCTCGAGGACATAACAGTCAATAAAGTTTATAAAATAGGAATTACTTTGTGTCCTGTTTCGTACAACACTATTGGTTTCCGCGTAGCATATGATCCGATGAAATGAATGAAACTGACTGCTGGTCACAATATGTCTGTATTGTATCTCATTTATATTGCGATCCTTATAGTCAGTAACCTTAAATGATCGCTAGAGTTTTGGAAACAAACTTAGGGTAGACATTCCATTGTACTTGAAAACATGTATCCCGATGTTGCATGGGGACAGCCCCCAAATTGCGCGCGCACACACACGCACACACACACACACACACACACACACACACACACACACACACACACACACACTCACACACACACACATACACACACACACACACACACACACACACACACGTAACATGCTACAAACTCACACGAGGTGAATGGTAAGCTACCAAATATGTGCAAAAAAAATGTACAGTAACACGTCACAAATTGACGAACGTTGTATAGTCACACATCACGAATTCAAGACAGTGTCCATTTTTCACGCTACCGGCGCAACGATTTATGGCATGGTGTCTGTTTGTAATATCTGTTGTATTGAAGATCTGTCAATTTTAGTTTACAGTAATGGGTTGGAATAATTAGGACAAAAAGGGCGTTACTGTAGCTGACAGCTTAATCTGGATGCAAAGAAACATATTTTACAGACCAAGGCCATTGAGTTATTGACATAAAGTAAGACATACAGAGTTGCACACACAGAAAATTCCCCACCCCTAACCCCGCTCCAATCTACAGGGTATATAATGTTCGCAGGTAATGTATGTGGTCGGGGAAGGGGGTTGGTCAAGATGGAACATTCATATAGGGAATAATTCCATTATTTGATGAAAAATTCCACGGCATGCAAGTTTAAAATTGACCAGTCATATATTCTGTAAAACTGCTGTGATCATACATACAATCCCTTCGACGCGAGAGTGCCGTCAAGTTTAGAAAATCCGTAGCTGCCCCTTTCCACGGCAATTTCCCCCAGGTCAAGCATTTCATCGCGATGGTACTGGACAAGCGGGTCTCTTTTTCCCAGCACCTCGGCCAATTCTGAAAACATCACGGTTACATTTTAGGACACATTTAAGAAAGAGTGCAATGATTTATGCGGTTAACTGTAAATTTCTATGCTTTTTCCTGGGAATCGGGAAGATAGTTATTACATTGCCCAAGAAACCGAAATCTACACATGGATGGAAACCTGATTCAGGCAAATGGAATATGAACACTTTATTTTTTGACAATTTTTTGAACCTCCATGTAAAATCATGATCAGAAACAGTGAAATTAACCCAAAATATATTTGTACTATCAACGCAAATCTGGGTTCCAGGTGTAGTATTTTTGCACACAAGAGTATTCCGGCATTACCAAATAAATATATGAATGAATGAATGAATGAATGAATGAATGAATGAATGAATAAAGAATAAAGAAACAAAACAAAGACGTAAGAATGTAAGTAAGCAAACCAGCAAATTAATAAGTAAATAAATAAACAAGTAAATAAATAAATAAATAAATAAATAAATAAATAAATAAATAAATAAATAAATAAATTAATTAATTAATTAATTAAAAAGGAAACATTAGAAAGAATCCATTTTCATATAAATTACATAAAACAAATTAGTAAGCAAACATATGTTTCCATACAAAAACAGCAAGTATGTTCATGGTTGACGAAACATATTTCATTCTGCTAAAACTTGAGACAAGGCATATTCACTTACCAGCATTTTCATTCCCCTTGATGGGACTTTCCATGCCGGGTCCCATCATTACACAGTCACTTGTATAATATTCTTTTACAACAGCCTTCACATTTCCTTCTTTCCATCCTTTTGTCATGTTTGCCATTTGCTCGTTGACTTGAGTTTCAATGTCTACAAATATAAACGTACGCTTTTGGCGATGGCGGAAATCATCTTAAAATTGTGGTTTCCATGATCATTATATTCATATCTGATACAATGAAGTAAATTTAGTTCATTAAACATAAAAGTTAGACAGACGGATCGATGACTTTACGAAAATCAACATGACACGAAGAACCTTTAAACAGCGAAATCAAGCCAGCAAGAAAGAACAAGAGATCCAGAGAGACAGAGAGAGACAGAGAAAGAGAAAGAGAAAGAGAGAGAGAGAGAGAGAGATAGAGAGAGAGAGAGAAAGGGAGAAAGACAGAAAAAGAGAGATGCTTTTGTTTATTATACATGTTATACAAAGTGTCAATTTTAAAACATTCTGCAGCCCTCTCTCGCATTTTTTTTGTGCAAACCGATTTTTTTCCAATGTCACAATTAATTACATAGCTAAAATCAGTCCACACCTCTCAGAACTGTTGCAACGTTGAATTATACATAAAAACCTACATACCTTCCATCGTTTCTTCTTTTCTGTCCTACTGCGCCGAATGGCAAAGATCGCAGTAAAATGACCCAAGTGAACGTCAAGCGGTTATTTTTGTCAAGACGATGAAACCAATCTGTGGTAATCTTATGACGCTGGACAGGGACTAACAGCTTTGGGGCGTATAGGGATCGTTTGTTATTTTGGCTGAAGTTACCAATGATATCGCATGGAAACCACCCCCCCCCCCATCAATCTGCTTGATCTACCGAAGTTATTCTTCGATGATCACTGATTATGGTCGTCTGCTTGTCTTATGCTCCGATGGGAGTCTGTCATAATTATTTGGGTGACTGGTATATTATGGACAACTGAACAATTTGAGCACATTTTCTTTCAGCAAGATCTAGGTAAACATAAAGTAAAAAGATCTAAAATAAAAACGCTAATAATATTTTTATAAATCATAGCTTGATTATGAGGGTTTTCGAGCATTGTTGTAGTTTTCTATGCTGTAATTGTAATTCCAGGTTTCTTAATTTTAACAATTATAGTTAAGTTGACTCGACATTATAACAACACATTACGCATGTCTTAACTGTTTACGGTGGCGCATTAGCTTGACGCGAGCCTAGGCGCTACGTGGACTTTGTTTCTTGGTTGTCAATAATGTTGACCCAGCAATTCTGGATGTTTCGGGCAGATGTTGGGCCAATGTTTGCTCGTTTCCGGGACATGCTTCTATATTTGGTGCAAGACACTCCACAGTTTATCGGTTTCTATGTGTCGTAGGGAAAGAATAAGTAGCTTTTATGTGGAGAACATACAGGACTACAGAGAATATTGTTTATTATAAATTGACGCTTTAATGTACTATCTAACATTGCAGAGCATGAGAAATGTACGGGAATTTGAATCCAAGAATGAATAAAAATGAAAGGATATGATAACTATTTATATCTGTTCCGCCTTACATTCCACAGGGGATTAAAAAAGTAGTAATTTTGATAAACTACCAGAAAGACGAGCCACACAAAAAATGCAATGGATAGATAAATTACCTCTGGCTCTATAAGATGAAGCCAGCCCGGTAGAATTGTACAGAGAAAATATTGGCACCAACCTGATCGGATTGCAAAAGACCTACCTGTATGCAAATGTCCCAATGCCAAGAATGAAGGTTCTGCTAAAGGTGCCAGAGAAGAAGCAGGTCTTGTTAACTCGAGTGTACACGGTCTGTGGTCGGAGGATCAAGTGTTCTGGCAAAATAGACTGGTGAGCGGCGGACAATTGAATTCATGCAAAGCATACCTGGACACGGTGCTGAATTATGCTGAAGATGCAAAAGAAAGTCAACTGCAAAGTCAGCTGTACTTTGAAGGCAATGTAGATTACATGGATGAAAAAAACCCTCTGGATGGTCTGAATTTTGGATTGACATTACAAAATTCCTACACAAATACTTGTCCAAGTGTGGACATTATCGGACCTCTGTATTTTGACACATTTCACCAACTTTATCTATTACTCCATAGGATTTAAGGCATGGTCAAATTGACACCTACGTCACAAGTATTCCGTATGATGAAAATGAACACAGAGAACTAGAAAGTGGACATTCAAACAGTGAAACCTTGGATATGTGCTGTCAGTTTGGCCCCCACAACCTACATGGATATCAGTTGACGTCTGGAACTACCCCTTCGTGAACTCAGACCTCATGACACATACTGTGGCACAAAGTACTACACACATTCAACTGGATAGCTTATACCAGGGTAGTGTATCTCCACAAATCCTAAATGGCTTGTTGGCTTCTGGAACTGAGAGGGGAAGTTACAGCAAGAACCCCTTCAATTTGATATATTATAACCCGAGTTACCTACAAGTGACGGTGGATGGCATCCCTACACGAGACGAGCACTGCAACTAAACTATACAAACAAACTGTACATTGACTCTCACCTGACTTTGTTCATGGGGACCTGTAAATGAGATACCAAAGATGGAAATTACTTCAATCGAGATAATTAGCCTTGTGGCTGCTGTCTTTATCAAAGCACATCCAAACGGATGCCAGACATAATGATTATTAGTACAAAATACAATATCAAAGTAGAAGTAAGATTTTTTCAGCCACTGCCGACAGCAGAAGACCTGTTGATCTATGGCATGTTCGGATGTCACCGAAGTGGACTATGCTCCTAATGTATATCTACAATGAGTAACTATCAACTAAGGGCCGCATTGCTGAAAATATGCCTGACGAAACGCTATTTTCGCAGCGTTTACCCTTCAGACAAACCACTATATAAACTGAAGCAACACTCGAGTCTGTTGATTGTCAACATGTACCCATATTACTTACCCGGCAAACATTGGATAGTGACATTTGTGCCAAGATACGTGCCTATGGAATTCTTTGATTCCCTTGGACACTCTCCTGCTTCTACAACAGAAACTTTTGTGGATTTCCTGAGACGAATGGAGAGAGGTGCCGAGTTCAACAAGAAGATGCTACAGGCACACAACCGTCTTTTGTGTGGACCGTATTGTTTTTATTATGCCATACACTACTATATAAGTATACCTATGGACATGACATCAAACATTTTGGAAGAAACAGAAGAGAAAATGATGACATTGTGTTAATAATAATAATAATTTATTGCGGAAAAACTACCCCTTTACATCGGGGGCACCAGTGTTCCGGGGGAAAACCCACGGTGCGTCCATATATACATATGTACATAGTGTGCAAGAAGAATTTAAATCTTGTATAAATATACAGAACAGTCAGGAATTGGAGGATTCCCTCCTAAAGCGCAATGCCTCCAATAAAAATCTTTTACATATACAATCAAATAAAAACCCAACTTCGTCGCCAAAACTAAAACCTTCGTCTCCAAGAAGGAAGTTCAACTTTCTGTACAGGGATGACGCCATAAAACTTTGCCACACATAACTAAAATCAATATCATTCAGTGACTGTTCCAATTGCTTGAGCGACTTCAATCTAAAAGAGTTTAAACCAGGACATAGAAACATGAAGTGAAAAAGATCATCATCGTTACATTCACAGGTATTACATGCTGTATCTGACATGCCCCACCTTTCTCTATCCTCTCCCAAGCCCAAACACCCTGTACGTGCCATGAATTTTAGGCGGGCGCCATTAAAGTTGTCTGTCGTGAACAGATAATCGCCACGCCATGTAGATCTTTTCAGGGCCCTATACCAGTAAAGAGATCTCTTATCGTCTATTTCCTGAAAAAATTCTACCGTGTAACTTTCTATTGCCCGTTTATTAAAACTATCAAGCCACCCATCACTGTGGGATGAAAATGCACGGTCAATTCCGGCGTTATTAAAGATTTGTCTGATTTCAGTAACATAGGGCCAAATAGTACATACTCCTGTATTTCTATATTCTTCACACATGTCATTAAAAACCAACTTACATAGTCTTGTTTCGGGTACATCAAATTTCATAGGATGAAAATACTTAATTCTTGCTTTATCTAAAGTCAATTGAAGTGGTAGCCAACCTAGCTCTCCCAATGTGGCGACCGCTGCCGGGGACGAGCGTAACTGTAAAATAGCTTTAGCCATTGTGTATTGAATTGACTTAAGGTGGAAGCTGTGAAGCTAGTGCGCAGTGAGACTGGCAACTTTGCATCGCAATTACCCATTTAATTTTGTCACAAGTACATTAAACCTATATATTTTCTGATTACTACATATCCATAGATTTATATCCATAGGGTTTTTTTGTGGGATCGGAATTTTTTGAGATTTTATAGCATTATTTCTGACATGGTAGGATTTTTACATTTTTCGCGCAGAAGTCATACAAAATTGTTTTTTTCCAGTTGAAATCAGAATAAATTGAAAATATATATCCATGTCTAGGATCGAATTCAATGGTTAGTCCTGAAATAGCATAAATAAAAAGTTATAAAATGTTTAATTAAGTTCTGACAGGTTGTTCATTTTCTTTCTATAAATTGCTCCAAAAGTCACGGAAGGGGTTGTCAGAAAAAAAAATCCTGGGAACCGTTCCTGGATATGATATTTTTCTTTTAATGTCCATTGATTTTAATGTGATAGGGCAATTTGTACGTTTGGGAGGCGAGACACAAATTGCAGAGGTTGAGCAAAAAACAGTTCCGAGAAAATCGCATTTAAAGAAAAAGTTGCCAATTCTTACGCATTTATGGCTGTAATATGACACATACTCATTTCTTCTGTCCCGTGTTTTAATTATTGTGTGAAATAAACTTGCAGCTTTACCTCTGTGATGTTGTCATTAAACAAAAGTATATTTTGTGGCTTAAATCTCGACTTTTCTAACTTGGGAACACCACACTTGGCTTGTTCGGGTGTGGGTTCACATGTGGCTTTCCATATTTGGGGACCAGTTAGTGGATTGTGCTAATTTGTTTTTACATCAATCGAGAATTTCAAAGTAACCAGATCAATGGTAGTGATTAGTCTGAACTGGCCCATTCTTAGCTCCACAGCTAATGGTTTCCTGTGAGTGACCCTTGTCAATAGCTCAATTGGTTTCCAGCGGTCATGGACGAATGACTGTGCAAACAATGACATGGTTCATTATCATGCCCATGCAAACAAAGCCATGTGTCCGTCACTGTTTAAACTTTTCATTGTAAACAGAAGTCTAGAGATCAATTATCTCATATAAATTTTATGTTCACACATGTGAGTTTTAGGGAGCATGTAGTTTAAGTATCAGACTTTCCAAAAATATGAAAAAGTGATTAGAGGTTATCTGAAGGTGCGGCTTCAGACCTTCCACCTTAAGTGCGTCAGTCGCTTTCTTTGTATCGTTTAGCCGCACAGCACAACCATGCGTAATAGACGGCAGGATAACACTTTTCCAGATGCTGTCACCGAAATTTACTCTATTGACATTGTCATGGGCAGACAAAATACTACACAAATACCCTCTCAAACGAGAAGCTTTAGTGGTAAGACAAGTATTAACATGTGGACCATCTGATAGTGATTTTGAGAACATAATTCCAAGATATTTATACATATTACATTCTTCAATAGGTAAATTACCAATCATCCATTTTCTGGTAGAATTAGTGCGTTTGCCTATACTCATAACTTTAGATTTATCCTGGTTAAAAGACATATTCCATTTTTGCACAAAATTAGCAGCAACATTTAACATGCTTTCTAGTTGTTTTTCGTCCTCTGCAATGAGAGCAATGTCGTCAGCATAAAGTAGGGACGGAATACGTAAGTGTTTATAACATATAACCAGGTTCTTATTCATAAGCATGTCTACCAAATCAGTCATAACCAAAGAGAACAGGGAAGGGGAGAGGATACATCCTTGTTTCACTCCGTTGATTACGTCAAACCAAGAACATATTTCAATCCACTAAATGTACTTTAGATTTCATAGACTCCAGAGAAAAATAAAGGAATAAAAATGTCATTTTATGTGCACCTCTGTGTACTACCATCAAATGTGTGTGTGTGTGTGTGTATGTGTATGTGTGTATGTGTGTATGTATATGTATGTGTGTGTATGTCTGTGTATATGTGTGTATGCGTGTGTGTGTATCTGTGCGTGTGTGTGTATATATATAAATATATATATATATATATATATATATATATATATATATATATATATATATATATATGTGTGTGTGTGTGTGTATGTGTGTGTGCGTGTGTGCAGGTCTAGTCACCCTACAAACGCTTTACAAACACCCTACAGATGCTTTACAAATTTGCTACAGATGCCCTCAGACGGCCTACAGACGCCCTAATATATACCCTAAAATACACCTTCATATGCCCTTATATATGCCCCCAGACTCCAACATCTGCTCTCATACACCGACAAATACGCCAACATATGCCCTCATACGCCCTAATATTTGTCCTAATATTTGTCCTCACACGCCTTCATATAGTCTCATGTGGACAGAAATCTAATAGTAGCAGACAACATCTGTGAATGCAAGAGCGAGGACTTATCTGCAGTTATTTTTTTCGCATGGTGATACTGGTAATTTTGAACAAAAAATGCCTTACAAATACAAGCATACGTGTTCCATCAGTAGAGAGAATATCTAAGTCAACGGAATGCACACTTACTTCAGGTACATGGTTTTGGCAGTGGACAAAGACGAAATTGGTTTAAACAAGCAATTTTTAGTTCAAGCAATACAGAAAATCTTTGAAGTCAAGGGCCAATCTCAGAGGAACATAGGGCTACTCAAAATGGGGTATTGGATCACTCTCAGAGGGACAGCAACTATTTGTTGGATTGCATAGGGCCACTCGTTGGAGAACAAGGGTCTCCAAATAACACAGACACACATTTAAAATTTAAACATCCATTTACGATGGTTGTGGCAGCCTCTGCCAGTTATGGCAAGGCTGTATACCTAGACCAACTTCCACAGAAACCCAACCAGACCATTGAACCTCCACCTGTGAGAATAATTATTTGTCACACACATTGGCAGTCCTTGCTTAATGAGATGTAAGACAGTTTTCCAAATTTAGAACTCGTCCAAAGCATGCCCCCAAAGTTGGACCAAGATAGCTTTCTGGACCCGAACACAAGAAACTTGATTGTTTTTATTTGACAATCTGATGAACGATATTAGAAAAGATGAATGAACGACAGATTAAAACACCAAAGGTTGTCACCATCGCAATTTCAGTGATATTGTACCCATGCAAACTTTCTATGGGCCATGCACAGTGACCATGCTCCAAAATTGTCAGTATTCAATTTTTGGGCAGCATGCCTATGCATTTGCAAACCACGAGGACCATGAGTCAACGTATGTTCCTAGACAAGCCAAAGTATTAAGATGGACATGTATCAAGAAGCTACCTCAAACCCATATGGATTCCTGGTGATTGATTTGAAACTTACAACACTGGACCCCAAACGACTGAGATCTAATACTACGTCACAGACATCTTCCCAAGAGCCTACAAAATTATCCACAGAACATTTGAAATCCTTTATGTCCATATGTGGTAACTCAGCAAGTGATAACGATGAATGAAGAGGATGACGTGAGACATCTGTAACTTATGACAAAGAATGCCATGTGGTTGCATATGAATTGGTTATAAAGTCTTGATGACAAGACAAGTCAAGATCCTCCACAATGGACAGATTTTCTTAAAAGTATAACACGTAGCAGTGGTATTCATAAATCTCTCATTCAGAATAACAAAGCATTAGCTCATTTAATTGTGCATGAGAGATATGGACTGAAACTTCACTGTAAAATACCTTACCTCATGTGTCCACAGACAAGAGTGGTTTTTGAGCTTATTCCATGCGTGTGCATTGTGAGACTCTTGATATTTACCCCCAAATACCATGGACTGGTTGTTTATGTGCAAACACTGTGGAACTTGATGAAAGCCTAACATCAAGCGGACAATTAAAATATTCGTGTATTATTCCAACTCTAAGAAAACACCTGTTGGTAAAGTAAAACATGCGTAAATTAAGAGAAAGAAAGTGGAGCATAAAATGATGGATAGCATCGATATGGAACTTATAGACTGAAAAAAACATAAGTAACAGAGAAAACAATCTAGCAGGTCATCTTGTTAAACTGTAAGACCATGGACTTTTGTGTAATGCGAAAATATTATACCTTAAAAACCGTGGAAATGATTTTCATGTACAATTACCACAGGAATTTAATTTGTCCGAATATTGGGAAGTTGCTATGAGTGAGATCCATACTGACCAAGGAGAAGGACAAACAAGTCAACGGTTGCTGGTGTGTTGTAACATAGTAGACTAAATCATAATCGAGAACAAACATTACGAAAAATATCACCATTAGGGTGTCTCCATTATGAAAATGAAAAACGGTATACCAAGGTCTGGAGTGTGTAATAGACCATGATGTTTTTGTTTTTCATAAACTACAAGAGGAAACTTGTTCTGGACCTCCAAATAAAGCCAAGCTATTAAAGACGAAAAAGAAAAACCACACGACGTGTAACTTCCTCACACCCTCAGTATATATATAAAAAAGAGAGATAAATTATTGTGTTGGTGAAGTTATGTATATTGTCACTTAAACTGTAATATTACAGAACGTAGTAAACAAGCGGTGTTCAGTCTCATCATTTCAAATCATTGGGTATAATATGTTATTAGAAGACACCTTGTTTACAATGTTTCTTGAGTTTTACATTTTAAACCTTGACTTTTCATAATTGTGCCTATTACACGATGTCTTATATATCAGTATATGTTAAGCGCAACATGAAAACACCGAAGAAAAAAGTGCTCCCCTTATTAGTCAAACCAGGGGTGGACACTCTTACAGCAGTTGGAAATTTGAACTAACAGCGTGCTTACAATACAAATGAATATATCTCATCGTCATGAATAGTTTGTAGGCGTATTCTAAGCGAAATTTACGCGACGCACGGGCACATCAGGAGACTTCACTTTGACGATGCCCTGGGGAGCTTGATAATGGCTTTACAATGGAGCTTATATACTAGCTTCAGGCTCCCACTTTGTCTGGGTGGCAAATGTCTTATATTGACTGGGTGGCAATTGCTAGTGCAGTAAGGGTCAGTTTGCCGGCCTAAGTGACCACTGAAGGATGTGGTGAAAAGTAAATGTACTGTTCCGGTTGAACATGCTATGGGGGTTTCTTGGTGATAGTCTTGATTTTTTGCCAATGAGGGGGGACAGTGCCTGACGTCCATATATACATTCTTTGGTGGCAGGACAAGAACATATAGCCATCTGTGGGCATTTTTCTTAATGTATGCCCTGAATATGTACATACTTACCATGGGGACGGCGCTACTCGCTGACGCCCGTGAACGTAGATAGGTAAAGCAATGGATTCACATCCCAAATATATGCTTTCGCAAACTCATGGTAAATCTGTTTTTCAGTAAGAGTTGAGGTCACTCTTTAAACACACCTGTTTCACTCTGTATCAAAATAAGTGGTTGGTGAAGAGTACTGGGCTTACTACTTATATGCAGTTGGATACATTGGTCCTGGAAGTACGGTCAGAAGAAAAGCACTCGGTGTCACATTTTGATTGGATAATGATACCCAATTAGGTAACTATTTCGCAGTTTGTAACAGGTGTTATACAGTAGGCTTAGTGCGGGATTTCTTTGCTTTCGGAATGTTCACGTACAAAATGAAATAAAAACGGCAGAGTCAAGACAATTCTGTAAATAGGCTGTGCAGTCACCCTCTGGTCGAAATGATACCATTGCTGTTAGTCTTGCACGAAAGTGTTTGCCTTATGAATAATTAATGTATAATATATAGTACTCATCACAACTTCTATCCAATGAAAGTGCACAATTTCCTCCTTCTCTAATTTTGTAGCAGTGCCCTGCAGGTCGCGCCCTAATAAGGTCGTGACCCGGCCAAATATGGCCGCGAAGCTGGACCAGAGCTTGGCTGTACATTCCTATAGCTGCTCGGCAGTTTTGGACCCGGCAGTCTTGGCCTGGGCTCCATTGTACCAACACCTGCACAACTTCGATGGAATAAAATCGTGAAAGGCCAAGGCTCTTTTTATTTTTTTTAACTATAACAAGTGGTGGAGAATTACCATGTGAACATCCTTGGTGCCTCTCATTGTTTTTTTTTTTTTCTGGCTCTACTGTGACTTCAATGGATCTTTCACACACTTCAGTATGCCAGGTACACCCACCAATGATGGACTTCACGCCATAGATAGCCCACCAGCCCACAACACTAGGAGCCACTTCACTTCATCCCCTGGTTTTGGAAGTTAAACCTTTGAACAAGACTCTGAGGACAACAGTATGGGGGACAATACCCTCCTCCCCCAGCCTTTCACGGGCTAGGCATCTGAGGACTGTCAGCGTTTCTTACAACAATTTGAGTCCTATTCCCAGCTGAGAAGGCTGAACGATGCCCAAATGGTTGGGACATTTCCCCTGCTTTTGCGTGCTGGGGCTGCCAATTTTGTAGACAATTTGAGCGCAGAGGATAAAAGCACGTTTGCTGCTTTGCGCGAGAAATTCCTGAGGAGGTATGGTCCACAGGACCACAGTAAATTTCAGCATGTAGCTAACCTGTTCCACCGCATCCAGGGCCCCCAGGAAAAGGTGCTGGATTACATCGCCTATATGCGGCGACAGGGCACTATTTTGGAGATACCAGACCCTCAGGTTTTACAGGCCATCCTGCATGGCATTGCTACGACCATCAAACCTTTTATTCTCCAGAACTCACCTACTTCATTGCAAGGCCTAGAGGAGTGTGCAAAAATTGTGGGGGACTGTATGCCCCAAGTGCAAACCACAGATCCTGCCCTTATCGCTGCCCTGGAAAGGCTGGATACCAAAGTGGACACACTGACGTCATCCGTGACGTCTATCAATATGGCTGCTGCCACACCAGGGAATAACAACAGAGCTGACCGTAAGTATGGATCGTTCAATTATCAGCCTCGACAGCCACAGCCTTACTATTCACCGTACCAGCAGTCTGGTTATCCACAGGCCTACAGGCCACCTGGCACCCAGCCAGGCCAACGTCCTTTTAACCCTTGTGCCTCCTGCACTGGCAATCATCTCCGCCGAGACTGTCCGCATAGATGGAAGTTGTGTCATCTTTGTTCTAAAGTAGGCCATATCAGTAAGGCCTGTCGCAGTGCCCAGGTTCCTAAATAGGGGTGTTTGCCGGCCAAGGATAAAATTCCTCTTTTGGACCAAAACTTTCAAAACTCTGATATTTCTTTATCCTTAGGTGCTCCTATGGACCGCAATTTCATTAACATTTCTTTTCCAAAAACAACCAGCAATGCTTTGATTGATACATGTGCTTCAATTTCATGCATATCCCTCCCTTTCCTCAAGTCTGTAGCTGCACAAATGGTGTAACAGCCTACGCCACTTGAAAATGTTAAGGGAGTCGGTGGTGAAGTGCATAAAGTTTTGGGTACATTCAACTTACCATTCAAACTTTCAGATTCTCCTTTTTCCCACGCCTTTTATGTTTTTCACCATTTGCATCATCATTTGATTCTTGGGAATGATTTCCTCTCCAAACATAAAGCATGCATTAATTGTGGATCCCACACAGTTACCCTGCATGACCCTGAAGTTCTCCTTGCATATTTCCACTCTCCTGCTAAGTCTGGTTTGATTCGGCTCAGACATAATTATGTCATTTACCAATAGTTTAGTAATTTTGATACTTTAATTGCATGATTAATTTCGCAATTGTGTTCTTTATCATAGCTTCTTCAATATTTTCGCATATAAACTTTTTTATTCAACATATTTATCTGCCTGCTATCCCGTTCCAGGCCCACAGTTTGGATTAAACAAAAATAATGATAAAGATAACGTTTCGGGACGAAACTCTTTCAAAGAGTGGGGGAGTTGTTATACAGTAGGCTTAGTGCGGATTTCTTTGCTTTCGGAATGTTCACGTACAAAATGAAATAAAAACGGCAGAGTCAAGACAATTCTGTAAATAGGCTGTGCAGTCACCCTCTGGTCGAAATGATACCATTGCTGTTAGTCTTGCACGAAAGTGTTTGCCTTATGAATAATTAATATATAATATATAGTACTCATCACAACTTCTATCCAATGAAAGTGCACAATTTCCTCCTTCTCTAATTTTGTAGCAGTGCCCTGCAGGTCGCGCCCTAATAAGGTCGTGACCCGGCCAAATATGGCCGCGAAGCTGGACCAGAGCTTGGCTGTACATTCCTATAGCTGCTCGGCAGTTTTGGACCCGGCAGTCTTGGCCTGGGCTCCATTGTACCAACACCTGCACAACTTCGATGGAATAAAATCGTGAAAGGCCAAGGCTCCTTTTATTTTTTTTAACTATAACACAGGCTAGGAAGTTCTTTTAGCATGAAAGCTTCATTTTGTAAGCAGACAAAATGTCAGGATCGATTAGGGGCGGAAGGTCTATATTCAAAACCAAGGACAAGTCTAGAACAATCACGTCGAACAAAAATGAAAGATCTTCTTATCAGCATATTCTGTTGTGCTCCCACAAATTAGGACAAGATGAAATGTGTATACTGGCCTCAATCAGGATAATTTGAAATGCTACTTGTTTTGCATATTCCTTTTTTTCCAACTCCCCTCGAAGCTCATATATCTGTTAATATGTCGCCAGCTCTCTCCAAGTGTGCTTGTTAAGTTCAATTTTGTGCTTGACAGTGCTCAGTAGTTGTCAATCTGGTCCTCCACTAGTTTTTAAAAATATCTGAAAGGCCAAACTGACTGAAAACCCTTTGCATTGGCGGGGAATGTAAAAAAACTATACTGCTACATGTGAAGCAGTCGTAAGTGCTCATGTACACCCATGGTACACAGTTACCCTGTGAGGAGACAATGTTGTCTGGAAACTCCAGACTGTTTTCGGAAAAGTTACTTTGCAATATTTGAATAAAAAACAAACAAACAAACAAACAAAAACAAGAAACAAAACATACGCTATGGTGCACCCTAGTAATTTTGTACCAAAACTATAACCCAAAACAAACAATGTAACAAAAAAAAAAAAAAAAAAAACAAACAAACAAACAAAACACACAAAACATTTAACAAATACAAACAGAAGAGAAAAAAAGATAAAAAAGAATAGTAAGCTAACTGAGCTTAAACTGCTTAAGGAAATAAAGAAACGAACAAACAAACGCACAAAGACAGAAATAAATAAAGAAAGAAAAAGGTAAAGAATTCCAGAAAAATTAAACAATATCTATTTAGGCACATACACATCATAAAAGACAAGAAAACATGCACAAAATCGTCACCTACTTTACCAAACGGCATTTGCACCTGCTTTGGCAAAGGCCATGCTGATGAATGGATTTGTTTCAATGATTAAATGTCCTTGAGAACAAACAAAGAAGCAAATAATGATGATGATAATGATGATAATAAAAATAATGATAATAATAATGATGGTGATGATAACTTACTTGACTGTTATGTAAGGAAGGTTAACGTTATATCTATTGGCATACACATGCACATGATTTTTTAATCATCATACGCACAGAGTTGCCAAATATACCACTAGCAGAAATAGTTTGCACATGTAATAGTAAAAGCACCGAACTGAGTAGATGAGCGGGCTTGTACCCTTTTTCTGCTGTTCGCTTGTGTGATTTAATTAGACCTGGTTTTTATCATGTTTGTCTCCATGTTTGACAGTTGGACGTCTGCCCTTTTACTACTTAGCTCTGGGCTTGTGTTGGTTAATCAACGTAGGTGTATGTCCATCTCATTTTGGCTATCATATCGGAATTTTGCATACTGCTGTGCATGAGAAATTCGATGTCAGCGGCACTGAACTTTCTTACATCAGCTGATCTGTCAGTCAGAAGAAGTTAGAGTGAGTTTAAACCACAGGATGGCTCGCCATCCATCCTTCATTTCATATTTATTTCATATTCTCCAAACCCGTTTCCCAGATTTACTTGAAACCGGGAATATGGATATGTCATCTCTACCACCTTTGTCTAACGGGTCATGGACCCTGCATATTTCGATTTTCCTTTATATGTGTTAACACAGATTTCCTTTTCTTTCTTTCTTTCTTTCTTTCTTTCTTTCTTTCTTTCTTTCTTTCTATCTTTCTGTTTTATTTTTATTCCTCCTGTTCTTTCTTTTTCATACCTCCTTTATTTCTTTCTTCCTTTCTTTGTCCCTCCTTTCGGTAATTCTTTCTTTTGCTAACAGGAAATCATTACGGACTTTTACTTGCAAAACTGTAATACTTAAAAACTCAAAATGTGGCATGGACATAGCCCTATAAGTGAGATTGAGCACACCTAATTTGGAAAGGCTAGCGTATTTATAATTTTGCAAGTTCCATGTAAATTAAATTTTAAGCGGCTTATATCTGCATAAGTGCACTATATAAAAACAGAATCCCCAAACCTACCTGTATGTTTATGACTGTTGCACATCAAAAGAATATATGGCGTCACAGTTCTTAAATAAATGCTAATTAGGGACACTAGAAAATGTAAATTGTTGAATGTCTTCCAAATAATTATTCCGATGAAGATGCCTGAACGTCCACAAATGATTGTAATAAGGTCCATCTGATGGAATTTTGATCCATATGCGGTTTTAAATTACGCCTACTGTAAACAATTCTTATTAGTATTAAGATACAGATACCATCAGAATATCGCTCATGGACTTGCGTTATAGACTCATCGAATAAACATTACGTCGAAGTCGTAACGTTTGAAATCTAAAGTGGGCGAAAGACCTTTGGCATAACGGGAGAGTATTTATATCACGGATTTGCACTGTACCCCCATAGCCAATAACGTGAATGCCAGTCTGAACCAAGCAGCCTCTTGAAAAATAAGTTTAGGTGACAAAATCTGCGGAAGCTCGTTGATTATGTTCCAAGTTAAACTTCAACTATAGTGCATTGTGTTTTTCATTATTCAACAAGGTAATCAAGTATTGGCTTCCGTTCCTGCTTTAGCAAATTTATCAGTCATATATATTTGTTCCAGTCCACTCACTGACATACTCCCTTGTATTGAATGCACGTTGGGGTCTGTAGTCATCAGGCTTGAAGGAGTTCAGGCTCTTTCACCATTGGCAGTGACAAACGATGGGGTCACGTGGCTGTACTCGATAAAACCCCAAACCAGATGGTTTTTGCCTGCCAGACTTTACAAACCAAACATGTGGGACCTTATATCCGAGCGTATCAAGGCATATTCCTCAAATGTGTTGTTTGATATGTATTAGCAATATGTGGAAAATGATCGATATATCAGTTGTCACTTTTCGGCTGTGACACGCAAGATATATGCAATTAATTTAAGTTCTGTTCATTGTGTAAGCAGTCAGTTCTGATTATGAAGCGATGCAAATCTCGGAAAATGACTACAGATTAAGTTTCACTTGGCTTTTGTGACCATATTTCCATGGCAATAATATTGCCGCTACAATTTTTATATCTCATCTAGGCGATTTCACACAGCAATATATTGTCAAATGATTTGCAAGTTGTAAGACTACAAAACAAATGTATCCGAAATTATTATGTGTTTTATAGCAGTGGAACCACGAGTAGAGGTGTAAAATGTGTGCTGCCTACCAAATATCCTACTATACTGTATTTTGTACAAGTTAGGTGATTGTAGTTTGGCCAAAAGTATAAGTGACTGGCTGAGTAGTTTTTGCGGTTGTACTGTAGCAAAAATACGTTCACTCTTTGAAAGCCACATTTCTTAGTGCAATGCGTCCAACGAGCACCAAGGAAAGCTGTTGACCTGGACAATTATATTCCATGTAATTGATGGCATACTCCTACTTGAATGAAATGTCTTTTTACAGGGAACATAAATCTTTCACCCTTATTATCATTAAGAGCAGTTCGTATTAAGTAGTTCTATTTTAGTCACATGTGGCATTGAAGGAGTTTTTAATTATTGACAGTAGAGGAACTCGATCAACTGACCCAACGACGAATCGTCATGCACTTGTTTCCATTTAAAATATTTTCAGCATCCCAGCTACTTTAAAGGCTAGCCAGGTTGTATATAACTTAATTATTTATTCTCTTCCTTTTTCGTTTGCCAATGCTTATAAATCTGATAAAGGGTCGTTTTTGCAGTTTTGTCGTTGCCGTTGATGTGTTTAATCTGGTACAGAATAAAAAGTGTTATGCAATTAGGTTATTTTCGTTGCTTGCTTCATAATTCATATATATTCCCACTGACATGAGGATGCCACAGATCACTCCATATTGTAAATATGGTTTAACATTTTCGTTCCTTTCTCTGATTTGTAAAGGGATGTCCCATACACCTGAGAATGCACCAATGAAAGAATATCCACGTTGTATAATCGTCCGCTTCTATTTTCTTCTTAAACCTTGTGCGCTATCAGCCAATAGCTTTCCTTTGGGAGATATTTTAAAATATCATTTGGGTATTTGTATTCTGCATTGCACATCATCATTTTAGCCAGATGTAGAAAAAACGTTACTGAAAAAGTCGGGTTCAATTAAACATGTCTGACTGGTCTAGGAATTATTCGAGTGATGATTTGAATATTAAAAATAGAAGAAAAGCTTGTTACGACAGAAATAATCTATCAGAAAGGACGTTTTCGTGTAAAACAGCAAGCAATCACACGTATATTATTAACATGCAAATATTTCTTGAGTGGAAAAATGTTGCTACACATGTGTATGCGGGAGACATTTATTTTATCATTCCAATGTTTGGATGTTAATGCACGAGTGCAATCAGGGCAGATTATGTGAAATACCCGTTTGTAGTATACTCATTTATTTCACAGCATTTAAAGATGCATGGCGGGAGGGCATTTGTATCAAGTATTTGCTCTTTACCCCCATAGCCAATACCGTGGATTCCAGTCGCAACCAAACAGCCTGTTGAAAAATAAGTATAGGTGACAAAATCTGCGGAAACTCATTGATTATGTTCGAAGTTAAACTTGAACTTTAGGGGATTGGGTTTTCATTATTCAAGACGCCGATCAAGTCTTGGCTTGGGATACAGCCCATAACAGTTCCAAGCTTTAACAAGTTGATCAAACGTTATGTTTGTCCCAGTATACTCACTGACATACTCCCTTGTATTGAATGCACGTTGGGATCTCAGGTCATCAGGCTTGAAGGACGTGAGGCTCTTTCACCATTAGCAGTAACAAACAATGGGATCACGTAGCTGAACTCGATAAAACCCCGAACCAAATGGTTCTTGCCTGCCAGACTTTACAAACCAAACATGTGGGACCTTGTATCCAAGCGTATCAAGGCACATTCCTCAAATATGTTGTTTGATATGGTTTAACAATATGTGGAAAATGATCGATATATCAGTTGTCACTTTTTGGCTATGACACGCAAGCTACATGCTCATTGTATAAGCAGTCAGTTCTGATTATTTACCGATGCAAATTACGGCAAATGGCTACAGATTAAGTTTCACTTGGGTTTTGTAACCATATTTCCATGGTAAAAATATTGCTCTTACAATTTTTTCATAGCTCATCCAGGCAATTCCACACAACAATACTTTGTCAAATGATTTGGAAGTTAAAAGACTACAAAAAAATTTATTCGAATTTATTCTGTGTTTTATACCAGTGGAACCACAATTACAGGTGTTTAATGTGTGCTGCCTATCATGTATCCTATTATACTGCATTCTGTACAAGTTAGGAGATTGTAGTTTGGCCGAAAGTTGGAGTGACTTGCCGGGTAGTTCTTGTGGTTATTCTGTAGAAAAAAAAAACACTCTTTCAGTGCAACATTTTGGACTCAGTTTACAGCCTTTCTCTGGACCCTTTTGGTGCCATGCGTCCAAGGAGCACCAAGGAAAGTTGTTGACATGGACAATTATATTTTATGTAATTGATGGCATACTCCTACTTGAATAAAATGTCTTTTTACAGGGAACATAAATTTTTCACCCTTATTATCATTAAGATCCGTTCGTATTAAGTCGTTCTTTTTTAGTCGCAGGTGACATTGAAGGAGTTTTTAATTATTGACCTTAGAGGAACTCGATTAACCGACCCAACGACGAATCGTCAAGGAATTTTTTCCATTTTAAATATTTTTAGCATATTTCAAGATTGTGCGTCTCATCCCACCTACTTTAAAGGCTAGCCAGGTTGTATATAACTTATTTATTCTATTCTTTTTTCGTTTGCAAATGCTTATAAATCTGATAACGGGTCATTTTTTCCAGTTTGGTCGTTGCTGTGATGCGTTTAATCTGGCACAGAATCGAAGGCATTGCACACTTTCATTATTTCCGTTGCTTGGTTTATAATTCATATATGTTCCCACTGATATGAGGATGCCACAGACAACTTCATATTGTAAATACGGCTTAACATTTTCATTTCTTTCTCTGATTCGTAAAGGGATGTCCCCTACATGTTGCAATGCACCAAGGAATGAATATCATTCATCATCGTCCGCCTCTATTTTCTACTGAAAATGTGCTATCGGTCAATAGCTTTCCTCCGGGGAATTTTCCTTTCTTATCACTTCAATGTACATGAAAAGCCAGTATATTTTTTTGAAAAAGTAATTTGGGTATTAATATGACTTGAAACAAGTGATTCTGTACTGCACAACAAGTTTTAGACAAATGTAGAAAAACGTCACTGAAAATGTCGGGTTTATAAATATGTCTGACTAGTCTTGAAATTGTTTAAGTGATGATTTAAATAGTGAATGAAGGAAACCTTGTACAACAGAAGAAATCTTTCAGAAAGCACGTATTCATGTAAAACCGCAAGCAATAACATGTATATTAATAGCATTCAAATATTTCTTGAGTGGAAGAATGTTGCTACGCGTGTCGATGTGTGAAGACATTTCTTTTGTCATTGTAAGGTTTGGATGGCTAATGCATGAGTGCAATCAGAGCAAATTAAATCAAATACCCGTTAATAGTATACTCATTTATTTCACAGCATTTAAAGATGTATACGAGCTTAAGACAATTGACTTACCTTACTGGATGTAAAAACACTTGATTAATAGTTTAAATGTATATATTATCGTGTGATGTGGTGTGAATAGGGTGGTTTGGCGCTTAGATATGCACATGAGCTTAAAACAATTGACTTATTTGATGTAAAAATAATTGATTAATAATTTAAATGTACAAAAATACAACTGCATATGTAGCATTTCGTTTCTTTTGAAGTTTAGAGTTCGCGTGAGGAGCAGTGTTTGATGTCTTTTGCACAAGATCAAATTAATATCCATGTGTGCTGCTTCTGCAGTATATGAGTGTACTTCCAAAATTTAATGTTTCGGGATGACAAAAATCACTGTAAGTATCCTAGACCATTTGTCATTTCCTGGACCTAGAAATATTCTATCCTATGAAGTTTTTGTATTGATTCATATGGAGATGGGGTCCAACAACAAATTCAGCTTTCTTGCACAGACGGCAAGGTTGGGCAACTCTGGTAATTTGAATAAAAACAAGATGGCCGCGAGTCACCATTTTAACAGTTTTCCCTTTGAAAGACTTGTCGTAATATGATGCGTAATACCTCTTATAGGGGTGGTGGTGGGGGGGGTGTAGAATATACTTCGGATGTTATTTTTTAAATTCAAGGTCAAGGTCATCATAAATTTAACACATCCATGGCCAATTAATGAATTCATGATATATTATACCTCGTGTAAAGAATTTTTGAGTGAATATTATCCATTTCTGATGTAAAATTTTCCATTCAAGGTAAAGGTCAATATCAAGGTCAGGAGGTGCTGTAGACTATGTCATGGTCAAATTTGACCCATTAATTGGACAATGAAAAAAAATCCATTGTATAATATTTAAGTTAATTAATGCATAGAAACGCATAATTGTATAGAACTTCAATACATTTGTTCATGTGAAGAACAACAATGTGATACTTGAAAGACATAATCACATCTGTTACACATTTTAAATACTACAAGTGTATAGTGCAAAGATCGTGAGGAGTATTCGCTTTAATGACTTTGAAAATGTCTGTGAAACCAACACATTGCCATAGCCATTGATGGTTTACTGCAAGATAAATTTTGAAGGAAGTAAATCACATAAGAAAGTCGTTGTAAGAATGTCAAAATGTTGATATCAATAATCATTGCAAGAATATAGTTCCATACAATCCTACATGTTCCAAGTGTAAGGTTTATGCTATTATTTTTGATGCTGCATAACAATCTTCATGTTATAGCTACCTTCACTCATCATCCAAGCAGCCAAGATTAGCAAAACCAACCTCAACCTCATTGATGAATTCACTCGCCTCATCCACATGCTTCTCAGAATTATCCTCCTCCTCACCATCTTCCTAAACTTCTCCATCTCAACGTCATCCCCATCTCCAGCTTGAGCTTCTCCTCTTGTGGTGTGAGGATTGAAACAACTCTCTTCACCACAGTAATTACAATGTGATATGCTTGAAAGATGATGTTTGTGGCAACCGAAAGCTTCAGTAATAATGGTAATACTCTGAGGCACTTCACTTATATGCCACGGTCTTGAAAAGCTTTTCAGGTGGCTTTCATTAAAAGAAAAAACAAATAAAACAAAAACAAAAAACAAACACAAAACAAAAACTCAGCCCTATCCCACTCTCGCAACTGTGCGCTCTGCATGCCCACAGCCCCTGCTGATGTTGCCACCAAGCAGGGTCATGGGTGCCCTAATAAGGGCTACTTTCTCCCTTCACTTCTAACTTGGCCCTCTTTTCTCTTCGATGACTAATCCTAAGATATTATTCCTACTCCCCCAGCACTGTACCAAGAAGCCTTTGACTGACTCCAAACCTACTCTTCTACCTGGAAAATTCCCATTCAATCCTAGTATTCATGCTAACCTATCATTCTCTGCCATGTCCCTTAATTGCTCTAAGCTTTTACACTGCCCATCTCTTTCTCTCCGCCATACAAATAGCCTGTCTCTAAGTGCTCTTTAATATGTACACCATGTTATCATATAATCAATGGTTTCATCCTTGTCCTCCCTACACACTCTACATTTCCCATCACTCTCATTCCTACACTTCTGTTTCCTCTTTTCGATATTGATCACTTCTGCTCTGCCCTAAAAAAATTCTAGAACCCTTGCTACAATCCCAATGTTTAGTTTTCACTAGCTTGTCCACAAATCTATAAATTCTAAGTGTGCTCTTATCATCGTTTCTTCTGCTCCACCTGCTTCTCATGAATCACCTTTGTTTTCCTCAATTTATACAACTTCCACCCCACTTCAATCTCATCTGGCTGTTCCAACTCATATTTCTCAGCTAACTTGTCTATTTCTTGGACCCAATTTGTCTTCTCATTAACAGCCTCTGGACATGTGCACCTCCCTGCACAACCTTTCTTGATTTACCTATTGCAGATAGCCCCAATAGCCCAACCTAGCCTGAGCTATTCTATCTCTTATTGGTAACCACCCCAACCCTCCCAACACGGCCTCTGTTGCTGCATATGGTGGAGCCCCAATTTTCCCCATCTCCCTGTGTGCCTTCTCCATCCATTCCACATCCTTTTATGCTAATTTATATCACATCTAACCCATATAACATCCCAGGTATGGCTACCCATTCCCACAGCACCCTTCCTGCTCTATTGAAGCTGTTCCCTGTCATGACTTTTATCGTACCCTTTACTCTATTAACCTTCTGTCTGATTTTCTCCACATGCTACTTTATCATTCCCTGTCCTCTGACCTGAATGTTCAACTAACTATCCATATTCCTCACCGTCTCCAATCCCAATGCCTTTCCCCTGAGCCTCTGGTATCCTAAACTTCACTACCATCGATCTCTCCTCCTGTCTTCTTTTCTGCCCCTAGACCATGACCTGACTCTATTTCTCACTAAATTCCAACCTCCACTATATCACTAAATTCCAACCTCCACAATTCTCCATAGTCACTTGCTATACTAAAAAGTTCCTGTAACTCTTTTCCTTTATCTGCCATTAACACAATGCCATCAGCGAAAAACAACCCTGGGATCTTTTCTCCTCCTAACTTTACTCCTTTATTGCTCTCTAACAGTTCTGTTCCCAGTTCTCTCATGTATATACCAAACAAAATCGGGGATAACACACATCCCTGTTTTAGACCGATATCCAGCCTTGCCCCCTGAGTTTCCACGTCCCCTATACTAATACTTCAATTCAAATCAGTGCTGCACCTCTTTCCCTGAGCCCTACACTGACACTGAATCACATCAATCAGCTCTAGTAAAGCTAGGTCACCCTGAACAATGAAGGGACAGGGATGCCATCCTGGGTCTCCAACCCAATGTGGCTATTATAAGCAGATTCATCAGGTGATGATTTCTGGTCAGCTGCTTTCCATAACATGACCTGGAGATCGGCCAGCATCATGTGGAGGTACAGGTTGTGTTATGATGGAGGCAAGGCCATGATTTTGAAGCCCTTCTCCCTCTTTGTGAAGTTTGTGAAGCAGGCGGATTCTATGAATGTCCGTCGTGGCTGACCTTACAGAGCAATGAAGAATGTTTTGCCATCTCCATCAGGTCAATCTGTGTAGCACCTACCTCCCCCATCACATCAGCCAAGCCTGGGAAGTTCCCAGCAAGCAAGGTGTTAAGTGCACTGATTTTTCCTTTCCTTAATTGGTATGATGTAGTGTTGCACCCACTGAGGGCATGCATACCAAGAAGCTCAAACACTTTGGCCCTAGGTCTGGCCAGGTGGTATTGATACCACTGTTCCATCTGGACCTTGCACCTAAGCTTTGCCCGATATACTCAACAGACCACCAGGACAAACAAGGCTGTGTCATTGCTAAGCACACAGCTTATGGCCTTGCCACAGTTAGCAGCCTCAAGGGCATGGGGGACCATGGTGATGTGAGCCTCATCATGATCAAACCAACAAAGCTTGCATTCTATTGCAGGTCTCATCATCATGCCACTCTGCTGCACACAGAATCACTCTTTCGACACCTCGTACTTTGAATTGTTGGAATGGCCCACATCTCCTGCAGGCTGGGGGGAGGCACTTACTATCACCAACAGCTGCATCATCCATGTTGAACCCATGCGTATGAAATCCATCCATGCCTGTCAGATTTGTATACCACATTGATGCACCTTTCATGGGTCTGGCCATAGAATCAGACGAGGGTTTTGCCAGCAGGATTCTGTCATTGATTCTATGGCAAGATTCACACAAGATGCATCAAAGCTTATTATGACATTTGTGGTGACACAGGATGACTTCACAAAAATATATACTTTACGTCTACTATACCTGTGTGTTCAAGGGTTAGCAGAAAGCTCGAGATGTTCCTCTGTCTAGTTTGAAAAAACTGATTGACATGCGCCTCTTGTCAGTGCAAGGCCTGCTGTATACACCATTTGTGACATCAAATGGCACTGGAAATGTGGTCCTATGGTCACTTACGCATATGCCACTTATGTTTTCAGCAAATGAACCCATGGTGTTGTAACTGTGTACAAGCATCAATATATTGAACAGCTGCATGTTGTTTGTATAAGTTATACCTACCTTAGATATGGAATCAGACCCTCTCATGTGACATAATTCCAGGGATCTAATTGGCTCCTGCATCCCAATCACATTAGAATAATAGAATTTTACTCGGCATAAAATTTTCCTTTAATTGAGCCTATTTTGATGCCTCTATGACGGTATTAAAATTTTACCCCTGTCGCCAAATATTTTGGACGCCGATTTGAATTTATACAACTTAGAAGAATTGTTCAATGTTGCTATGTGTGCAACTAAGCTAAACCGTACTTTGACCTTATACGAGTACATTTAGGCCAAATTTGAAGTCTCTATGACAGTTTTTATTTCAATTGACCCATGTGATTCGGGTATTTTGGACGCCATATTGGGTGTATGCAAATCACGCAAACTGCCCAAAGGTGCAGTAAGGGCAACCAAGCTGAATTTGTTCAAGAACCCCAAATTAGTGCAAATCAGCAAAAAAATTCATAGAATAGATCACTTCTAGGTTGAGTACTGAATGCATAGGAACGTCAAATGGACAGTCCACGCTAGACTAGAAAACATGATGGGGATAAATCTTAATAATTGTACAAGTCTTGCTAGGAGTGCACCAAAGGTCAACTAGGGTAGAGATAACATTAATGTTCCAATTTCCTATAAGGTTTATTGTTTTTGCCAATTAATCGGAAGTCATTTTCCTGTCAGGAGCATGGCGGGAGTTGTGGTCCATCTGGAAACCAATTAAAATGCATTGTTCACATGGACTGATGTACTAAAATACGCCGTTACTTTACCTGCACACTAGTAATATAAGGGTCCCACAGGATGATGAATGATGTATATAAAATATCCTACTCTTCTTTCTAGTTTCAAAACTGACGACAGGTCATGGCCTGTTGTATGTCTGGTCTATCACAAATATGTACAAGTCTGCTACAGTTGAATTATTTCAGCTTCACTGAGACGGCACAGACTGTGTAGAGATTATCGCTTTAGTTGCGTCTGCGTACTAAACTTTTCAAGCCCCCTAACATGCTTTACTCCGTATTTTGCACCTTTTGTCGGTGGTTCACTGGTGACGCCTACATCACAAACTTATAAATTGAAGATAGAATGGCACCTCTACCTTCATTGGTAGTTTAGTCAATATAATGAAGAATGAAACAAACAAACCAACAAACAAACAGAAATAACGAAAGTTTGCGTTGGCACATAGATATAAACATTGCACCAGGATCACATTACTATGTATATTAGTTTTGGGGCTTTAGCCTTTGGTGCTCAATTTTAATACATGTGTCACACGAGCAGTATGGCCCAATTTACACTTTATCTGACTTGAAGCCTAAGCATAAAGCTACCACATGTATCCCTCTTTTTTCAGACGTTTCAATAATTGAGCGCCTCCATCGTGATAGTGTTTTTGATGGCCTTGCTCATAGATGCTAGGCACACCTGGGCTGTTTCAGGATTTCGTAACCTTGGCATCAAGTTTAACCATGTTCTGGGTAGGTTTGATTTGAAAGTCGGCTCATCAGTCATTATGTTGCTGAGCCAGTGTCATGGCGTTTCTCCCCAAAAACGCCAGAAAAAATCCAAGGTACGAATGGGCAGTGACCGGACCTCATCATTTCTTGGTTAAAACGACGAGAAAAGCCCATGTAAAAATGGGCAGGGAATGCACTTAGGTGTTTTTCAGTGTAAAGACTGAGAAATGCCCTTTCTCCGCACATCCTTGCCTCGGCGTGAGTCGGCATTTTTGCTACGAAATGCCGAGGTACATGTAGGTGTTAAAGCATTTCCCCCAGTATTTATCTACACATTAGCTGAAAAATGCTGCGGTAAGGAAAAGAGAAGAACTATCCTTCAGATTTGTTCCGAGAAAAGAAACAGTGACCAAATTACTTCGCATTTCTCAGTAGATTCATATACGAAAACAACCTGATGCTCCGCTGCATTTCTCCATCCAATTAACCTTGGTAACTTTTTGAAGTCCAAGTTTTTAAAGTATGGGGCATGCTGTTTAGATCAAAAGCCAAATTACTCAAACTTCCATCAAAGTCTGACTGAGTTAACATCATAATGAAAGTCGCAGGAGAAATTCTTACATTTGATTAAAAAAAAGCTTATGGGACATAGTGTGAATCACTATGAAATTACCAGCACCCATGCTACACCCACTGAGACTAAAGTCGAACAACAAAAGACAAACTGCTCTCAACTATAACAAGGATGCCATATATCTGTGAAAAGACCTTTCATTCAAGTACCAGCATGGCTATAATTTCCGAGAATATATTGGTTCGGGTTCACAAGTGCCTTGGCGCACTTTAGGTCCACTGCGCCCGAAGCGTGCAGTGGAAACCTGCTGACTTAGTCCGACGTTTGCTACAGAAAGACTCAGAAATGCTTGCCAGCGTATGCTAAATGGTGCACATCATAGCACTTCGTGTGTCATCCCTTGGCTGACAACAGAACAATTCCTGGCCGACTTGCCTCCGAGTAAAATAAAAAGGAAACAATCTAGAGCGCAACATAATAAAGCATTAGAAGGCTCTTGCTTTGCCCATGCGAACGTTATTGCCATAAGCCTAATACAATATATAGCCTAGGCAGACAACATAACACAGGAACAATATCAATTTTACATGGATACATAAATAATAAGAAAGAAAGAAAAAAGCCACATACAAGTATTGATCTGGCGACAGTCAAGCGCACACCAGTGTGATATCAATATCTGAGTGTATCAAACGTACATTCCAATAAAGCAATAGTAAACCTTGTAATGGAAATACGGACATGGCCATTACCGTGACTCATAGTTATAATCTGATTATTTTTTTTTCATCACTTTACTGAAAGAAATAGCGGAATAATATACCAGGGTTACAATGAGATTCTATATATAATTTATATCTGTGCACCTGTCAGTTGCCAAAATACAAGATAACATAAATTTCATCTTGAGCAACACCTGTTCAACCGGGGTATTAGGTCCAACTTCCACCCTGGCAGCAGAGTATGAGGTCTTTCTATGTACAGCTGGTGGAAATTTGCAAAAAATAATACGTTTTCAGGAAAAGTTTATCACAAAGCTAGTACCAGGTGTTAGTATTTCGGCAAAAAAAAAAAAAACAAACAAACAAACAAAAAAAAAAAAAAAAACAAAAAAAAAAAAAGAAATCAAAAATCAAAACAAAACAAAACAAAAAAAAAAAAAAACACAAACAAACAAAAACATTAAACAAAAACAAAAAGCAAACAAAAACTAAAAACAAAACACAAACAAAAACCAAAAAAAAACCTAACAAAAACAACAAAAAAAACAAAAAAAAAAAACAAACAAAAACAAAAAAACCCAAAAAGCAAAACACAAACAATAAAAAACAACAACAACAAAAAAAAAAAACAACAGCAAAAAAACAAAAACAAAAAAAACAAAAAAAATAAATAAATAAAAAAAAAGAATAAAAAAGAATAAAAACCCCAGACATTTCAAACATCGCTGCCATAAGTTCTAATGTGTAATACAAGAGATTTAAAACGATTAATGGTAAGTTTTATGTTAGTTGTTTACCACAGTCTGATGTAAAGGTTTTGTTAGTCTGACCTTCAATTTTATTATACCGTAGGAAAAAAAAACAGTAACAAAGTTCAACATCCTAGTAGCAGTACCGTTGTGGAAACTCAAACTCACTGCCATCATAACTGAATGGTGAGGATTTTGGTACTTCTGCCACGTTTGTTTAAAATAGAAATAAATAGTTTTACTCACATTGAATGAAAGTTTCTTCTCTGTACAATATTCTTGTGACCTGTCATGGGAATGCTGCAGAACACTTTTGATTCTGACACAAGGAGAAAGCCATCCGCATGCATACGACAATCCAAATTTACATCATAGAAAATTCGCATGATCATAGGAATCATCAAGTAAAATTGACAGATCAGGAATGAATAGATTGAACAACAAAGGACTCAGTAGACATCTCTGTTTCACACCAATATTTGATGTCAAAGTGACTGTGTGCGCGTGAGGGGTATGAATGCAATATTTCAAGTCATCCTACATGTTGTCTGTAATGTTGAAAATGTACCCCACCCCGCCATTGACCAGAAGTTTATAAAGCATTGCTTGTTTGCAAACAGAGTCGAGCACCCGTCTTGTCTAAAATGTCTATTTACCGAAAGGAAATTCTAGGAGTCTTTATTTTATACTCTGGATGCATTACTATCTGCTGTTTGAGCGACCTTATGGCTCCCTAGATCACGGAAAACTTAGAATGACCTTGGTCGCCTTGACAAAAGGTCATGGTCGCTAAATGTTGAACTGAGCTAAGTACGCAATGAGATGCTTCTGCAGTACATGTTCCATGAGACAAGCTGAATTGTCCATAGTTATTGCTTATGCAAGGGCAATGGACGGAAGAAGAACATACCAGAAAAAAAGTAGTAAAAAAAAAAAAAAAAAAGGAAAAAAAAAAAAACCTTGGCTGATGATGCATATGGAGTAAGGTATCAAGCTTGTCTTAAAATTAAGTTTTATCAAATAATGGAGCCTTGTCATCTGTATCATATTTTCATGCTTATGTCATTCACCACTATGTAATAGTGCTTAGATTTGAGTTCAAGTAACCTGCAAGTGGCAAAAGATAATTGAATCATCATCACTCTTTGGTTCATATTTGAATACGGGATCAACCCATAGGGCTTATGGTGAATATCTAGCCTTTCTTAACATTTGTCATGGGATAAAAGAGGGCAAACAGATTTCTGGTCTGGCACAAACCGGGAAGCCCAATAGATAAAGTAGAGAAGATGATTTGCTTTACAGCAAATCTGCGTACGTGTCTTCACCACTTCAATAAATTAAAACACAGCAACTGCTTATTTCACTGTGGATTGGCTGTGCCTAAAAAAGAATAATAATTTGTTAGGGAAACTTCCCCTTTACAGCGGGGGCACCAACGGAACGGGGGAAATTCCATGATGCGTCCAAAATATATACAAATAATCAAGCATTTTTATTAATAATCAAATAATCTTCGTATCTTAAAATAAGTATAGTAACTATAAGTAATAATTTATGTCCTCCGCACCAAAACTAGAGATAAACCACTCATTGGGACAAAACTCTAGAAAGCGTAAGGACGTGTACATTATACATGTTTCATATACTAAGCAGAACATATAGTTTCCAGTATCATTATTAAGAAAGAAATCAGGTATATATACATTGTAGGAGGTCTTTTTACAAGATGTAGAAGTAGAACGATCATACAATCTGTTATTCCGAGAAGTCATTAAGTGACTGTCTCCTGCAATGCCAAGCCTCAACCAAATATGTTTTACATGTTTGGCCAAATAATTCACCAATGTCCTGTCCACGATCATATCCGTGCTCGCCAAGGAACCAACATACCTTATTTTTCAGCGAGAAGGCGGAAAAACGCTGCCATGCCTGTTTACAGTTCTCTGTTAGAGAATTGACTTCCAGATTTCTATATGCCTGTAACCTGATATCATTAAGTGATAGGCAGACAAATAGAAAATGTGATAAATCTTCTCTACTATCTTTACATGAAGGACATATTCCGTCTGATAAACCCCATCTTTAACCGATTGTGTATTCGTTGGCATATTTTGCTTTATTTGTTTTAAAGACCTCATACTTTGAGTATGACCACCAACCCAGAGATTGACTGCAATGAGATTAACCTCTGGCCTTGACATTGAAATATGACCTGGGTATTGTGCTTTGACTGCAGTGTTGATCTCTGTCCTTGACAGTGACATCCAACCTTAACAGTGACTTCTGACCTTGCTACTGACCATTGACCTTGGCAATGCGATTAAACTCTCACCTTGATATTTAAAAATGTTTTCGTATTGAACTGTGGCCTTGACAATGATCACTGATCAGGACATTGAACTGTGACCTTTAATTGCCTTCTGACCTCGAAATTAATCTCTGACCTCGAAATTGATCTTTGACTTTAGCATTAGTCTCGGATTTTCACAGGGACCACTGACCATGGTATTGGCCTCTAATCTTGGTTTCAACCTCTAAGCTAGACCAGGGCAGTAACCTCTTACCCAACATATGACCTGTGACCGTCGCATTGACCTCACACTTTGGCACTGACCTGTGATCTGACCCTAACACATACCTTTCTCTGCCCATCATACAGGTATCATACAGTGCAGCACACACTTTCAGTTGCCCGTAATCTGCAACAATTTCCACCTGCAACCTGCAACGACATGCAGAACTTTATTTTTGGTACCCATACAAAATCTTATGTTTCTGGTATTGAGCATTGTTCTTTGGAAGCAGCCACAAATATCGAGTAAAAAGATGAACGGAAGGAAGACAAGGAATGAAACAAGGAAGAAAGAAAGGGAGAAAGGGAGAAAGAAGGAAACAAAGAAAATAAGGAAAAAAAGAAAGAAAAAGAAAGAAAGAATGAAAGAAAGACAAAATATGTGTAATCAAACACACACACACACACACACTGATTATTGTAAAAATTAAATTGACAATAGCTAAGAACGGTGACAGCTCAGCTTTTCAGACTAATAAAACTACATTTAGATCCATTTGCAAAGGTATCCTTATATTAGCAATTGTTATATACACTATACTTTTTGTTAGACAATTGGAAATACTCATTCAAAACCAGTAAATAGTAGCAGCAGCATCATGTGGACGAAGTTGGTAGAGACCAGGTGAAGATACATCCTACCAAGTTCAAACAACAAGCAGCCAGTGGTCTGAGAGAAGTTCGATATTACAAAAAAGGATACGAAGCTTGTTAGGGGAAGCACCCCCCCCCCCCGCGTACACTACTTAGTCACTGTCGAGGTACAACTAGCTATTTTGTCGAACTATACGAAAATTGAAAGAAACAAATCCTGGGAATCCAAACGTGCTGTTTGTGAGCTTTTATGATACTTTGAAATATTGTCAAAAACGCTTGATTGTACAATTGACCATTGGTACAAGCATTAAAAATCGGATAGATGGGCACATTTATCGGACTTAAATATTTTTCGCAGGGGGCCAACGAACGTTACACATAGTAGCTCTTGGCTCGCTACACGTTACGTTTGTTAAGATATGTTCTCCTTATCGGTGTTCAAAGGTCAAGGTATCTTAATTTTTGTACACCCAAGCGGACAATTGCAAAATAAAGATTTGGCATCACAAAAATCTCATTTTGCCAAAGTTGTCACGGACACACTGGCGATTACTTATATAACGTTATTTTGCCTGTAACCGTTATACCCATCTTATAGTTTGTTGGTTTTTTTAAGGTTGTAGAGAAATGATTACAATACATCAAATGTGAATATATTCATGCTTCATTGTTGCAAGATTTTGTTTGTGTGGAGGATGGCGGATGGCGGATGGCGGGTGGCAAATTGCGCGTTCCGTTCATTGTTTACATCCTCAGAGTGACTCTGAAATGGCAAAGACCACGGAAAGACCTCTTTCGACTGTCATCTTACATCTGTTTTTTTTTTTTTTTTTTTTTTTTTTTTTTACATGAGGGTATCTACAAAAGACACATATTTTTTCCAGGTGTATGAAAAATATATTATTACCACTTGTATATGTACGGGCTCTGTAAGGTAGACGAATGCAAATTGCCTTGACATATCTATTTCGATTATACATATATATATATATATATATATATATATATATATATATATATATATATATATATATATATATGTATATATATATATATATATATATATATATATATATATATATATATATATATATATATATAGTTCATTAACCCCAGGAATTTTTCATTTCATTCAACGCCTCCTTGGACAGCAGAAAGGTATGCTGTCTTTAGGTAAAATGAAAATGTCTATGCATTAATGTGTTTAAGGCGCCTTTTATAACTTTTACATCCCGCTTAGAAGCAAGCAACTCTTTTAAAGTCTGATGTAAAGTGGTCTCGTGCAGGTTCAAATACACTTTCGCTTGACCTTAGCTTGTCTGTGAACCAACCCTTCTGCTCCCTTCCTGGTGCTTTCCTGAGCAAAAGTAGAGTTTGTTTAGCAGGCAAGGGGTTGCTGAACAGAAAAAAGGCTCATTTGACTCTTACCTTGAGCTGCATGCAGTTTTTTGAAACTAAAATAGTAATATATTTTTCAAAATCATATCCGAGTAATACGTTGGGGAAAATTTATTCGAAGACAAAGAACCAACAAAAAATAAAAAAAAAGTGTAGACACACTTGTTTTACATGGATTGTGAAAGAAGTCAAGCATTGGCTTAACGAGTCACTCTCCATGGCACAGATGTTGGCGTATACTTCATACCTTGCCCTAGTGGAGGAAACCGAAGAACTCGGAGAAAACCACCGTGCACGGTGAAAGTGGTTGGCACTTTTTCCACATGCTGCCCATCATGAGAATCGAACCCGTGTCGCAGAGGTGAAAGGGGAGCGTCTTACCCGAATTAAGAGAGGCTGTTAGTAGGATTTCAGGTCCCGTAACCCACCTGTTCTACTAGAGCCTTCTTAATGCACGTTTTATCAATATTTGGAAACTGTGATTGTGAACAATATTTACAACCACTTCTTTGATTTTGCCGTTATAACAACTTCATTTTGCAACAATGGTTTTTCCACCAGGTAGCTCCATTATCTACCAGTTCTTACACCTCTACAACGAGTTCTCTTACAGTTTGGATGAATCGGAACTAGTACAGGTTATACTCCTTGATATAACAAAAGTGCTCAAAAGAGTCTGACACGAAGGTTTCGTGTTTAAAATACCGAAGTCCGGCATATTCGGAGCTCTATTAAAATGGTTCACTGATTATTTGCCCCAAAGGAGACAATGTGTTCTACTCAATGGCCAGTTTTCTGAATGGCAAAATGTAAGAGCTACTGTCTCCCATTGCTCTGTTCTTATTTTTGATATATTCAATGATATTGTGGTCGTTGTAAGTTCCAAACTGATATTATATTCCGGCAATATTACTTTGTATCTTGAGGTCACCGACCCCCCCCCCCCCCCCCCATCACAGCTTGTACCGATAAATAGCAAGCTATTTTAGACCAAGCCATTAGTCAACAAATGCTCATATCTTAAAAAAAAGGAAGAAAGAAATGACCCTGAATTAAAATGAACAGACGAATAAGTGGCCTCAGTGAAGCAACACAAGCACCTTAGTCTCTTGGTCTTAACGTTTATGGTGAAGTATTTGGTCATCAAATCTTAGGTTCTTGATACAAGTACCAAATCAATTTTTATATTGGACACCCAATTAGTTCGACTCACAAAGAACACCTTGGATTTTTACATTCCCTTTATAAGCCCAATTCTTGAATATGGTTGTGGTATTTGGGACGGTTGCACGCCGTCTTAAGAACCCTTGTTATGCCGTGTTCAACTGTCTGCAGCCCGAATTGTTACTGCCAGAATGTGGGGGTACCATCCATCTGTTTGGAGACTGAGTGGGGAAAACGAACAGTGATTTGAATACTGGAAGTTAATTGCAATATATACGACTTTCAAGAAGTAATTAAGTTCCTCAGCAACTAGCTAATATCCCTAACAATGTAAGAAGTACATATAATACAAAATCCATACAAAATATTACCCACCTCAATGCTAGGTAAGCCAATCCTACAATTCATCTAATTCCCTCGAGCACTTCAGCGACCTAATTGACGGAGGCACCATTTTGTTAATTGGTAAACCTCATACGATTAGAAGTTGCCATAAATGGAAAGCTCGTTAAAGAAAGTGACGTTTCACATAAAGTCACTCATAAAAAAATCAACTTTATATTACTGGTGAACATCCTCACTGTATATCAATTTGTCTGCCCCTAAGTTCCTTCCTCAATGCTATCGATTAAATAAATTATCATTATCATCGTTATCCTCAATACGGCAAGTGATTCCCTAGTTTTACCCAAACTAATGGATCGTGTGATACTGTACTTATAAAAAAGGTACTACAAATTAAACGTGTTCATCGGTAAATAAATTCATGTTCGCTCAATTCTGCAAAATGCAAATCCCGGGAATTTTGAAGAGGTGAATAAATACTGAAGGGCATGTGTCAGCTTCATATATGAAAGTGTGGACCTGTTTTAAAATAAAGGGTAACTGCGTTTACTTTATTCTGTATTAATACAATTTACTGAATATCTGTTTTCCTTTACGAAAGTTGTAAATAATAATTGGGGCAGGAAAGAATATCTGTCATTAAAACAAAATATATTTTCAAGTTCTCGCATTTAGATTCTCAGTTCATGTCACATAGCTTTGCTGTAAATTATAACTTGAATTAAGTTATACCATGAAAGCAAAGTATCGGCATAACTGAATGTAAGAACATATCTCAAAAAGTTGCTTGCGAAGGAGGCTCAAATTGTTTCTGTATGTTACATTTGGGTGGGGATAAAAGGTTGTTTTACAGGCCATGACACAAGAAAAATGCCTGTAACTTCAATACGAGTACATCTTGCTTGATTCTCTCTTCACTTATGCTGTGGCGTAAACATGCAGAATATTTCCGGGGATTATTGAAATATTTTACCCGAAGGTCAACAGTAATTATGACAGGTGAATTCCTAAGAGTATGCAGAAAGGCAAAGCATCATTAGTCTACCACAGGCAGCAAATGCACAAGTGAACGCCGCCTCCAAGACTGAAGAAACTGATTTACAGCAGGGCAAGTGATGCACTATGAATCCACCATAATTTTACACATCACTTCGTACTGTACTTGTTATGGAGTTGATCATGTCAACAGACACGCAAATGCACTATTTGTTTACTTTGAAATATTGAGCACTACCGAGTTGCCACCAGTATGCACCTGTGATAGCACAAAGCAAGACCAAATTCATGGCCGAAATCACCTTTATATTAATCGACGATTTTCACCCAGGAAATCCTTGAAGATTGGGGGTTGCTGCAAATAGCTACAACGGTAAAAAATGCAGTCCCACCTAACTATTCAATTCAATAGGAAAACCAAAATTTAAAACTTTGTAATGATTTCTTAAATCCGTGAGATGGGCAAGAAATGATTTGTTTGTTGCAGCACTTAAACGTACCGTAGCATAGTGGATAGTCAAATAAAGTTTCAGCAAAGTAACTCATTTCTTTCTTGCGGTGCAAAGGCCGTAAAGTAGACACCTCTTGCACAGGCAAGGAATACTAAATTTGGCGCCGACTACAGAGGCTTCTGATTAACTGCACATAATCAAGTGTGCTCATTAACTTTTCTAGAGCTTTGCACCTGCAAGCTGGCCTGCGCAGGGTCTGGGAATAGAGCTATGTTCCACATGTTTTATGCCACCTCTTTCCCCATCCACCAGCCTCTGTATTCATAAAATGTTTGTACCTTCGTCCCGGAGAGCCCACACTCCCTTCCTTTTGACTCATTTTGTCTGTGTGCCAACACAGACATATAGTTTTTTTCTAGGAATTCTTTATGTCTTGCTTTCTTTCTTTCTTCTTTACAGGCAAAATTTATCCGACATTTCATTTGAAAAGTATTACACGTGGAAACTCCAAACTTGGAACAATTACACTTCTATAAATAAAATATCGCCTTTTTATAATAAGGGGTCATACTTTTCAAAATTATGCAAATGCTAATTAATGTCTGAAATCTTCAATATATTATATACTATAGTAGATATGGTTCCGAGTGTATAGGAGGTCGATCATAGTAAGGTAAAGGTCATCTCAAATGACAAGGTCATGTCAAGGTCAAATTGCATGTCACGGTCAAAGGTCATTTTAGGGCATTGTCATTCCTGAAGCCAAGGTTCACTTCAGGTACAGGTCATCTCAAAGTCAAAGGTCCTTTCTAGGTCAAAGGCCACTGTCGATGGTGGCTTTCTTCTAGCTATAACTAGCTCAAACGGTAGCTATTATAAAACTGCACATTTTCGAAACTTAACTGTGACCTCTTAACGTCAAAGGTCAAGGTCATTAAACCTTTAAGAGTTTCATCCAGTCATACCTTGGCCAATTTACATCCAATTCTAATCATGTTGGACTCAAATTGTAGGTATTGCAACACTGCACATTTTATAAGAACATGTTACCTCAAAAGGGCAAAGGTCGTTCGGCCCTTTGAAAGTTTCATCTTGCCATAACTTGCTCAATTTTCATCCGATTTGTTTCATGTTGGGCTTAAATTGTTGGTATTGTAACACTGTGCAATTTACGGGAACTGTAAAGGTTAAGGTCGTTTGGACTTTGAAAGTTGTATCCAGTCATGTATAACCCTTGACTAAACCCATCATGCCTCACACAGACAGTCACCTAAAACAGTGATTGGACATGTCAGATGCATTTACAAAGAAGCCCTGTCTATTTTGACCTCCATAAAACTTCTAGCTGTAAAATCGTGCTTTTACGCTGCGTCACTCATTACACTGTCTTGGAGTGGGTGGGGCGGGGGCAGTGAAGTGAGATTACCTATTCTGAAACACATATGATTTGATGTAACATGTTTGCTTAACATCTGTACATTTTCAATTTAGCGCAAGGTGTTGGATGGGGGAGGTCATGGGCAAGATCAACGTAAACTTTCACCAAATTGAAAAATATAAATACATGAGTACTATGGGGAATGACTACCGTTTCAAAAAGTGCTCTGTAGTTTCCAGGTCATGTGTTACAAGAAAGTTACACAACGTCGTGTTCTCTTTCAAAATGATTACAATTCTTATTTCCATTATGTTAAAGTTGACGCACTGTGTAAACACAAAACTATTTATCAATATTTATATATTTGTACCTTTTGCTCCTTTTTTATCTTTTGGAAGAACCTTCAAACCACCTCCAATATGTACGGATTTGATAAATGTCTCCCAGGCACTATATGTTGCCACTATCATTTAAACACCTCCTGTGGAAGATGAAGCTAAGAGGGTACAATAATTCATTGTGATAAATATGATGTATTTAGAAATAATTTATGGTAAAAATACATTTTTCACTGGAACGCATGGTCAATATTTTATAGTCTATGGCTGGACTGGTTATCATTTTTAAACAATACCAGAAACTGATAATTTGGTAATGAATGCACTTGGTTATAAAACCAAGACAACACTGAATGCTTTCCTGGCGCTATCTTAATATTCTGTTAGTTTTTCATTCACTTATTTATTACCGATTTTATCTTTAACCAACCTGTTAATGGTTGTAGATGAGTTTTATGAGTGTTCATGTGAACCGACAAAGTGCGTTTTTACCCTGCGGAAAAGGAAATGGAAAGTGATAATGATTTTAATCGCTGATGTGACATGCATACACACGTTATTGTCTCACTCTTATGCTTTTATGGTACTCTTTGTGATAGGCGATCACATCTGCTGACTTCTACCCACAGGTCTAGTGGATAGGCTGTTTGGACTAAGGCCAGACCCACGTGGCTCCAGGCAGTGAGGCACAGGGATGCAACTCTCTCTCTCTCTCTCTCTCTCTCTCTCTCTCTCTCTCTCTCTCTCTCTCTCTCTCTCTCTCTCTCTCTCTCTCTCTCTCTCTCTCCATATATATTTATGTATATGTCTCGGGTGGTTTATGGGCAATAATACACTACCCACAAAAAAATGTATAATGGAATAGGTCCTATAGCCGGTTTGTGTGCCATGTCCATTGTATGCGGGTCAATTAATATCCCTAAAACCGGACCGTGGGCAGTATATATTAAGTATAGCTTACCACAATTATAGCTTCCCATAATATTTGGGCAGATTTGCTAATTAGTACGTTTCTGAAACCACCTAGGTAGCGCAATGAATTTAAGGCAAACATGGTTTATGGCCATTTTTCAACTGCCGATAAACTGAACAACTGCCTACAAGGCGATCTGATAATCACAATTCTGCCCATTAACCACCCAGGACATAACTGTTAATATATATATATATATATATATATATATATATATATATATATATATATATATATATATATATATATATATATGTGTGTGTGTGTGTGTGTGTGTGTGTGTACAGTGGTCCCTAGCTTGTAAGACCCTCTCACAAAAAAGACTACACATCTTTCAAGAGACTACCGTTCCTGGACACACATTGTGACATTCCTATTCAGGCAACCTATCTTAAAAGACCACTTTTGGGCTGCATTTGGTGTAGTCTTATAAACGGCCTTCCTAAGCAAGCACCTAATCATACTGTAGAGTCAGTTGCCCTGGAGAGGGATTCTGATAGCATGGGCTAATTAATTTATTATGCATGCAAAATGGTTGCATATATAATAGCATGGAGTTAGATAACAGTTACCAGCTAGTACATGCTGTGGTAAAAGCAGAGAAAACTTCTGAATGCCATAGAAGTTGCCTATAACTAAAACCCAGATATTAAACCAAATATGACACCTCTGTCTATAACGAATTTGAAGATATTGAACTTTTTCAAACTTTATAACGTTTGTTTGTGGCTACAGCATAAACCTGTGCATTTAAGTAGAAAGAACACCTCTATCTACAATAACTTTGAAGATATTCAACTTTAAAAAATGGGAATGTATAAAATCAGCATATATTTAGATTCTACAGCCGTTGTAATGTATCCAATAAATGCAAAAGCCCTAACAAATGTTCCAATAGAATCCTCATTCAGACCCCTCAGAAACAAGTATGAAATGAAAAGAAAGAAAGAATGAATAATGCCAAAACAATATTTGTGTTTTTTTACAAACAGAAATACTAACAACGAAAAGCGTTGTTGAAAAAATAGTCTCCCAACGAAAACATAAAGTAATCTTGGAGAACTCCAGAGTGTACCTTTTGCACATCGTCAAAGGTAACGCGCACATGTCTTGACATTTTTTTTATCAGATATTATATTCTTTCACCTTTGATATTCTTGGTAACCGAAAGATTAATTGCAAGTATTTTCAAGATTTATACTTTGGCTACAAGACGAAATTGAAATAAGTTTATATATGCACATGAATGATGCACCTGTTTAAGCCAATTTTACTGAAATAGGCCGATAATTTTAAACAAACCTTTTTGCATTCTGCCATGTTAAAACTAGACATGGCTATTTTTTAACCATATGGACATCTGTACATACCTTTTGGACTCTTTGGGTACAGACAAACTATAAATTTATGTGATTTAGCTATACATACAATGGAACATTGCCTTGGGTCGGAATTGACTTGGATTTGCTTCATTAGAACTGTGGTTAGGATATGGTAATGACACTGTCTAATAATTGACACCACTCAGTTCATTATAATTAATACAGAGCAGGTACTGTATTCAGAGTTGCCCCAGCTCGGGGACCTTACAGATGGAAGTCCACCAGCATGAAAAAATTAATAAATAAAAAAATAAAGTAAAAAAAGAAGGAAAAGTGACAACAGGTATCTTCAACCAGAAAGGATTTTTTTGTTATTCTCGACATCACCAAACTTGAAAGGGGATAGGATATAGCACTTAAAAAAAGTGCGGTAAACGGGGGACAAATACTAAACGTACAGTATGTTATAGAAAAATAAAATTCATAAAAATAACTACACAATAAATAAATATATAAATATAATTATACCCAGCAGTGTAATAAAAAGTAAGAATGAATTGTACCATTGAAGATTAGTCATTCAATGCACAAAGTCTGAGAGATAAATTTGCACATTTTTCGTCCTGTATATCTGAACATGAACCAGATGTGGTTTTAGTTACCAAAACGTGGTTTAACAGTGAAGTCCAGGATAGTGAATGTGCACTTTAGAGTTATATAAGCTTCCGTAAAGATAGGTGTATGTGCTTCTATGCACCTGGCGCTTATAAGGTTTGTGGCAGAGGTGGTGTTTTGACACTTATTAAAGATACAGTAAACTCAGGCAGGCAAACAGGTCTTGATATAGATGCTTAAATATACTGCTTGCAAAAAGGTGCCCCCTCCCTTGTTCAACGTAATGCATGTATTATGAGGATATGTGTAGGTAGTTTGTTTGCTTAATTATACTATTGCTTTTGCCGTTTCTTCTGCGGGAATATGGTGGTTCTTACGGATAAGCTGAGGGTAATTTGGGGGAAAAAAATCATATTTCCACCTTATTCATACATCAGCCGCAATTTGTAATCATGCTTCATTTTAGCCATCCATAATTCATCACTCTTAATTCCAAAAGGTGAATTTTGCACGACTTTTTCCATCCATGTCTGCGTTTTACGGTTAGGTTTCGCAGATTGCCGTGCCATGCCACCAAGCCCCGCCCCCAGAAGTCGGCATTTACATTGGTTAAATTACTGGGACCTTCCACATTGATCTACCGTAATTCCTCGTAGTGAATGCACACATTTAGCGCCAAATCCTGGTGCGCGTTATTCACAGGTAGAGAGGTCTAGAACATCTTTCCATAGTCATGTTTGACGGTTTGGAAGCATCATAGTTTGCGGTGTATGGGCGGTAGGGTGATAGTGATGCATTCATTGAAACAGTCCTACAAAAACACTGGAGAATACCATATTTCGTCACAAAACGCATGTCAATGCATACTTTTCTCATACTGTTTTGGAACAAACCATAGCTTAAAAACAACTTTACTACGATCATTTCTTTGTATTTAAACTTCAAAGTCGGTTGTCTAGAAGTTACTGAGCCTTCATGTTCTGCATTTTGCACACCAGATGTCGATATCGTAAAAATACATCAAAACTTTAAAAGAAACTTATGTAAACTTTCTGTTTGGCCCAATCGCAACTTTGCCTTTTTTGTATGAATTAATGGATTTACAGTAGATATGAATGAAAGTGTATTTTTCATGCTGGCCTCCGTTTATTGTTTCCCTTTGTCAGCCAGTGGTTACCTAGCAACGAAGTTGTCAATCATCCCAATGAGCCTGCCATATAAGGCATAACTAATCAGCGGGCTAGTTTTGAAACCACGCTTGCGATCTCACATGCTGAGTCTGACACAGAACTTGGAAATTGCTTGACAAAGACTTCATAAATTGCGATTTTTTGGAAGTATGATTAGTCAATGATCTCATATCAGTCAACAAACAAACAATGCTTGTAGATAGTAGACGACAGGACAAACCGCGAGTAAGGGCCTGTAATTCCTTCAAAGACGGCTTGACCTTTGAACTCATTTCCACACGATCAACGTCATCCTTAAGATTTGAACTAATAGGCGGATCTCAGCTTTTTTGTATGATACCTTGTTGTTTGTATTTGTGAAAATTTGAAATTCTTTGATGTGGAGTGTCATCACTTCAACTTCAGACAACTACAGCTCATTAACGACGCAAAGCATGTGACAAACAAAATATGCTTTTGGGGACAGGAATACCCATTTTTTTTTTTTTTCATTTTTTATGTAACACAATAACTGAAAAAGATGAATCAACATTATCCCAAAATTGCTATGTTTGTATAATTGATGCATAAACACATGACAAAGTAGGTAGTAAATAATCGTTTCATTTGATTTTGCAGGAAATATACTTTTCAGAATTGTGTACTTTATGGGGTTTAATATGAGCTCAAATTTGGTTATTCGAGATTTTTTAGAAGATATACCTTATCCTTAGCTTATCCTTGAAAGGCCATTTTTGGTTATTGTTGTTGTTGTTGTTCTTGAGAGGCTGCATGCATCAATAGTGGGTCTGACTACCATGCTTCTGTAAGCAAGCTTGGATCTACCTTGGCATGCTGCTTGCCAGCTTGATGATCTCAGCCTGGGGAATTTGATTTCACTGGTCTGTCTACTTCTGTGCCAGTTGGTCCACGGTGGCTGTGGGTTTTTCATACTCTCCCCTGATTCGGCGGCCAAGCACATCAGCCAAAATCACCATGATTAGAGCTGTTCTCGCTGTTACTGTAAGTGCTCCCACTTCATGACACGGCCTCCTCCATATCGGTCATGTTCAACCATACATCCTTCTGCGAACTTCTTGGAAGACATTCATTGAACCTTGCGGGTGCACAGTTGGCTGAACTGTAAGACGCTCGCCTTTCACCTCTGTGACCTAGGTTCGATTCTCGTCCTGGGCAGCATCTGGATAAAAATTCCTACCACTTTAACCGTGCACAGTGGTTTTCTCCGAGTTTTCGGTTTCCTCCACTAGGCAAGGTAGGAAGTATACGCCAACTTCTGTGCCATGGAGAGTGACTCAATAAGTCAATGCTTGACTTCTTTCACAATCCATGTGTCTATATATTAATTCTCCCATTGTTGAAATCCAGCAGAATCTGGATTCATCTGGCCACATCACGCTTTTCCTTTGATTGCTGGTCCTGGCTGCATGTTCCTCACACCACTGCACCTGTCGTGTCTTATGTGCAGGACTGAGATGGAGGTGAATGGCGGGGTAGTATGCCCTCAGTTTGGCCAACGCTAGGCTCCTGTTAATGGTAGACTGTGATGCTCTGATGTTGCAGGCCTGGGGGCACTGCTGACGTTACCTTTCAGTGGAAAGAAACCTGGACCTGTTCATATGCTGGATCAAGTTATGATCATCCATCCCATCCGACAGTCTTGGTTGTCTTGATCCAGCCTTCTTCTTACAACCCCCGGTTTCTTGGAAATTGTGTCATATTTTAACCGATGGCCTGGAGCATCCCGTTACCCTGGAAACAGCCCTCTGGGAAAAGCTAGCCTCCAACATCCCATTGATTCTGCCCCTGTCAAATTTAGACAGATGTGAGTGAACCCTATGCTATGGCATTGTGATCTCACATTAATCCCAGTAGTACCATGGACCCGTTATAAGCTCCATAGGCATGTATGTGTGTGTGTGTGTGTGTAAGTGTGTGTGTGTGTGTGTGTGTGTGTGTGTGTGTGACTGTTCAGCCATACCCAAAGCTATCCTGTTGATGTTGCATAACACTCGATGCGACACCAATATTTTCCACATGAAGGCATACTTATTTAGAGCGGCCCATGTGAAACCAATGGCAGTGGCATCCTAAACAATAAAATATAGAAACCACTTCATCAGACGTTAAGAGATAGGTTTGTATGCAGACAATATAATTTATAATAAAAATTAATATAATGAAACTGTAAATCTGTTTGATTTGCAATATTAGAGGCTAAAAGACAAAATAAAGGCCAATTAGTAGCTATATAAGAGCAAAATCCAAAATTATTTGGAACTGCACTCGACATTTTTCAAGATCTAGTTCCAGCGTAGAAACAATTCAAAATGGAGCAGACAAGTTACAGATGATTCTGAAAAGGCGGAAATCATACTTCATTTCATTGTTGACTGATGAACATGAAACAGTCACACCATCATCTAAAGACTCAAATACAAAAAATATTCTTTTAGAGCTTGACATTCATCCAAATTAAGTCAGAAATATAGTGAGAAAAAACTGAAGTAGAACGATGGCAGTGGAACTGATGAGGTCAGAGTAAAATTTCTGAAAAAAATCTCAAAACTTTGACCATCCCCTCTCCCTCATATTTCACAACTGCAAAAGATAGGTCCGTGGACTCTATGTTGGAAAAATGCCAATGTAACACTCTTCCATAAAAAAGCATCAAAACATATTTCCAATTACAGGCTGGAATCTCTCACTAGTCAAGTAGTAAAATTATCTCAGAGGATCATTATGATCATTTATTAAATTTAGCTATAGAAATAGCTTTATCAGCTGTGTTCAACATGGTTTCACGGTGGTTGTGTCTATATTTCTCAGTTGCTGGAACGCCAAAATGACTGATCTAGTAGTGTTGACAGCAGATTAGAAAGTCCTAATTTACTTATTTAGATTTTTCAAGGCCTCCGACACGGTACCACATTCAAGACTCCTTCATAAGCTGAAGCAAGCTGGTGTAAGAGGCAAGATATTCAGGTGAATTAAGTGAATCTTACAATTGAGAAGACGAAGAGTAGCGTTAATAAATAGGGTTTCAAGTTGCCAAAAGGTCACAAGCGATATCTCACAGGGGTCGATCCTGAGTCCGATTTTGTTCTTGATCTATGGGAATGACGTCCCAGGGATGAGTTCTGTGCTTACAAAAAATGTTTGCAGATGACAATAAAATCCACAACTTCATCTGCTTATTAGCTGATTGTGAAGAGTTACAGTCCAATTTGAGTACTCTTACCGGTTGGTCTGAAACATAGCTCTTAAGCTCTCAAGTGTTAATGCTGATAAACATGTCACATTTCAGGTTAAGGGGAAATTGAAAATATATATTTACAGTTTGAATGGTGTGAAAGTTAAGCAAGTTAAACAACAAAATTATTTAGGAGTGGTAATATCTGACAACCTCTCTCCAAGAGCGCGTAATAAACAGATAGCTTAAAAAGGCCAATAAGCATTTGGCCTTAATTGAGAGAAAGTTTTTTCTGGATTAGACAACTAAGCACTGAAATACTTTAAAAGACCTTGAACAGTGCGTGAATACGGGGCCGGTATATTCAGTCTTCCGAGACAGATCAGACACGATGTTTACAACTGTCTTTAAGAATCATTAGCCTAGACTCAATAGATAATCGTGAAGTATTCACTGACCTGTGTGAAACAACGCTAGCACATTTTGGGATGACCTTATTGGAAAAGAAACAGTACTGAATAAGTTGCGGGGAAATAGTAGTCAAGATGTCGCTTAACAAGCCTGTTCTTCTCAGCAACGTGTCAAGTTACGTACATCATTATGTAAGTTGCAAGATAGAAAAACTTAAATGATTGTCAGCATGTCTTCATAATCACACATGTAAACATTTTTATATTTGTTTGTTTGCTAGTTTTTTTTTTTTTTTGTTCTTTTGTTCTTTTTGTTTTTGTTTTTGTTGGTCTTTTTTTTTTTGTTTTGTTTTTGTTTTGTTTTCTTGTTTTTTTTTTTGCTTTTTTGTTTTTGTTTTTTGGTGATTGCTATTGGTTTTGCTGAATATGTACATTCATGTGTAAAAATATTTCATGAAACACAGTTTCTGTAGAATTATGAAACGTTTGTCAGCAGAGTATTTTGTCAAATCCTGGGCTAACTTTTCAGCATAACCGTGACTAAATGCCCACAGTGGCGCATCTCAACTAAGCAAACTTATTGCATTCAAAATACACCTTGTTTGCTTTGCTTTTCCCAGACGATACTATTAATAACACTAAGAAAGCCAAGGTAACAGATTACAATTTATCTGGCCTAAACCCTCACTCGAGTGACATACGCTGCAGGGTACGCAAATTGTCTGTACTACGGTTGCAGCCCATTCATGAATGGATGAGCGTCTGGTAAGCCACGCCGGTAAAGCTCGGCCGGCATACATGTACTTTCACGATATATTGACAGAAAAAAAATCGACCATTCTCCAGTATTCCTGCCTTTCTGATTTGAATTTTACACGTCAAGTAGTAGTGCCGATAGAACAATATCGAGCATTTGGAATAGTAATCCTCTTTGACCATGCACGACGATATGAGAATCCGATTACATTGATAGTGTAGACATATGATACTGACATAAGTAGAGTATCACTGTTTCATGGCACTATAAACAACTACCCTGCATGAGGTGAGTCAAAATGCTTTCTAAACTTTTTACCTTAACAACCACATTTTTAAGCCTTTAAACTCGGGTTTCAAGCTGAGATTCATGATGACAAGTTCAAAATTGAAATAAAGAATAGTCTAGAGAGCGTCCGCTACAGCAATACCCTTGCTGCCCTCGGGCATTACTTGACGCAGACGCACCCTAGCCTATGCAGTAAGCCTTAAATCTAATTATCCGGAGAGTCGGTACATGTGACACTGTACTCACGCCAGTGCCATATATGTTTTATTGTATCACTATTATGGCTTCGCTGTCATAGTTAGCCAACTTCCTTAATTGATTGTTGAAATCAAAAGTAAAGTTTCTAACAAGAATTCGTGGATAAACCAAAAATTACGACCATGTTCCTTACTGATGTGAATCAAAACAGCAGCTGCAGTAGCTTTCGTGATGTTTTTTTTTTTTTTTTTTTTTTTGTTTTTTATTTATTTATTTATTTTTTTTATTTTTTTGCTTGTTTGTTTGTTTTGTTTGCTTTTGTTTGCTTGTTTTTCTTTTTTCAGTCCATGTTGGAAATATGACATTATATAAGGTGACGACTCCTTAATTTATTGTGTGAGTCGTTGGTCTCATAAATTGAGTGCTGGGTCACCAGGTCGCCTCTAAACACCTTCCCGGTCGCCAATCGCGAATGTCATCTAGGGCCCCAAAAGAGTAAGCCTATAAAGACACAATTCTCGCACGCAGTGCCTATTTTTCCAGCTAATCGCCAAGGAGATAAACCCGGTGGGGGCTTCAATACGACAGCACGAAATTTAAAGGTCAATTTCAGTTCTTAAACCTAAGGAAGCAATTTTTAGGCTATGCATAGTTTTACTTCGAAAATGGAACACCAAAAGTAAAGAACAATATCATGTTTAAAAGCATACCCAGACGTGGGATGAAACTCTTACACTTCGAGACAAAAGTATTAGCTCCATGTATAAATTGGGTAGAGCGTATATTTTATTGTGATGAAGCGAATTGGAAGGTGATTTTTTAAAGTATATTTACCAGAAATAAGTGCTAAATATATTTTTATTAGTCGATGTTTAATTTACCTTCATTTGGACCTGCCAGAATTTTACAAAGACATCATTTATGCATGTTTTTAAGGTACTATTTGAACCAGTTACTGCACGGGAAATATCTAATTAATTCCTGTGGTTTAATCCTTTCACTACCATCGATAAAAAAAGTATGGTATAAACATTGGTATAATGCTGGAATTAAATGTATTGCAGACATTTTAGACCATCAAGGCAACTTCTTACATAAAGAAGATTTCAGAAGAAAGTTTAAGTTCAGAACAGATTTCTATGAATTTCTTTCACTTCGCCCTGCAGTGCCAAGTCATTGAAATACCACTTTATTCAGATGAAGAATTTTGGTTTTTGTGTCTTCGGTTCAGCCTGCATTAAAATTGAAGGTAAAGAAAAGTTTTTTTTGTGACATAAGTTATAAACAAATTTATTGGCGTAAAATGAACCACCGAATCCTTGATTTACCCACAGATCCAAGCCGTTGTCAAAATTCATTCCACCAAGAAGTAGACATTTGGTCTTAAATATTCATTTCACCATATAAATGTACACAAGATAGTAAACTGCAAGCATTTTAATATTTTATTCTTCACAGATTTGTACCATATAATTCAAGATTGTTTAACATAAATTTAGTTCAAAGCGGGTCTCGTGATCACTGTGGCGTCAAGAGCACAACTATTCACCGGTGTTGGGAATGTGCAGAATACAGTTGCTTTGGTCTCAATTTCAAGGTTGTTAGAATGATTGTCATCCAATGTCGAATAATCTGGTACGTTCAATTGAAATGGTCATTTTATGTGGGTTTTTTTCAACCCCAAAAAGGTATACTTTGACCTTCTGTATTCTCGAAGCAAAGCTTTTCATTCCTAAAGTTTTGTGCGACAAACATACTGTAAACTTTCAAGGTTTTCTAAGGTTTCTCAGAATTAGAATAGCAGTTGAACAGGTTATATTATCTTCACAAGGTATACAGAATAATTTCAAAAATAGATGGACACCGATTGTTAATTTATCGGAATAGTAATGCCGTTATTTTGACAATTTCTTTGAGTAATGTCTGACGTGTGTATGATTATATGCATGTATTTTTCTGTGAATGAAAAGTCAATAAAGAACATTTAAAAAAAGCAATATTTTATTTGCGACTGAATGGACTTGGTGTAGGCCTATGACATGGAATCCATGTAGAAACCTGCCTTTTAATCACATGAACCCAAACTTGTGCTAAAACTTGGTCGAAATATGCCTTGCGGCTGGGCATAATAAAGTTGTTATGTTGGTGGCAAAAATACAGAAAATTGCAATACTTTAAATTGTTACGCATAGGTGGCGCTAATACAGAACCCTGATTATGACGAATTTTTAACTGAGGTATGTGATGCGTATATTCCCATTGGCAGGTTTTCCAGTCAATGAGGGCAATTCGCATTTTTCACTTCTTCAAAAGCATCATGCAGATTCTCTTCAAACTGGATGGGGATGTACTTTAGTTGGGTCTGTATTCAATTAATTCAAATGGTCTTGCTCCAGTGATTTTTTATCTTTAGCTCGGCTGGCTTGTCAGTCGGTTGCGCCTGTGTGGTGAGTCTTTGTCCGTCGTCAGACTGGCATTTGGCGTTTGGCGTTCGGCGTTCGGCCTCTGGGGTTCGGTGTCTGTCGTCTTACGTCTGGTAACCACAATTCACATTTCGACTTTTCTAAAACCACTGGGTAGATTCACTTCAAGCTAGGTGAGAATTTACCTTGGTACCTCTTCCAAGCTTTGTCATGCTCCAGATATATATATATATATATATATATATATATATATATATATATATATATGTGTGTGTATATATATATATAAATATATATATATATATATATATATATATATATATATATATATATATATATATATATATATATATATATGTATATATATATACACATATATATATATATTTATCTATTTATTTGCGATTTTAATGTACATTATTTGGAGAAACCTTGAAAAAAATGGTTCACTCTAAAACCGCTTGGTTAAATGCTTCGAAATTTCCTTGGGTCACTTCCGGGGACCTTAATTTATTCAAAAGGTGGTGCTGCAATTGCTTCTTTTTTTTTTTTTTTGGGTATATTCGACTTTTCTTCTCCAAAACCGTCAGCTAGATTCATTCATTCTAAACTGGGTGGCAATGTTCCTCCAGTCAGTTTCCATTTGGTTTGTTCGAATGGTCAGGGTCCAATGATTTTTATTATTAATTTTTTTTTTGGAGAGGGGGGGGGGGGGTCTTTTGACCAAATTTGAAATAAAAAATCTGCTTCTTCGAAATCGCCATACCAATACCTTCGATATCCCATGCGGACACTACTAAAGACCCCCCGTAGTTAATTTGTTCACCAGGTACAATTTTTGCAATTTTCAAAATTAAGCTTAGCATTTTATTTCTCTTTATTCCTTCTTTCATGAACGAGGCTCTGTGTCCACCTTTGCTCGCGGTAAGACATCGAAAACGAACTACTTTTGGCAAAACGGGTGCCAGATGTGAATACGGCATCGCTTATTGCGAAAATGGGGAGAGTAAGGAGTTCACGGCAACTCGTGGACTCATCATTGTATGACAGATATGGGCTTCAATCTCGGTTTTGTGGCTCAAATGTCATTTATTTGTGAATTGGGTGCCGCTTCTACAATATCCAAGAGATTTTGGGTGGCATGAGTGTGTCCAGACAGCTGACCTGATTTCAGTACATGGACCACAACAACAATGGTCAAAATCAAAACGCTAACTCTCCATCATCAAACAATAGAGCTGGAAAAGTATTTTTTGTTCAAGGCAAACATAAAACCAGTACATGTATAGAAATGTTGAATCCCATACCAACAAAGAGTGTGTGTATTTTTTATTCTGTGCACGTTTGTGTAGGCACTGTAGCCCAGGACCAAGCGCGGTGATGGAAGGTCGCCTTGTGTTGATAGTATTGTAACAATTCTACAGTAGGAAAATGTGTCATTTATGAGCCTGTACCAAATTTTAATCAAATTTATACATTAAGTAATATGTAATCACTCCTGATTTCAGCTTTGCCGTTATGTTGCAGATCAACATTTTGCCAATGGTACTTTCGACAGGGTGTCACAATTAATCCATGAGTTGAAACCACAAGACCGGCCAAAGCTGCGACTTTGCTGGAAAGAAACAGTGCACACTTGTTTTTATTTGCTGGAAGTTTCAACGTGTAATGGTGTCGCCATTACACGTTGGTAAAACTGAAACTGCCAGTTAGGATGGAAACCTCGAATTGTGTTGAACATGCGATTTTAATGTCCTAAAACGTAGAAACGACTGGAGTTAACTTGCTTATATTTACCCCATGATTTGTTCTTAAAGAGCATAAGAAAAGTAGGCTTGCATGTCGTTTGAGGAAATATGCTAGTTTTTCAGCACACTTGAAGACTGTTTGGGTGATCGCGAGTATTATCGCCCGACAAGAGTGCACCCATTTACCACGAATAATACATTAGGATTGAAAACTGGCAATCAACAAGCCAGAAGGAGTTTTTGGAACTCTGTATTTCTGAATAATGGACACCATGACTTCATGAATACAGGGACGTGGAATAGCAGATCCCTGATAGAAATAAACTTTGCTCAAAAAGTGACTTGTTAAGTGTGAGAATCACGTTACAGCCTGCCATGGAAATGGCAAGGTAAACATAATGTGGTGCACTGTTTAAGAATGAGAGAGAGCCCTGGTGGACAAACCCTGGCTAAGAATGAGCACAAGTATTCAGTGGATTTGCTTTTTTCATAGAGATTCTATGATACAAGTAAGTAACTAGCCTGGTGATATCTTACATTCTAAACAGTTTTGACGGCAGGTCAAATATAGAATCTTTGATTGTGGCACAGTTCAATTCCGATTTGTGGTTATGATTGCCTGGAGATTCAGAGGCCAGATACTTTCCCCGAATACAGGGTTTAGCTAATAGCAAGGGGCAAGGACCTTGACAGATGTCGATCTAAAGTCATGGTTAGTTATTGATAAACACTCATTTGAAGCACACTGGGTAACCTGAGAACAGGGTCAGTGCCTGCTCCTGTGAATGATTTTTTTTTCTTTTTCTTTCTTTTTTTTGGGGGGGGGGGGAAGTCTGAAAATGCCAGATAATATTAGTTTTCTCTTTTCTTCCATTTCAGCTCTACTGACTTGTCAGTAAGTGAGCTTATCTTATGGTCCTTCGCCCGTTGTCCGTTGTCAACGATTCACATTTTCAGATTGTTCAAAAACACCGAGCAGATTGACTTCAAACTTGGTGGAAATGTACCTTGAGTAGGTCTCTACCAAGCTTGTTCAAGTGGTTAAATTGCAGTAGTTTATGGATTTGTAATGAATTTTCTTGTTCACGTTTTAGTTAGATCTTAAAAAAAATCTTCTCTGAAACCGCTCAGCCAAATGATTCGAAATTACATAGGAACATTCATGGTGACCCATCGACGTTGATTTGTTAAAGAAGTGGCGCTGCGATTCTTTTCCATTTTTTTTTATAAATTTTTGTGGTTTTTTTTGCTTTTTTTGACATCTACTCCCAAAACCATCACTCAAATCAAGAGGAAACCTACTTGAAACTGAATGTTCTTTGTCGAAGGGCCAATGAAAGCTGTACACTAGGTGGCATTGCTGTTGATTCCTGATTTTGTTAACGATTTGTACCGTAAGGTACTTATTGGTTATTGTACACATCCCTGCATACAATGCAATTCAATATAGCTTGCAATGGTAAGTGAACTTCTTTACTTCCCCAAAAGCGCATAGCTTATTAACTTCAAATTTAGTGGGAATGTATCTTCGGGTCCTAGGTCTCTTTAACGCTTTTTATTAAATGATCGTGCTCCAAATATTTTTTTTCATTTTATTTATCTATTTTATTTATTTATTTTTTTATCATTTTTTTTTTTCATTTTGTGGTCAAGTTTTTAAATATCTTCTCTAAAACTGCTTCAATGAAACTGCTTAAGGCCTAATTCATTCAAATTCAGAACCACTCCCCACTATCATAAATCAATCCCTAACCTCTGATATATTGCCAGAAATTTTTAAAATGGCAAAGATTGTTCCCATATACAAAGAGGATGAAAAATCCTGTTTAGATAGATATAGACCCATTTCCTTACTTCCAGCCTTGTCCAAAATTTTTTTTTTTGAAAAAGTGTTCTACTACCAGCTGTACAGTTAGTTTGAAACCAATTCATTATTCTATCCCAGTCAACATGTGTTTAAGAAATTACATTCTACTGACACAGCCTCTTTGGAATTTATAGATCGAATTTTTAATGTTCTTGAAAAAGGCGACTTTGCCAGAGCTATTTATCTTGATCTGTCAAAAGCGTTCGATCCATTAGATCATCAAATTATGTGCGAAAAATTGAAATACTATGGCGTCTCTGGCATTGCTTCACAGTGGTTTAAAAATTACCTGAAAGTTAGTACTGGTGTCCCTCAGTGATCGATACTTGGTCCGCTCCTCTTTATAATTTATAAAAAATGATATGCATCTTGCCCCATCTGTTTTTGAATCTATTTTATATGCTGATGGCAGAAGTCTTGTGAAGAGCCTTTGTTCTTTCACCTTCTGTCCTACCCAAAATTGAAATGTCCAAAATGTATCTCTCTTTACAAGCTGTGAATTAAACAATGTGTTTGATTGTCTGGCAGCAAATAAACTTTCTCCTAATATCGCAAAAACAAAACATATAATATTCCACTTTCCTCACCAAAAAAAAAAAAAAAATAAATAAAATAAAATAAATAAATAAAAAATAAACAAAAAAAAAAAAAAATAACGCTAGATTTAAAAATCAATAATGTTCCCATTTTAAGAACAGAATAATTCGTATTTCTTGGTCTCCGAATTCAGGAAATTTTAAATTGGAATGCTCATGTAAACAAGATTGCTAAAAAACTGTCCAAACTTGTTGGAATTATCAAAAGAACCAGCAGTGCTATACCCACTGAAACTATGCTAGTAATGTATAACTCTCTTTTTCTGCCACACCTTAATTACCCTCTCTTTGCCTGGGGTTATTCATGTAAACGGATTTTTCCACTTCGAAAAAATCACCATTCATCTAATATCTCATGCCAAGCACATATCCAAGACTGATCCTCTTCTTAAAAAACTCTGTATTCTTAAAGTTGAAGATTTGTATCGGTTAAAGGCATTAGGATTTTAGTTCAGATACACAAGAGACAACTTACCAATTATTTTCAAAACATGTTTTTAGTCCCTCCTCCGTATCATATTTACTTCACATGTGCTCGATATAATGCACCTTTCCCAGTCCCTATGAGGGCTATATCCAAGCAGTCTATCAGGTATTACATACCAACTTTGCTCCAAAATCACCCCCATTGTATCACTGATAAATTAAATACTCATTCACTCTCAGGTTTTTCAGGATATATCAAAAATTAAAATGTGAATCTATACTCAAATATATGTACCATACCCAACTGTTATGTTTGTAACTCTTAAATCGATTATGATTCATGTTTGTCTTTACTGTTTTTACTATACTAATTTTTGAGTGAGGTTACTTAATATCTCTCCAAGGTGGCTCCTGTGATAGCGGAAACTTATTTGCTAAGCAAGAGTCATCCTGTCACGCTAATTGTTGTAATTTTACTAAATAATATTAACTGCCGTGATGTCAATATTTTGAAACTTGTACTCCATATGTATGTATTTTTTTTTGGGGGGGGGGGTCAAATAAAGGTCATCTGAGTCTGAGTCTGAGTCTGAGTCTTAAGGTAATTGACAACAGGGTAAAATATCTTGGGTAAGCATGTTACCCAAGGCGGGGATGTGGTAGAAATATTGATCAAGATTCAAAGGCTTTCAACGTGACCAAAGTGCAAATTCCATTATTGGCAATTGTGAAGTGTGCCACACTACAGGTTTGCAGGTGCTTCTTTGGGGAGCCACTTTGCAAAGTGCATTTTTATATAGCGCAGCCATGAATATCCGCTAAATATCTATTTTCAGGCAAAAACTGCGTTCAATAAAAGGTACACTAAAATTTGTAGGACTATACAGTATCCAATATACATGTTCGATGCAAAGAAAAATACCGTACAAATATTAAATCGAGTTCCCTTTTCTAACTGTTTCTTTCTTTTGTGAAGTTCCTTCTAGGCACTGAGAACATTACAAAGATGTGTTTCCTTTGGAAGTGCACAAGGGTCTGAGGACTGGTTTTATATCCTCAACCATTGTGCACACATTAACCTAAACTATATATACATATATATATATATATATATATATATATATATATATATATATATATAAGCCACAAGATTTTTCAGGATTTCGCTTTTATCCTGCTGAGAGGCCTTCTTCCTTAGGCCCGGGTTGACAGGCCCTTGGCTATGTACATGGGTCTAACTCTATATCTTATATGCTTTAAAAGCAGAATTTTTCGCTGGGGATTTCTCTACACCCTCTGGCACATAAATGAGGGGAATACCGCCTTGTGTCCGTCCTCACTCCATGGACAGTTGCACGATGTTAAGCTAACATCATGCGCTTTGCGGAATCACGGTTGAGGGTTTTGTTCATGTTTTAATTTGTACCTATTCGTCCAGAACTACTTCCTGGTAAAATTTACCCCATTCCGCAGTCGGAACTCCTCACACTCCATGCTCTAATCTGTTACCGTCTAACCTATATTAATATGAAAACGGCTCAAGTGACCATGCATCCGGAATTAGCTCTGTCAGGAGGGAAAGGAAGCAATAACAAAATCCTTGAATCTGTTTCTGTTGACCTGCAGTGCAATTCAGGCCTTGTGGAGGGCCTGTTTCAATGAGTGAAAAAATACTATTGTTAGGTCCGAGCCATTCTTTGGGAACTTGTGAGGTTGGTGTCTAGAAAAAATAAAGTCTAGATAAACTTTACTACCTACTATTTTGTCAATGCTGCATGTACAAAGATTGCAAACACGGACTGGGGAGCGCTGGCTATGCAGCGTGTGGACGTAAAAGGCGAGATACGAAAGGGTGTTTGTGTTCTCATATCAACACCGAAAAGTCAGGCAGCCAGATAGCTATACCCTGCACCGACTGATAAAGTTTTTTTCTTACGGTATTCTACATCTCTGTGACCTCCATAATGGATATCAGGCGGATATCAACAGGATATCCTTGCGCATGTTGAGAAATGCAATATGGCTGCCAGGATGGCTGCCGAGACATCCTAGAAATATAAATTTCCAACCAGTTGACCTAGAATAGCAAGTATTACGTCCTTTTCAACTAAATTTGCTATGGTAAATCCATTTCTAGGGTTATTTGAGTCATATGAGGTCATGGATAATGCCCAAGGTCAGGTTCAAGGTCAACAGCCATTGCCCACTCCATCCCCTATGTTTAACTGCTCTCACCATGTTAGTAGAATCTCATTTGGAATACTATTCATGTTGCTATTTTTACTTATAATAGCAGTAGTTTGTGGCATAATTATTTGGAAATAATGGGATTACCTTATCACTTGCCTAGTACCCCCACAGTTGCAAAATAAACCAGGTACAATGAATGAATCTCCCTCTCCCCCCTCACCACAACGAGCTATGCCACATTATCGTGCTAACGTTTACTCGTCTTTCACCCATTTCTGCGAGGGCAATGTGGGTGTAGACATTATTAGTCAGGCAGCCAGATAGCTATACCCTGCACCGACTGATTCAGACTTTCTTTCTTATTGTATTCTACATCTCTGTGACCTCTGTAATGGATATCAGGTGGATATCAACATATAGGAACCTCTGCTACACAACTCACTTCTCTCCTTTCTACTCTTGAATTAGCTCTGCTCTTAGAAGGGGTTTCATGGAAACAACGTTTTGGACCCTGCCATACCTTACTTGGGAAAGTCACCACATGGACTTGGGGGTTCCCCCTTAGTGAGTGACGACAGATACGCATATATCGTCTAGCTGGCACGTACTAATGGTGTTCTCCTTGGACCTTCACAAAAACGTTGAATAACAGAAATTCCATTTATTGGTGATTATTTACGATGTAAACATTAAAGTGTCAACAACATATAACTGATATGTTCAATTAATGGGTAACTGTATGGCTGTTAACAGAGTACACCCCATTCTTCGTCTGCGCAGCATTGAGTTGGTCTTAAGTTTGATCAATGCAGTCCAACTACTGTAGTCCAATGCAGAGACCCAGACAGTTGTGTTAAGTGCGCTCCCTGCACCTGCCTGAGGGGTTAAGAGAAGTGTCTTATTATATATACCCATGGAGTCTCATGTGGGAAAAGTTTTAAAAGTCAGAAACAGTTGTACATTTGCGAGTTGCGAGGGCGCAAACACTTCTTATATGTTCGCTCTAGGGACTCCTTTAAAAAGACAATATTGTGATTTTATGATACAAAGTACATTTGCATGTGAGTAAAACTTTTGATTTATACTTGTATACATTGTTGCTTATTATATATACATTTTTAGATAGTAGTTGAGTATCAGTGTGCCTTACAGTTATGCAAGTTTGTTGGGACTCATTTGGCCACCATTATACCCAGATGGGGGACATAATGACACTGCCAAAGGGCTAATAACTAATGTTCACACCGCAAGGATCATGTTAGTATTTTACATACTCGTGACTACTTGTGTAAGTAATGTAGAGATGTATGCTTTGTTTACACTTTTACCTTCTTGGCCTGACGAGGTAGCACATCTCAGTTATTGATAGATGGCGTACAAGGCACATATAATCCTAAGGTTGATAGGGAGTTCTTGTGTTATAAATATCTATGCAATGTCAAGTCCGTGAGTATTAATTATATCCACATATAATTATTTGCTTCTGTTGGCGACCACCTTAATTACTTGAAATCATTTGTACCCTCTGAAGGATGCAGTGGTCATTTTGTTATTTCAAGAACCAGTTGAAGATTTACATCTACCGTTGGTCAGGTTTGCTGGTATCTTAATGAGTAGTCTCTCCATAATTATGATGGGATAACAGGTCACGAATGCGATGCCGATATGTACTTTTTTCTGTTATGCTTAACACCTAACTGAAGCCTATGGGTTTGCATCTTCATGTATGTTTTTAAAGGTATTCACTTAAAGTAAATCATTTGTCTTTGAACTGAACCGAATCCACTTGTGTGGACAACTATAGTTTGTATGTTCTTTACTAAAATATACTAGCGAGTTTGTGTAGAAGTCCGGGACAGATAGAGTCACTTAGCCTTGCTGGCAATCTGTCTAGGAGAGAGTTGCTCGAATAACTATACAACTGCTACTGCTTATGTGGCATCCCCTTGGGCAACCAGTTTGTATATACTTTACTTTTGTCAGTAACATGAAACACGGGGCATATACCTGAACAATATATCTTTTTGTATTACCCGGCCATATGGTCGGGTACAGGTGGTTTAAACTAGAATATCAGGAGAGATGAATCATAAGAGATGAACATATCATTGAAATAGTTAGGCAACATATTGTTTTTGTACTTGTAGTATATTTCGATACAAGATAGCTTGAATATATCACTGAATTTAAGAATACCAGGTTTTTTGAAGATAGGAGATGTGTGTGCATTGTACTTGCTATTACTAATAGATCTTATCGCTTTCTTTTGCAGCTTTATAAGTCTACTGCAAAAGTGGAACCCCCATGTAGTTATTTCATAATTCAGATGTGGTAATAATAAGGCATTGTAAATCAGTCGTAATATACTTTGGGGCAGTAGGTTTTTTAGTCTAGAGAGTGTGCCACACACTCGGGATAATTTATTTGATACATAATTAACATGTTTGCTCCAGCTAAGATTATGATCAATTAAGACACCTAAAAATCTTAAGTCTCCAACTCGTTCAACTGGCTGGTTATTTATCATAACATCCGGTAATTGATGAAGAGGTAAGTGTCTCTGTTTTGTATGGAAGATCATATATTTTGATTTATTTACATTCAAAGATAATTTGTTCACAGCAAGCCAGTCACTCACTTTGGCTAATTCTTTATTAACTTTTGTCAGTTAGTGTGGGTGGGGGTGTTGTTTCATAGTTAAAATTACATATAGTATTTAATAGGCTTGTGTCATCAGCATACATAATTGAGCTAAAGCTGCTGGCTTGGGACAGGTCATTGATATAAATGAGGAACAGAAGGGGACCCAAAATAGATCCCTGGGGGACTCCAGTAGTGATTTCTAGTGTTGAGGATTTAATATTATTAATTTCGACAAATTGAGTTCTATTATTTAAGTAGCAACTGAACCACTGAAGTTTTACATTTGAAATTCCATAGTATTCAAGTTTTTTTTGGAGTATTTTGTGATCTATAGTATCGAATGCCTTAGAAAGGTCTAAGAAAAAGGCAATTGGCAGTTTCTTTTCCTCAAGATCTGCATGTATCCTGTCTATTAGTTCTAATACAGCGGTTTCTGTAGAGTGGTTCTTTCTAAAAACCATATTGATGCTTCTAAAATAAGTTATTATCTGTAAAGTACTGGAATAACTGCGTATAAACAATTCTTTCAAATACCTTAGAGATGTACGGAAGGAGAGATATGGGTCTATAATTATTGACGTCTCGTTGATCATCTTTTTTATATATCGGGATAACTTAAGCAATTTTTTTAATGACTGGTTAATTATAGCAGTTAGAGGCTTAGTGATATCTTCAGAGCAGAGTTTGAGAAGAATTAAAGATACGTTATCTACTCCAGCGCTTCTTTTCGGATTTAAGTTATCTATCACTTTCTTAATTTGTTCTTCCTCAACATCAGTGAATGGGAAGGTGGAATTAACGTTAATATTTTGCAAATAAGAAGGAAAAGGTGCTTTCCCTTGAGTATCTATTTTCTCAGCTAAAGATGGACCAATATTTACAAAAAAGTCATTAAAATATGTTGCTATTGTCTCTGTGTCTGTTCTGCGTCTGTTATCGACGTTGAAATACTTGGGGAATTCTTTGTGAGTATTGGATTTATTGAGGATATCTTTAATATTTTTCCACGTATTTTTAATATCATTTTTGTATTTATTAAATTTTGTTTGATAATGATCAGATTTTGCCCTTCTAATCATAGAGCGGACCTCAGCAGAGCATTCTTGAAGTCTTCCATTAAGAACATCATACCTCTCACTGTCTGGTGTGATAGAATGAACTTTTTTGTACAGGGTATCTCTTTGTTTTATTTTAATCAAAAAATCTTGAGTAATCCATTTTTTTTATGTTTGTATTCATTAATTTTTTTCTTTTTTTTTAGGGGAAAGTGTTTATGAGGAATAGAGTTCCCAGCGAAAAAAAGTTGGTTGCCCGAACGGGCAAGTACCTACTAATTTTAACTTGCCCAAGATTAAATCTGACTTGCCCCGGGAAATCGCACACGTGAATTGCCGAGCCCTGCTTTGTACTCTCAGTTTGACCATGGAGCAATAAAACTTAATCCACCTGTACATACATACAAAAGAGGTGTGTTCATGAATTTTAATATTTACTCTGAAACCTCATCATACACCCATCCTCTCGCCTGCTGTTGTCAAGTGAAAATTAAAACTACACATTTGTATTTGATATCTTATTCTTTTTCTTCTGTGATATTTAAAAAAAAGGCAACTTTAAAATTACGCTAATCCTTTGTTTCTTGAAGCCCTGTATATGTACAGGTTTAAAATAGCAAAAGACCCACCCCAATTCAAGCCAAGCCGAGGTGTATTTACAGTAGGGCTACTCTGTCTCAGCGCCAGCAAACCAGCCTGAAGCATATATTGTCCTGCTACAACCTCGTCTGCAGCAGAGTCTCTTGCTTTCATACAGATTCAATAAATTTTTTTCAACCTGGAATCTTGTTTATCTTGTATCAATATTAAAGGTCAAATGTCAAAGATGACGGTCATTTCCCACATTTTAGCATTAATGTGTATATCAGGACCACATTTTTCGAACCCGAAAGAATTTTTGTATGATTTTACCTCGGGGATACGAAAAAAAAAAACGTCTTTTATCATCCTCACCACTGAAAACATTATTTAGGTTTTTGCCGTATTTTTGCCGCCAGATGGCGCGCTTTGTGACAACATTCTGGTTGCAGCCCTAAATTGACCACAGAGGGCAGCACAAATGTAAAATGTCTTATGACCAGCACTGTAGGATCCGCCTTGACCAGAGTGGTGGAATTTGTGGCAGGCTCAAATCTGTTACATATAATTTTAATTCAGATTTTGCCATCACAAAATAGAGTGATTTGAATAATTAATTTTGGGCATAATTTTTTTCCGGGGTGGTCTGAAATTTAAAGGTGATATTGGGTGCGGACAGGTGAAAATCCAACATGACTGCGTTCAGGTGGGGCAAAGTCAAAAGTTTGGTGTTCATCATATATGTTAATGCCTCTTATTTTGTAAGGCAGACTTGAACTTAATTGGTGAGCATAGTCTTCATTAAAGTTAAAGCTCTTACTCTCAGATACGCCAGGATGTGTTATAATGGCCGCCTATGGGAAATGAAATTTAGTGGTGCCACCTAAATGGAAACTGGTGCTCAGAGGTGAATTTTTAAATGAGTCCTTCAAGTTACAATTTATGCCTCCAAAGATCACCTTGTCACCTGACTTTGTAATTACAAAAATTCTAGCATGGCTATCTTTGTACGTTAGGACACCAGAACAAAATAAATTTGCGTCTACGATGTACAATTGGCTATAATGACGGCATTTGATGTATTCACTGACGTACGTGAATTTTCTTAATGATTTCGACCAGACGATAGAATGAGTGACGTTTAATTGGTATTAAGGTACAATTGATTCAGCTGGAAGATGTTGCAGTTACAATCAAATGATTTCCAAATAAAAATGTGCTCAACTCTAACTTCTCACCTCGCACCTTTCAAAACAACAGAAATGCGGCCCAAATGGTCAAGTTTGAAGATCAAAACTGAGGGAAGTAGCAAGCTCATCACAACGACCCTATGTTATTTAATGAAGGCACTGAGTTAGTGAAATAGGGATAACAACAAGTACTTGTATTAAAAAGTATTTGTTTTATGAGAGCAGCACAAGGACATGTATTTCCATCTCAGAAACTTCATTTTTACGGGTAGGGGGTACCATGGGGCTCGATAAAGCTTCACTCACCAGAGTTTTTGCGTCAAAAAATAGTTCATTGCCACAAACAGACATCATTTGCACCATGCAAGTGAAAAAGAAAAGAAATGAAACGGTATCTAAGCAAAAAATAATGTTTTTTAGTGTTTTCGGAGGGTAAGCGGACAATGTCAAAAATTGCATGAAAATCCACTGTGGCATGACACAGTAAATACTTGATAATTCAAGAGCAGAAGCAGTCAGGAGATTATTTTCCCACAGACTTACTTATATGTGATAGTACATTGTATATGAACAATTACACAAGTTTTGCAAAAATTAGAGGTCCCCGTTAGGTTGCACCCCTAAATTGGCCACAGAGGGCAGCACAAAGGTAAAATGTCTAATGACCAGCACTGTAGGATTTGCCTTGACCAGAGTGGTGGAATTTGTGGCAGGCTCAAATCTGTTACATATAATTTTAATTCAGATTTTGCCATCACAAAATAGAGTGATTTGAATAATTAATTTTGGGCATAATTTTTTTCCGGGGTGGTCTGAAATTTAAAGGTGATATTGGGTGCGGACAGGTGAAAATCCAACATGACTGCGTTCAGGTGGGGCAAAGTCAAAAGTTTGGTGTTCATCATATATGTTAATGCCTCTTATTTTGTAAGGCAGACTTGAACTTAATTGGTGAGCATAGTCTTCATTAAAGTTAAAGCTCTTACTCTCAGATACGCCAGGATGTGTTATAATGGCCGCCTATGGGAAATGAAATTTAGTGGTGCCACCTTCTTGTCAAAGCGAGTGGGAAAGAAGATGGCGGAATACATGTTTGACCCTATGTTCGGTTTGGAAGATGATGAAGAGAGTAGTTTTGGACCACAGGTTATATTCAGATCCGTTGAAAAACCGTACATGTAGGAGCCCTTAGCAAAGAAGAGACGTATTGAGGAGGTGGCGGTGGTGCCGTGCGACTCCGAGAAGGAGAACGTGGACCCAGAACCGGAGGACCCAACAGATGTTTCATGGCATTGGTATGTGGATTATGCTCAATTTTGCGAGAGGAATATACGACACTCGGACAGAGTTTTGTAGATTTTTCTCGTGTCGTGAGGTCACAATAGCGTACACTAAAGTTTCTTATCAAATTAAAGTTATACAGATCAACAAACTCCGCGTAGCTGGCAATGAATGACGTGTGTATGCTGGGGCATTTCTCCATTCCCTTTCTCGGGAGTACCGTGCCCGTGGAAGACTTCAGTAAAGCCTCTTGTCTCGTTTGTAAACTCGAGTTTATCTGTATTTCAGATGCCATTGGTATTGTGCATGTGATGATACTTGTAACAAACGAATGATTTTTTTTAAAAGCCAAATCTGACCGAGCCGTCCGCACAGATCGTGAGTAGCTTGGAGTGGGACAGTAATACACAAGGCCACGCAAGACTGGCAACCGGGTCACGCTTTATCGCATTGCACAATCACTGATGCTAACAGTGATAATTAGTTTATGGGGGACGGGAGGTGAACCGCAGCTGCTGTTCTGGCTAAGTAAAATACACAGGCATGCATACAAAGTCAAATACGGTGCTGAGGAACGACTGGGTAAAGGAAATGCTATGAATTGATCGCTATGAATATATTCCATATTTATGAAAGGGTTTTTGAGTGAGAGCAAGTATTTCCCACCCAAATACTGTCTTGATGGGTGAAAAGTTTGTAGCAATTTTCAAGATAGTTGTTGCTTCTGTAACATAAAAAGTGCGAAGTGAAAAAGCCAAAAAAAAAAAAAAAAAAAAAAAAAAAAGGGGGTGGGTGGCATTCTGAGAATTTTGAAATCCAAGTCTTTCATTCAAAGCATAGCTAGGAGGCAGTGGGGCTTATTCGGACTATATGAGTATCCAAAAGCTTTCTTTCCTCTCTTCCTTCCTTTCTCTTTATTTTTTTTCTCTTACTTTTCTTGCTTGCTTGCTTGCTTGTTTGCTTTCTTTCTTTTTCTCTCACTTTCTTTATTTGACTTGCACCAAAAAACAAAAACAAAAAAAAAGCAAAACAAAAAAAAAAAAAAAAAAAAAAAAAACAGAAAAAAAAAAAGAAACCGGGCATTGTGACAATTTGAACCATACACTAAAACTGTCAGAACTTTCCTAAAACGTTTTTCCTGTTCATAGTATAAATAGTGGTGAACTGTGATTTTTGTCACTTGTAGGCAGGCTAGCACAAGTAAAGAAAGAAAAAATTATCTTGGGTCTGACAGCCAACATTCTGAAAAACTGCTGGGACTTTCCAAGTATTGATTCATTATTGAAGATCTACTTTGTAATTCAAACATATAAAATATTACACTTGCCATTCCACTCTGTTGAAGAAGTTAAATTTATGTTGCCAAATCTTTCTTTGTATGCCTAAGGTTGATGGCTAGTCACAGCCCAAATAGATCATTTGAAACTAAAGCAAAATTAATCATGAATGTATAAATTCAGAAGTATTTTGTGTAGCATTACTTTTTTTGAACTATCAGTTATAAAATATTTGTTCAGTCTTGGATGTCATCTGTAATCTAATCTGTCGTGGAAGCAAAGGAAACATGCAGGGCAAGTAGGATGAGGGTGGGGTACTTGCCAAGATACTATTATTGGTGAATACAATATAAAATACATTTGATCAAATATCAACCATACTGAGACCTTTCCATAGGAAGGTTACTGATTGTGCACCAAGGTATTTGGAATAACAAACACATTTGTGTACAAAATCACATTTTATTCTAGTTATCTCATCAGATCTCTGACCAGTATGTACAATTTTCCAATATTTACACTTTTTTCTGCAGGTGCAAGTCTACACATAGTGTTTCAATGAAGACAATAGAGGAGAGGAAGTGCTGCTGGAACTATCTGCCAGTGAAAGCCCATATGCTCAGACTACGCCTGGCTTGTATTACTGAACACCCAGGATTCCATGGCAACTGCCAAAACGTCTACGTCCTATAAAGGTCCTTTTGGGAATTCCTGGACGAGTATGGTGAAGTTGGGGATGATGAGCCAATCCACAAGTAAGTATATGACAAGTCACTGTCTACAAACCCACTTGTACAATTTAGAAAATCAAGCAAGCAAGAGCCATGTTGCACACTATATTTTCATTTCACTGCCACAAACCATATGTTTTTCAGAGTCTGTTCACTGTAGGGCAACTTTGTATTATTGTGGGTACTGTACTTCTGCATAGTCTATACAGTTCAAATACTCAGTTTTTGTGTCTTTCATATTTCAGGCTGTATCGCTACGTGGCTTACAGATCCTTCACCAGGTGGATCTGGGGCAAGCTTGGAAAGGGGAACAGGATTCCAATCCCAGCCTGCGCAGTGTCCGTCATTCGTGGTAGCTTCCCAGAAGAAAGCCAGACTTACAAGGGATTCTACCTCAGAAAGCCATTGTAAGAGAACTCAGTGGTGAAACCGGGCCCAGTGTTCTTCGGATAAATTTGCTTTGTCAGGCCTCTCGTATTGGCTTGCAATGGGTGGGATTACGGGCTCAAACTGTTGAAGTGGAAGAACGAGTTGCCTTGCAAGTTGGTAACTCGGGCACTGTGTCCTCAATTGCAGTACTTCTTCCGTGAGCTCTTGAACATATGCTGTGACAAAAACGATAATAAATTGACAATACTGCATGTGATGCACAAGTATCAGACAATGGACCATCAACTTACCATAATATTACCAGTGAAAAGCACAAGGACCTTTGCCTCCAAAATACTGATCAACATGTGCACTTTTTCCAGTAATTCATATTTGGAATAAATATTACTATATTTGGTTCACAGTGCTTCATCCCCTGGATATATTTACACGTACCATATGTACATTTTCCTTTCATCAACTTTATTGTTGGCACTCCCTTCTTTGCCTTGGTGAAAGACACACTGTATACTGAAGCTCTCCATCCTTGGTCCTTGCCTGTTGATGCCTGCTGTTCTCGTTGAAGTGAAGGCAAGCCAATAGCAACCTGTAATTACACCAGAAATATTCAGCTGGTGAATGGAATAAATGTATTTTCATCTGATTGTATTAATTAAAATTAATATTGACATCTACTGTAAATACGTATTGATGCAATATTGTCTCGAATAAAATGTGTTCAAGTGAAAGTAATAAAGGTTTTCTCAAGATACCTGGTTTTGTTTCTGCCATTTTCTTTCTTTCTTTCTTTTTTTTTTTTTTTGGCTTTCTGCAGGCGTAAGTTGTGTAAAAAAAACAGAACTATTTTATAATAAAAGTAGAGTACCATGGGACTGCAAAATGATGTACATGATATGAAAACTAAATAATAATAATAATAATAATAATAATAATAATAATAATAATAATAATAATAATAATAATAATAATAATAATAATAATAATAATAGTAAGGTGATTGTGCACCAAGAAGCATTTTATTTCACATTTGCCCCTTTCTTTCGGCACTTACTTGCCTACTGTTGTTACTGAGTGAAAAATGTTATTCCATTATGTAACTATCTGAAATCACTTTATGTACATTTATCAAGTAACTAACTTGAAAGTGAAAACAGTTTTTCTGCAGTTCCTAGTAGAATAACCTTTTGATTATCCACAAATAAATAGTCATAAAAACATTATTCATATCTGTACACTGAAACATGCTTATCTGGACTGGCATAATGTAAATTATAATAACCTTTGGTGTGTCCACATGGATAGGAGCAGATAGATGTGGGCCTGTGGCATTGGAACTTTGTACAACCTGCTCTGTCCCTTGCAATTGAGTACCATTTGCTCTGTCTGATAGGCCTACCCCATTGAATTCGAATACAGCTTGCTGTGTCCCTTCAGTTACCTGTTCTTGTTATGGCCTGGTCGTGTTCTGCAATTAGCTAAACATAAAAATAAAAAAAGTCAGTACTGTAGGAACATATGATGAAACTGTCACTTCAATAATAACCACAACTCACGAGCACAAAACCCAACACACAAAATGTAACTATGGCCAAATAAACATATTTATTGCTCACTCTAATCGACAGTAAAAGAATTATGTTATTTGTATATATATACATTTTTCGTGTTGTGCATAATCGATGTAGGCCACACGTTGGTCTTACTATTGCCACTGAACGTCGTGTCGTGTTTATGCTGTTGCGGGAAACTCGGCATGGTAAACAGGCGAAATGCATGGATCTGACCAGGGAGGTGGAATGAGTCGTGCACGTTCAGATTGAGACCATCGACACAACAGACGACAATAATTAACCCGGTAATTCACTGTACATAATTTTATACAACTACCATAACTTACTGCAATACAGTCAAATTTACAAACGTTTGAGGATGAATACACACGAGACGTTGTGAATTACAGGCGCCAATTGGCCATCACCGATAAGCGACCCCCTGGGACGGAATGAGAACACAGAAATGGACAAGCGCTACTGTGTGTCGCCTGTACGTACCGCTAGGTTCTGGCGTTTGGTCAGTGCGGTCGATCGCCTTCGCTTCGTCGGCGGACATTCTGAATCTGTGATGTCTCCCTGTCTTTTCGGAGTGTTCTAAATATGAAGAGTTGGAATTAGATCCTTCTTCAGCCGCACTTGCATTCCAAGTTTGCGTGCTATCTCTGGGTTCTTGTAGAACGCGTCTTAAGCAAAATGGTCACTGCACAACACTGGTTGCTTGTGATGGTCTGGATTAAATCCGTCCCTTTGGATCGCTGCCGTCCATGCTTTCCTTAACATTTTGTTTCTTGGAAACTTGTAAAAACGTCCACCGAAGTTTGTACCGTTGGTACAACCAACGGGAGTGCAATACACCATAACTGCCCGGGAACTATTGTAACAACCTGCAATCAATACAGTAATGGCCACCGGGTACTGGACCCCAATGACAAGAATGACGTCACAATTGTGCTGCACTCCAGCGGGCCGTGTCCAAAATGTTCAGGAACAATGGCCATCTTTGAGGCTGCCAAAAAAGCGCTTTTTGACAGATTTGGTTCATATTGTTTACTTCAACTGGTAACTGTTCACTATTAGAGGGGCCTCGCATCGAAAAAACACAAATTTAATAGCAAAATTGAGCTTGCCATTTGACCTTTCAGTCCATCAGTCCCGGTACTGGCATGATGCCCTTATTGCAGTAATACGTAGTAAGTATGTGTAGTTTAAAAAAAAATCCTTCCCCCCCCCCAAAAAAAAAATCCTCCCTGCCTCATCAAATTTTTCAAGGCCCTGTTATGCGAAACAGAAATATTCTTAAGGCTGGCCTAACGACGTGGCCAAAGCATGCTGAGAAGAGCTGTTGACTAGGTCCAAACTATGGCACTGAAAGAGTTAAGCCTGACTGGTTTCACCACACAAACCAGAGTCTCCAGAGAATGACCACAACGATTACAATGTTTATTTTCACCTACATGTAGCACGTATATGGATGATCTCTGGTACTTTTGTGTTCCCATCAAGAGTGTAATGTTTACTTTACCTTAAGCTGTTTCTGTAGCAGCTGATTGACACATCGCTCGTGATCCTCCCAGTCCTCTCCTCCTTGAATCAGGCATTTTTGCAGCTCTTCCAAGACAATCTATTCAACAGGATAAACATGTTAAATGTACAATGTCTCTGGCAGTCAGCTTGAACTATTCCTTCCATTGTACTTCCTTTGGGAATTTAGATTTTTGTAGCCAAAATTTTGTAAATAATTGCGCCCGTCTTTTGTAAGCACCACCTCAGTAATCAACTCGATATCACATGTATGCCATTTTTATTTCTTTTATTTGCAATTTATTAAAATTAGCAACTGGGGGAGGAATCACAGGTTGGTTATACTTGTTATGTTTTTCAAATCTTGAAAAAAGGGAAATATATATTCCAGTGGTCTGTAAGTTTGCAAAATATAAAATAGATGTACTCATAAGTGTATATGTGGCTAGTTAGAGGTTATCCTAGCCCAATTCAGTATCCTTGCCTGTGCAGATCCCCCACAGAGGCTGTATCCTCTCAAGACTCAATGGGTCACGGGAACATACAGGCTCAAGGGGGATGCATGCAGGCAAGGCTACTGCATTGGGCACAGGATAAGCCATGGATCCTAAACACCAGTGTCCATAATGTGGTTCTACAAAAAAAAAAAAAAAAAAAACAGAAACAAAAACAAAAAAAACACAAAAAAACAAAAAAAAAAACAAAAACAAAAAAAAAAAAAAAAACAAAAACAAAAAAAAAAAAAAAAAAAAACAAACAAACAAAAAAAAAAAAAAAAAAAAAAATTGAATTTTGTACGCCAGAATGTTCAGCTGCCTTTCCTCATTTTGATGTGGCTAAAAACCCTCTGAACACACTGTATGCTGGAGGACTAAAAATGCAGTATGAAGGCAATTTTAATACTATATTCAGGAAACTGGTGCATACATTATATTCTGTACCAATAAGTATACTCCACATTTAAAACTTCGATTATTATATATGTTACAGTATTATATGTGAGAAACTGACAAGAAGAGGCTATCACACAATCTTGCTTTCTTATCAAATAAATGTTGCGGACAAATTGAAACTATTTGGCAAGAGTCAGGGATAATCTTATTTCATTAAACTGGCACCAGATGTCACTTCTTACATACCTCTTCTGTCTGCACAAGGTGCACAGCAAAGTCATCCTGCACCTTATATTTAGTTCAAAGGTGCAGAACTTCAAACGCAAGCTGTTTCAGGAACATGTAGCAACTGTTTATACCCTGCAACAAAAAAAAAACAAAAACAAAAAAAACAAAAAAACAAAAAAAAAAAAACCAAAAAAAAAAAAAACAAAAAAAAAAAAACAAAAAAATAAAAAAAAACAACAACAACAACAAAAAAAAAAAAACAATTAAGAACTTTTGAGCGAATATTTGATGTTGATGTTTTGTACTTGCATGCACAGGCTACGGTAGCCACCCAGGCTCAACTTGAAGAGGTGCCCATGAAATCATGACAAATGCACCTTTCTTTATGTGCATGATGTATAGCCAATGTGTTTTGCCTCCACTGTATACTGGAAATAAATCTGATCTGTATCAACAACACCGTTCTCCCTCTCACCTCAACATTACTTGGCTAGAAGGCAACCATGATCCATAAATGTTCATCCCCAGCTGGGCTGCCAACATATGCTAATTAGGCTGATAACCGCCAGAATCGTTTGTATGTAATTTTGAAGCAAATAGCCAAGTGCATTCAAAGACTTTGACATACCCCCCCCCCAAAAAAAAAACAACAAAAAAGTCATAAAAATACAGTTTTGAATAAATGGAGTATCACCATTTGAACAAGTGCACAGTGATCCAAAGGATCTACGTCCCCCATCACAGTATTTTTAATGCCACACATAGGGCCTATACAATATAACATCAAGTGGGGAAAACAGTTGCAAAAGTGGTTGCACTTATTGAAAGGATGCACCACCTAGGCATAAAATTATATGTATGATATCATAAACGAAGTTTGTTCCTTAATATATGATATGGCATTACAAAGAACATGGAGAGAATAATATAGCCACTACACATAGGGTAGGTGCCACTACAAGCAAGCATTCAAAGTATGAGAATACAGAAGTAAGCTATACCATAAAAAAGCATGTCTGGATGCACGAAAAATTGATATGTTCTTGGGCCCTGTGACCTAGAAAATAGGTCAAGGTCAAAATAAATATACGGCACACATGTCCTTGGTATGATGCATCTCTGGTATAAATTTCATTATTCCATATCTAAGGGTTCTAGAGATATGCTGCCAGACACACGTAAATGAATATGTTCTTAGGTTCTTCACGAAAATGGATATGTTCCTGGGCTCTGTGACCTTGAGAATATGTCAAGGTCAAAAACAATATACAGTGCACATGCCCATGGTATGATGCATCTCTGGTATAAATTTCATTATTCTATATCTTAGGGTTCTAAAGATATGCTCCCGGACGGACGCACGGACGGACACACGGACGTACTGATGGACGGCAGGCCCCCTACCCTCACTAACTCTATGTCCCCCTATGCCACCTTCGGTGGTGGGGGACAATAAGGTTGATTGGTAAAAAACCTACCCCGGGTTATAGGTTTAAGGTAAAACAAGTCAAACGTGAAATTGTTGGCACGATGATCAAGGACAGACAACGGACAATGAGATTAGTTCAGCTGACTTACAAGTCAGCTGAGCTAAATAAATAAATGGTTAACTTACATTTATCTCTACTATTTGCTGGATACATTCCAATACTTCAGCAGGCGTGACAGCCTCCAATTTCCGCTTCAACTCACGAAATAAAAACATGTTTTCTTGGTAGTATTCAGTCTTTGCCTGAACAAACGAAAACGTAAATACATTCGGTCTGTGAATTTGTCAAAAGTATATGAAAACAAATAAAAATAAAAAAAAAAAAAAAAAAAAACAAAAAAAAAAAACGAGTAATAATGTATATGAAAAAAAACATCAGATTTGAAAACAAATGGTGCACCATCTGTTGCCTTTGGAAATGAAAGAAACACAACTAAAGAAACTGATGTCACTTTTGTTATTCTGGAGAGCACCACGTGAAATTTGTAAAGCAAGCCAAAGTAATAAGCCCTAATAGCAAGCTGTTGTAACTTCACCAGGGCCAAACAATGGAGAAAGGCATGTATGACAAGATAGCTGTCTTGATGAGGGAGGTATTTCGTTACCTTCATCCTTTCCCGGTCAGTAAAAGTTTTCAAAATAGTGCCACCCTCGCCTTCTATGGCCCCTCTGACCAGAGGCCACTGTCTCATGCAGAAAGCGTGACATTAACCCTTTCCCCTTTAACTGGCCAAAACTGGCTGGTGGTCAAATGTCATCTGTTTCAGTGTTTTCAGGTAATTTCAACAGCAATGAGAAACAATTTAACTGAAAAATGTACACGAGACCTATTAAGATCACGTCCCTGGTCAACAGCTTTTCTTGGCACAGGTTGGGCACTCGGTGCCCAACCTATGCTAAGGAAAGCTGTTGATTCAGGCTTAATTCAAGGGGGGGGGAGGGTGAACATTACGTTTCCTCCCTCTAGAAAGACCGCTTATACAGGGTCACTTACTGACTGCATCTTGGTAGTTTATGTGGATCACTGTACGTAATTGTTGCTTATGAACTGCAATTGGGTTGGCCTTATAAGAGGGGTGGCCTAATAAGAGGGGAGGCCACCGCATGTTATTTTCACTTATATCTAATCGGAAATTAAATACACAAGAGCTACATTGTGCTGGTATGTAATGGCATAGTATACAGAGACCCACCTTGATCCGGTTCCGAAACACAGTGAACTGCCCTCTGGTGGAAGGTTTGCTCTTCTTCAGACTCAGGATGGTCAGTACTAACTGTGTTAAGTGATCCGACAAGTCCCCCTGAAATCAGCATTAAATGTGAGACATGCATTTTAATTTCCCGCCATAACTGCATACCTGGTTGTTTTGGTAACCATAGTCTCGCCTGGCAAGATAAGGGCAGCTACCTATGACGGCAAGGAGGATATAACTATTATTTTGGAAATAGAGAATACATGTACTTTTTATAGTACAGGCAGATAGAAATTTATTCTTACATCCAACTTAGGAAGCACTAAATGAATATGTCTTTGCAACTTGTAAACTTAAACTTCTCTAGAGGACACAAATTTTGTGAGAAAGGAGTATATAGCCCTACTGTCGATAGTGACATACTCATTGTCCTCCGTGACTGACAGGCGTGAACCCCGTACTTTGCGGCAGGAAATTTAATATGCATGCCTTATATTGCATCATCTTCGTTAGGCTCACAGGCGCCCATGCTTTCATAATGTCAATTCCTGGCTTCCAAAAATGGAAATATAAACTTTTCATGACAAAACTCCATGGAAACAAAACAAACAAACAAACAAAAAAAAAAGACAATGGAACTGAAACTTTGATTGGTTGTCTTTGGAAGCACCCATGGGATCACATGCTCCTTTTCGAAAATCATATTAACGCTTTCAGTGGCAAATGTTAGAGACAGAGTTAGCAGTTTGCCTCAACATGCTTTGGGTGGACTTGAAGCATGTTGGAGAAAGTTGCAGGTCTGCATCGTTCTTATTGTTTCTGGAACCAAATGTACAGACATGCTGGTCCTTAATGAAAAATGTTTTCACGAGAATTTTGTCATGTGAATGAAATCACTGATTTACCAAGATGAAAAGGACTTTAGTTGTGGTTGGCACTGAAAGCGTTCACCGTTTCTCACCTTGAATTGAGACTGAGTCAATAGCTTTCCTTGAACATGCTACCCAACCTGTCCCAAGGAAAGCTGTTGACCTGCGACACACTGCTCTGATAGGGTTTATCTATCAAAAAAAATGTTTGTTTCTGTTTTCCGTTGACATTAATTTTTATTTCCAGTCAGTTTTGGCGAGCATGATGCAGCAAGCGGAAACCATCTGTCAACATAAATAGCTGTCTACAGCACTGCTTACAGCCATCCTTACCTGTGCCTTGGCCAGAATCTGTATGTTGCTCTTGGCCTGTGGCAGACTAGCAGAGGCACCAGGGCCAATCTCCAGAGACTCAATCAATTCTTGGTACTGCAACAAAACTACCCATGTAAGCAGAGCAGACCCTTCTCAGTTGGTACATACACAAGTACATGTATTACGGGCAAATCGTTTCTTCCAACTTGAGTACTCAATGCTGATAGACGGGATATTACACCCTGCTTTGCAAACACATGGGTTCTGTTACCTCGTGAATGAGGGCATGGTCATCATGCTCATTAAAGTGTAATCGGGTAAACAGTCAGGCACCAGCCCACAATACTGGTGATCTTACCAATATTTGGTAACCACACCATACAATTTCAATACAAATTACCACTGCCTGGTAATCATGCATTTATCATTGCAGTGCTTTCATTTAACCCAAGAAAAGTAGTCCGTGTGAACATTTTTATAATTCAGAATCTGTCACGCCAGTCTGTAGTACTTTTTCATTGTCTATATTTGCAAATAGAACATATTTTGGAGTACACTCCACAACACCTACAATAAAAAAAGACGTTTTAAGGTACAATTTGTGTTCCATAATATGTGGTAGAGACTGCATGTTTTGATCAAGTTCAGGAAAAAATGTCAACAAATACAAAAGCTATTCTGATAAATTATTGCCAGATTTGATGATTTCGCAATCGACATGGGGCCTTTCCAGGGAAGGATCCCAAGCTTTCTGCCAGGTCTGCTAATTAAAGTCTCATTAGCACTTGCTGAGCCAGTCTAAGTACTTCAAGTAGTGTCACTGGGTCAGTTTCACTGCTACATAATGTAATTTGGGTTGGGTGCCTGCTGGAAATCCTATATGCTGGAGCATGGTACCAGGAATGCAAAACACGACCTCTACTGATGATAAAGGGTTCTCTTTATAATTAGGAGTTTTTGACCAACGAAAAAGGACAATTATGCTGCTGTCTAGTGGCAAAAGACCAACAAACGCTATGGAATTACCATAAAAAAAGTAATTTCAAATACTGAAGTCATCATAGAATTAACACAAATAGCTATTAAGATCATACCAGCATTATGGACTGGTGCCTGACTGGCCAGGGCTAGCAAAGGCATTCAATTTACTACGTATACACTGTGCACTTCAGCCTATTATGCTGTGCCCTTCAACTGGAGTGGAATATTACATGACCGCTGTTCCCTTTGATCTAGCATGGTTCTCCTGGGTACATTTTTCTTCATATTTCACTGGACCCATACCAAATAACATATACCTTAGGCAGGAGGCTCTGTATCTTGGCCTGTGTGTCACAGAGGTTACCATTAACCCTCAGAATGTCCTGCCAGATGTCTTGATGTGGACTTTGGCTGTCTAAGACTTGCTGGTACTCAATTATCTGTATGTCCTGTAGTTCCAGGTGACACGGCTCACATACTCGTAGGTAAAGGCACACATCTGATTCCTTCTCTGGACACTAGTAACAATAGTCATGACATTAGACAATGGATGTAATCTTATAACTACCTTGTTATCAACATGATACAGCAAAAACTCGTTATAGTGACACCATCTGATATTCTTAGAAGTGTGGCAGATAAATGAATCAAGCAAGAAAGAAAATGAACTTTTGCCATTCAAAACTTCAGTCATTATGATGAATATGTTGGATATCTGAGTGTCGCTATAACCAGGTTTCACTATACATGCTGTATGTGACATTAACTCAAAACCTTTGATTGAACAAGATACATTTTGAACAGGGACTGCCTGGCTTAACATAAAACTCTGGGTAACACTGATCAAATCATACTCTATGATGGTTTGAACATGTTTAATCTGTGGTCAGATGAGTGGCAAATACCTTTCAGTGCTTCTTAATGCAAGATGTTGCAGACCATTGAAGCAAGTGATGTGTACACTATCATAATGAAGGGGACGTGTAATACGGTAGTATAATAACCAAGGAGACGTGACACTCGGTACAAACAGATCACAAAGTCTACATGTATTTCTACCGCTTCTCACATGTGCCTAGCATGGTTGCAATGGGCAGGTTACGTCTTGAATGCTGTCCTAGAGTGCAGGAGACTGTACATATATATCTTAAATATATGGTGAGCATCTCAACTGAAATGTAGGAGTGCAGTCTGGAGGCTTCACATAAAAGGACTTGGGGACAAACCAGAGATGGTTCAGAGGCAAGGATTCAGACTTAGGATGCACCAAACCCCATAGTTCTTAATCAAAAGAAGTGTTTCTGAAATGTTGCAAAAATCAGAATTGGCAATCTGTGAATGCCAGGTGAAAGAAAAAACTTGTCAATCTCCTCATAATGCCCACTGATACTATATAACTTGGATCCCCAAGTTGAGCAAATATTATCATAGGTGGTTGACCCACACCCTTTGACATCATGCCTTCCATATCCCAATATATGGATGCTGGAAATACTCTATTCTTGCAAACACTGGTATTCTGGATTGACACTAACCTCTGTACCAAGGATATAGTAGCTGTAGATACCTTTAAGATCAAACACACAATATGTCTATGTAATTGTATCATACTGGACAACATAGACATCTGGACATGGTATCGTAGACCTTAGAGCACTTGCTGAGTTCGATAGAAATTTAGGTCACAATACATTGTTTCCACATAGGCAGTCAGGTCCACAGTACAGGTAAAAAACAGGATTTCCTGATGCACATAAGAAGCACCAGCCCCACCCAAAATACATGTATTACTGATGATAAAACAGTTGAGGATATTGCTCCTTCAAAAACATGACACAACTTGGCTGTTTTACAACAATCGTACTGTTACTCAAATTAATACTCCTTTACTATAGATACATCCTTCAAGGCAAGAAATCATGACCTGACCTAATCTTGACCATTACTCTACAGAAATACCTGTCTAAAATGGTGGCATATAAGGTTTTATTCTCTGATTTGGAAGAAAATATCTTCTGTGGCTAGAAATGTGTCTTTCTTTTAGTTTCTAAATATTTTCAACAGCTCCTGAACATGTGTGCAATTTTCTCACTCAGTTTAGTGCGATTCAAGAGTTGTTCCGCATATTCTGGGGCCAGTCACCATCAGTCAATGTTTCCTAAATTGTATTTGTGTCTTTTCATCCAGAATCACTTCTCGGTAATTGTTACCCTATTTCGAAGTCTGAACTCTCTACACTCCATGATCCATACATGTCTCTCTGAGTACTGGCCCCTTGTCTAAGCTCAATATTCAGCAAAGACAACCCATATATAATAATGAACTAGAAGAGACTGATTTTCCAACAAAAAAATCAAATGTCTCCCAGTGGAACACTTACGTCTCTGAATAAGCTACAGGTGATAACAAATTACAAATGACCAAGTTTGCTTGAAAATTACAATCCTATTTTAGCTCTCACCTAGATACATTACTCTAGCAATTTTCATCAAGTTCTTCAAGACTTATTGCAGAGAAACCAATTTCACATAAGTGACCCTGTGACCTTGGGAATTCGCTCAAGGTCATCCAAATACAATCCCAACCTACGTCTTGCCAAGATACATAATCCTACCAAGTTTCATCAAATTCCATCCTGTTCTTCATCACTTATTGAACGGAAACCAACTTCACATAAGTGACCCTGTGACCTTGAGAATTCGATCAAGGTCATCCAAATACAATCCCGACCTAGGTCTTGCCTAGATAGATAAATTATGTATCTAGGCAAGACCTAGGTCGGGATAGTATTTGGACATAATTTGATAAAAACCAGACTGATGTCTAGCTTGAATACTACAACTGTGGACAAACTTATGAAACTTGCACTGGAGTGTCCTCCTCTCAGTCAGGTTGCAGGTCATGGACTTTTTGAAGCTGCATTCCACCACTGGTCAGACATGAAAGTAAGAAGAATCCTGGCACAGTCAGGACAAACCAAAGCTTTAAAGGCAGTGTGCCAAATCATATGGAAATTGGTTGAGATTCATCATGAATACTGGATCATGTGACACTTTCATGTGCAATAAAGTACAAAAGTTTTAAGGATGGTATTATACATAATGGCTGTGCCAGGATTCTCCTTGAGTCTACATTTTATTGAATTTTATGACATGTGATACATGTATAATTTCAATAATCATCTTTTATTTGTAAACAAAAATGTAATGTGTAATTTAAAATAAGGTTTTATTTTGTTTTACATAATAAAATATCCTGAATCAACAATGCATGTTTTGTCTGTTCTTTTCTCAGTTCATCAGACCTCGACCCTACAACAGAAAAAAGATGACATAAGCATAAGCATAAGCATAGTACAAATTCAAAATATAAGATACTAATTTTTTCAGGTATCAATTAGTAAATTACTAAAAACATAAAAATCCCAGGGGAAGCCCTGTCTTATCCATGTAGCGGATAACGTTATCAAAAAACATTATGTTGGAAACTAAGCACACTTGTGTCTGATGGTCCCTTTCATTACCAATGAACACTCACCTGAGCAAAGAGTTGATCAATGTTCATAATGTATTGTTTTGTCTTATTCTGTATGGCGTCTTTCACAACAGTTGAATTGGAGGGTATTTGTCTTCGAGTTCTTGCTCTATTTGTGAAATTACCAATAGCATGGGTTGACTGTGTCTTTGTTTTCCTTACTACTACTGCTTGTTTTTCAACTGCTTGTATTGATTCTGCCACCTGCACATAAGAATCAAAACAGTTAATTCGAACACTTAAAACTTTGAAAGCTAATAACTTGTAATAATTATAAATAAGTATACCTGTTAAATGTGGACATGTACCCAGTTACATAGATTAATGAAAATAAGGAAAAGCTTTGTACCTGATTTATAATATGGAGCGGTACTCATGCATTTAGTGAAAATTAATAGTTGCAGACATTTCATATCATCACAAATATACTGCAGATGTTTTGCAGCGAATATCGTTGCATTAAAGTGAATGGATTAATAAAGACAGGAAAAGCTTGACACAAAGTGCTACTGGTTTTGACCAGCACTGCTTACTGCTGTGTTGACCAATATGGCTGTTATTAACAATATAATAAAGAACATGAAGAAAGAGGGATTGGGTTGCAATGTATGCATATATGAGTCTGATTGTCCCTTTTATTACCTACCAAAGCTCGACTAGGCCTGCAGATAATCCATTTTAATAACGTGACCTTTTTCCTGCCCTTGTGTACTGTTATTATTGATATTTGGATTGCTAAGTACTTGTTCTACATTTCTTCCTACATTTGTGAAAATGGTAGTATCACGAGGTAAGTGATTTTTGCTGTGGATATATCAAAAATGAGTGTTATAGTGTAGAGTAACTGGACAAGGCAGGGGAAGGTTTTGCAAAAGTGGTCCTGATTTTCACTAGAAATGGTGACTGCAGGGTTGAGACATTAGGGTTTTATCAATGTAACAATTAACATAGTCGAAAAGAGGTTAAGATGGGAACTAAGCGAACTTGTGTCTGATGGTCCCAATTCATTGCCAATGAATACTCACCTTAGCAAAGAGTTGATCAATATTCAGAACGTCTCGTTTTGTCTTATTCTGTATGGCATAATTTAAAACAACAGAAAATGAATTAGAAAACACATGTCTTCGAGTTATTGCTGTATTTGTGAAATTACCAATAGCACGGGTTGACTGTGTCTTTGTTTTCCTTGCTACTACTCCTGGTTTTACATCTGCTCGCATTGCTTCTTCCAGGTGCACTTAGGAAGCAATTGTTAATTCAAACACTCAAAGCATCGAAAGCTAATAACTTGTAATAAATATCAAATACTACACCTGTTAAATATAGACATGTACTCAGTTACTTTGATGAATAAAGGCAGGGAAAAGGTTTGACCCTTTTTGATATTGTGAAAGGGTACCAATGCCTTTAATGAATATAAATAGTTGCAAACATGTCATATCATCACATAAATTCTGAAGCTCTTAAGCAGCGAATATAGTTGGAATGAAGTGAATGGATTAATGAGGTCAGGGGAGGCTTGTCACAAAGTGCCTCTGGTTTTGACCAACACTGACTACTGCTGTGTTTACCAATATGGCTGTTATTAATAACAAAATGAAGAACTGGAAGAAAGTGGAATACATGCTTTATTCAAATTTATGAAAGTCTGCAGGACTTTCTATTGCTTTTCATCTTCACTCGTGCATTTCACGCACATACACTATTGTCCTTCATTAGCATCCGACACGTAATTCACATTCAACAAAACTTGCAAGTCAGATAAAGAGAAACAAGCAACTAGTGTTGCTTACCGTTACATTTGATCTTGGAGACTAACAGGGCAAAAACGACCGTGGTGAAGAAATCATGGTACTTCATCGTCTTTTCGCTTCATGGAGACACATATAGTTTCTTGACCTTTAAAATAAAGAGAAACAATCTTTGTATGGAAACAATACATTTCACCGTAGCAGATATGTGATAGGGAAATTACGTGCAGTATAGAAATATGTTTTTCAATTGAGGAAGAATATCGGCTTGAAAGCTATATACAGTAGAGACAGTTAAAGTAGGAGCAATTTTAAATTAAATATGAAAAATAATAAGATGTGTCAAGATTACCATTGCAAGTATTAACTTATTTCCATCAAGAATCGTAAATAACTTTGACATAAACTGATCACCTTACGATTATTATTTAGTTGAAATGTTTACTCGCTTCATTAACCATTGCTCAAAGGGTTCTCAAAAGCCTGCGCCTATTTAAAAAGATTTTTTCTTTTTGTCACAGTATTCTGTTGATGGGAAATATTTTATAAACCCATAATCTATAAGACAGGTCCAAGGAAATGACGATGGGATATATTTTAGACCCATAACATTGACATCTACACTGTCATATCGAATGGCTCTTTCAAGCAGTCAATAGTCCGTAGAGTTTTGAAAAAAACAAAACAAAACAAAACAAAAACAAAAAAAACAAAAAACAAAAAAAAAAAAAAAAAAAAACAAAAAAAAAAAAAAAACAAAAAAACAAGACACCCCCCCCCCAAAAAAAAAATTGTGGCTGACACTTCCGTAATGCAAGTGTTACAGTTTGTTTATTATTCTGTTTACGCTGTTTCATTGTATCGAAATCGGTTCACTTTTGGCATATCCATTGTTGTGTGGCTTTCAGGAGACATCCATGGGCAACACTGCTGTATGCACTTTGATGCACTGGTAACTTAAATGTTCTTCTAAAGAAAACAGAAAAAAAAAACAACAACTCGTGCAAATCATTTAAAAAATCTTGTAAAATTAGAATATGGCACCTGGGGGAGTAGTAGCTGCCTTAATATTTTCGTCGAACCAATGAAACGACTAAAAAATGGCAAAGCATCACATTTCACCTCATACGTATATATGCTAGTGACTGAAACTTGTAAAAAGGAATTTAACTTTCAACACAAAACATACGCAGTTAAAGAGCGCTTATTTAGCCGCACCATACCGGACCTAATATAAGGGCTCAAGGAACTTCAAGAACAGATTAGCAAGGAAATGCTGTCTTGCAAAGAGTCCTCGAATTATTCCACAAATGGCAATTGTGCCTTATCACCATGAAATTAAATATTTTCACATTCAATTAGTACAGAATCAATTTACTTGCTCCCCCCAAAAAACTGGTGACCTGGTGTAACGTATTTCACAAGAACCGTCTGCAATTCTGAAGCTTGTTTCATTAACACCAACACTAATAAAACATTGAGGAATACAACACTTTCCCTCTAACCCGTTTAAGGAGAAAATGGTTAAGGTTATCGTACCTGCTCTGTCGCGCCTGGAATAATACAGCATTAGGACCCTACTGGATATTTATATATCCCAGATACTGAGCTTTTTACATTACATATCTACTGCTTTGTTATCTTCTTTTTAAATCCGGATATAACATTGATTGCACCACGGAACGACCATGTTCGCTCAAAACACGCACACTCACACGCACACACGTATGTATATATATATATATATAGACGTCCAAGTAGTTGGCCAAATGAATCTGCGAAGATCCGTCTGTTTTTTCTTGTAGCTTTTTCGCACAATGATCCTTAAATATGAAAAAAAAAGGAATGCAAAACTACATAGACACTTGGTCACTGATATAGATACCCTTACTGCACTAACATGTGTTAATATTGAAAAAAGTTTCTTGTGACAACAGAAATGGCTCAGAGTTCCCAAACCGGCAAACTCAAATTTTGTCTGCGTTATAGTTTGAATAATCTATTTATAATAGCTGAGTATGCATAAGGTATATGACCACCAGTTTAGCAGAATATCCGGCTTTTGTCGCTGTCAGGAAAATTAAAAACGAATTTTTGACACACATAAGATGACAAATGTATTATCTGTGAGCCAAGTTAACTCATTGAATTCATCTGACCTAAATTTGGTTAAAAATCAAGAAATAATTCAGAAATAATTGCACTGTCACCTAATGTACTCACCTTGCAGAAACATGAAGTCAATGTACATCCAAAACAAGCTTGACAAGAACCAAGTAGGTAATTTTGGAGACATTGTTAAAATCTAGACAGAGAGTAAGGAGAGCCACCTATTAAACAAAATTAATTTCTGTGGGTATTCAGAAATCTTTCAATGTGATTAGCTCAGCAGTTTCAGATGTGAGGCCTTCTGAGATTATCAAACAGGAAATCCATAAACGATGAAAAATGCATGTTTCCATAGTACAAGGGCGACTTTTGTTGGACAATTTATTGTCCCTCGCAGGAGAATAGACAACAAAGATGTATGGAAGGACAGGAAAGCAATGTAATTTAAAGGTCTTAAAACATTATGAGCCAACGCGATTATAACACCTTTGAAAATAACTACTTAGTTCACTTAATTTAATTAACGAATTGTTTATCTTATCTTATTTTGCCTCAAGGGAGACAAGATGGTTTACTGATGAAAACACAAGAGATTGCGTCCTCGCGGACTTTTTCTTTACAAACTGTGCATGAATTGGAAAATTTAGAGGCCAAAGGTCAAGGTTCTAATGGGCAATTTTGGCCGGTAACACATGCAGAAAAACATTCTGTATGACACTGTCAAAACGTCAGAATTCAAGGCCGCATTGCCATAATTTTGGTGCACAACGCACTGTTGTGCTATAAAGTACCACGCACCAAAGTGTCACAGTATAGACATTAACGTTTGGACGAACTCTGTCAGATGAATGAATGCATACAAATCCAAGTCTCCTTTCGGACACGAGCAATTTGTAGGGAGCTCTCCAAGTTAGAACTCTACAGTGGAAAACAAGCTGGTCAAGGATTTTGAAGAAACGGTTAACTCATTCCACACTATGGTGACAGACCTTGGTCAGTGGTTCTGGCACTGCCTGGCAAGTCATGCTGCAGCTGCCCTTGCAGAACCACTGACTTAAGACTATAGGCACTTTGGTACTTGAACGAAAGCTCTTTTCGTAAAGAATTTAATTGTGCAACTATCTTCTTAAATCTAGATAAATATACGGAAAAATCAGGGACTGGTATGGAATGAGTTTAAGTGTATTTGGGAAACGATGGATGGATAGACAAAGAATGGGCAGTGACTCAGTAGGCTCAGTGCACTAAAAAGTCAAATGATGTTAATTGATCGCTTGATGTTTATTTATTTCCATTCTGCATGTATTATTAACATCGTGAAATACTGCGATGCAACCATAAACTATAAATTTTTATGTTTCCGGATATTCATATACAGTGGTTAAATTTGAAATGATACATAACGATAAAGAACAAGTGTAACCAACACATCAAACGGCCTCTATTTATCTCTATTATAAGACCCTTACATATTGTACTGAGCTATATAGCAATAAAAGGGGCATTTGAGAACATCGTCCATCAATTCACATTAATATTTTCTGTTTACTGAAAAACACCACTGAGTTATATACAAAGTTGTGGGATTTAGCTTAAGTAACTCTAAAAGTTATGATTACGCTTTGGCTTTTTTTCAATAGCAAAATCATATTGGTCTAAAATTATCTTGTCAGATCCCGTGATTATGTTGTAACATTGTTTGTACGTTTAGGAGAATACATTTAAAATGAACTATCAGAGAACTGCCAGTTCTTTCTGAGCAACACACACACACACACACACACACACACACACACACACACATAAAATATATATTAGTCGACTCGACAAGACAGTATTCACAAAGCATGTTTTTCGTAATTTCGGAGAGAATGCCTTGTGATATTCGGTTCAATCTTTCATGTTGTTTTTGAAGTATATGTGCTTCAACCTCTTACAGGAATTTATGAATATGATATATTGTACAACAGGCAAAGAAATTTCATAGACACTCTCCCAAATCAAGGTTTCTTTTTAAAAACCTACGGGCAATACGCTCCGAAACATGTGGAGTAGTTACCCGCTGAAGACCCTTTAATTTATTTGGGCTGATACAGCTTATGTCAAAATATTACAGAGGAACGTGTGCAATATGGACAATAGTAATTCAATATGTATATAGGTTAGACAGGGACATGTTAGCTTATATACAGTAAAGAGTTTGGACTGCGGAATAGGGTAATGACTACAAGGAAGTGGTTCTGGGCAAAAAGACACAGATACAATTTGTGACAACTACCTAACTTTTCCACATCATTAATACCTGTACAATAAAAAGTTAACAGTGACCTAATAAATAATGCTGACGATTACTGTCTCGATTACTGGGCACAAACAGTTCCACCGTTATTCTGGAGAAAGCAGATGGCTTCCGCAGCCGCAGCTGAGGGTAAGAATGTACCCTGATGAAGGTATTGCAAGCTAAGGGAAGAACGTTTCGTGTCATAATACAAGCGCTTATACACGTGTATTTGCTAAAATCTGGGATGAAAAGGCTAAGGCCTATCAGCAATATAGGTTGGATCTAAATGGATATGTATTTTATCAGGCTTTTGCAGGGGAAACTTGAAAGCATACTAACTGGAGAATTGATTTTTCTTATCACCTTGAAGTAAACTAAATCCGTGAATGAAATCGGTTCAGGCAAGACATTTTTTTCTGCTTCAGAAGACAACACGACATAGGGCACAGATATTACGTGGCCGCAGTGTACGATATACATTGGTACTACGTATATTTGTGTCCACTGGTGTTGTGTCTATATTAGAGACTTCATCTCTGTCCGTCTTGTTCAGTACTTGGACACTACTGCATTTTGGATAATAGGATAAACGCCTGTTGATTTTGGGCAATAATGAATGAAAGTACACGTTAGATTTCTTACTTCAGGGATACAGCCATAAATGCACATTTGCATAGATTTGGACAGATGTTTTTTCAAAATTTGTTGCGTTTTAGACAGAGCGGGTGGGTGGAAGGTGTGTAAACCGGTCACGCTTCAGTCCTTTTTAGGTTTGTGTCAACAGCTTCGCCTTTTCCCCTCAATTAATTTGCCAAAAAAAATGTCTTATTTTCTCAAATCACTTGAGCAACTATGTACAAGTCATATTAGAACAAGTGTGGCTATCCCCTGACACTCGGTTTTTCAATGGTCTTTATATTTTATAAACACATTTTCGTGTGCTCTACGATTCAACCACTTCCTGAAACATGCCAACATAGTCGCTATAAATTAAGTAGAATGTACCTTTACCAGGTGCCTACAATTTCCTTTACGACTGCTCGAACTGCTGCAAAACATTTGATTTTCTCTGTATTCTTGAAGCAGCAAATGGTTGCTGATCGGCAAAGATGTGCAAAAGCCGAAGAATTTTAACTTGCGCTTAATTACAAAAACGTCGTGAAGTAGGAAGGGGGTATTGTACCGAAAATTACTGTACGTTTGAAAGGCATCTGTATTATGCCTGGGTACTCAACAGGTGGACTCACAATACCCGAGGAGACACGAACTTATAGTGCACGAAATAACCTGTTGGATTCCCTATGCGTTAACACCTTTATCGCCAATGGCGACCAAAGTCAAAGAGCGTACGACCACCTTATCTCGATTATAAAACGATGCTAGATTCATACCCTTGTGAAAAAACTTTCATTTTAGTACCAACATTCCTATGGTTCCAGACAATCTAGTGGTTTGGGTCAACGTTTCCGATTTAACACAATTGATGGAGAGTTACAGTAAAGAAAACGTTTATACCCATGGTGAAATGCCATCTTCTTTTATTAGGCTGGTATGGGTGGGAACGTATGTCAAGTTTTGGTTTGGTTCCGAAAGCTGTAGGTTATGCAATATAAAAAAATTCAAAAAAAAAGGAAAAATATGCTCACGAAACTAAACCAATTGCTTTGAAACTGCACCGCAACACACTGAAGTATATCATACCTTAATTTGTTGACAAGGCAGTGCCTTGCGTTTCGATTTTCATTCTGTTTTGTGGTTTTGTAATGTTTGTCTGATACTGCCAAATTATCACATTTGTCGCGAATGTAGCTTGTCTGCAGGGTACTGTTATTAGAGTTTTCAACAATCTTTCATATTTTCGCATCATATGGTCGGTGCATGTTAGAATACTGCAGTTCTACAAATTTTCGCGCTCGATTTTATTTCGCGCTTTTCGCGCTACCATCCAAAGCGCGAAATTAAAATGCACAAAAATAAGTTTCATTGCATTCCACTACATTGTATGGCACTGGATTGCGCGAAAGTAAAATGCGCAAAAATTCTGTAATTTAAGAAAAACTGAGTTTGCGCGAAATTTAACACGCGCGAAAATTTCTAGAACTTCAGTAGTTAATTAGGAGATCCAAAAGTACATTCCTGTATACTTATTTTTCTCTACAGTTGTGGACCGGACCCACTCCAAACACAGCAAGTGTATGTCACTTTTTTTGCGACTTCGCAGATCAGCTGCCAAAACTCACAAAAAAGCAAGCAAAATAAATTTCTCTGCAAGAAACAGAATGTATGTATGTATGTATGTATGTATGTATGTATGTATGTATGTATGTATGTATGTATGTATGTATGTATGGATTTACAGTTCCTTTTCTTCCTTCGTTTGTAAAAACAGTAATGTTTAAGATTTGTCACGGGAAACGAATGACATTGCACAGTTCCTGGCCCACTCATAGCTGATATTTAGCAGGAAGTAGCCCTACATTCCTTCATGTTACTGTTTTGAATAAATCAGCAAACATATGTATATAAAAAAAAAAAAAAAAAAAAAAAAAAAAACTAAACAAAAAAAAAAAAAAAACGAAAGAAAATCCATTTAAATATTTGTTCTGTGTAGCGCAGCTAACTAAGGCGAACAAAACTGGCTGGTTTCATGCGCCGGTAGATCCACAGGTACTTGATACTAATCCAAGCTAGCAATAAATAGTGGCCCAATATGGGCCCAGGGTTGGCATGGAAGCCACAGCATGAGGCCAACATTTATTGAACGCTGGGAATGTTTCCGTTTATTTTGAAAAGAGAAAAGAGATAGATGTGTACATTTTCCCCAATCATTAAACTCAGTCGTTTAATTGTGTATATCTTGTTATGCAGTTCGTATGTTTAATATGACAAGATATTATTTGCACATTTGCAAAAGCAATAACAAAGCAATATTTTTTCAGTGTTGTTGGAAATGATATTTGCTAAATGGATACGAAGGTTTCAAAAGGATACATATAAACCCGTGTCTTCTAGATATTCATCTATATTTTATCATGTCAAGAAAATTCATAATTTTGTCGCTATTTGAGGTGATAAGCGACATATTGCAAAAGGGTTCACTTCAGAGGTTTTCTGGGCCTACAAACCATAACTTTTAACATTAAATATTCAAATGTGGTATATTAAAACTTTAAAAAAAAATGTCTAGGAACGGCTTTCTTGTATTTACTAGAAAAGCAAAAGAAACAATTTTTTTTTTCAATTTATAAAGAGCCACCGTGTAAATTTTCCACTTTGCATAATTCAACATAATTCGAAGGCTACCAAAAATTGAAATATCTACGAACGCCACACACCGCTCCTAGGCAAGAATGCATATTTTTAATAGGTTTTTATTTCATCAAAATCAAATAAACCATTTAGGAGCAATAGCTTGAAAACCTTTGAGAAGTCAGACAAAAATAAGAATTGTGAGAAAATGTGATTTAGGTATAATGGGGACTTTCTAAGCGGTAAACTGGCCATTCTGGAAAATCGATACTTGTCTTGTGAAAAGTACTCTTATCATAAAAGTACTCTTATATTAATATACTTTTGATGCAAATGTATCATTTAAATCTATGTTTAAAAAGGAATCTTTAAAGTTTTTCCGGGAGAAGATCACTAATATGTCGTTTCCCAACAGCTGGTTTCAGTCGCTAAAACAACAGATTAGGAGTGCCTATTGTTCTCTCCCCAGCCCACTGATCTATTGTTCTCATCCTAGTCCACTGGCCCATTGTTCTCCCCAACCAATGGGCAACTTGATCACTCCCCATTGCCCAGCAGATCCAGGTCTGATTGACAGATTACCTAGCAATTTGTTGTAAATACAGAATGTGGGAGTTTGGCCAAAAACCATGATTTTTTTTAGCTCCAAAATTCTTATGAAAGTTGACATTTTTTAAACTCAACATGTGGCCGTATTGCAGATTGGTACCTGATCTTCTCTATTCTGCAAAAAAAAAAAAAAAAAAAAAAAATTCTTGATTTTCTCTAATTCATACTTCAACAGAGCTTTATAGACGGCCCTTTAAAACATCGTAATATTGCAGAGAACCGTTTTTGGTAACTGTGGAATGTACAGAGTTTCTTTCAGCTCATTGTACAATTCTTCGGTTCTGGTGCATTAATAGCAGCTGCACCAATATTCGTCAGCTATATGGCTGACAGATTGTTTGTCTGAGGGATACGGTGAGAACATAGTCCGACTTTCTTTAACTTAAACAGCCATGCTTATATGATGACCCAATAAGTAAGTAAGTAAGTAAGTAAGTAAGTAAGTAAGTAAGTAAGTAAGTACGTTTTATTTCAGACTAAAACAAAGTCCATAGTAGACAGTACATAATATACATAGATATGTTCATGTAAAATATACACGTAACATCAGAGTAGGTTTAAAAGCACATATGTAGATGAGGTTGGAAAATCATATCACAAGTCAGTACACCTAGTATAAGAGTTGACACCAGCGTCTGTGAATCGTAGAGTCCAATAAAACATCTGAGCACAGTAGTTGCTTGATAATGAAGTTGTCACTTTTAAAAAGTCTACGCTTAAAACCATACAATAGCTTCCTTCTTAGCTCCCCAAAAGACAGCACGCGATTTGAGACAAACATGCCGCTTGCAGAGCAGCACTTGGAGAGTCCCATAAGCCAACGAAAGGCGTTGTTGTATAAGACAGTAAATTTACAGAGAGACTTGATAGTATGCTGGACCCACGGCTGTGATGTATATAGAGAGGTGCAGTATGATTTGAAGAGAAGTGTTTTAACCTCATTGAAGCATGCATAAAATTTACCAATGTGCTTGTCGTGCTTTAAAGCGACAAGCGCTCGATAATATTTTAGGGGTGTAGTGTGCCATTATAAATAAAATAGGCGAGGTGAGCCACCTTTTATCCCAAGATGGTAGACGTATTCAGGAATATACCTGAACATAATGTCCACGCATGTAAAAATGTCACAGTTTCGGCACTATTCCTCTGCGATTGTATGCAATGGATTAAAAAAAATCCAGGAACAGAAGATACCCCTTCTAATAAATCTTGGTGTCCAAAACTATTCCGTTGTACATATGAATTTTTTGTACAGCGATTTCAATTGTATGCGATGGTAAAATAGGGAAAAGTAAACGTGAAAGGAACCTTTGGCTTTTGTCAGTAGGTTCGAATAACTGTTACTATGTTTGCTATAATGTACATTAGACTGCAAGGAATTCTCCTTATTTGTGTGTCTGACAGTCGGGATGACAGCATTATAATGCAAGGCCTCCTGAAAAATTGACGTTGTGTATAGTTTTAAAGGGGAGACCTCGGGTGTTAAAATGTGTTCAAACGCAATTGTTTCCATACTTTGGTACGAAGACAAGATATGAAATGATATCTTCTTGACTTCACAATCGCTGCTTGATAATACATCGCAGAACACTGTTACTGCATTGACTACGTAGCATGTGTTCCCAGGCTGACGCCATATACTTTGCGGGGAAATTTTCGTACGAAAAGGACAAAAGCGTGAACCTACACAAACTCTGGGACCTACATTTTATGATCCGCAGAGGATCACTAGAAAAGGATATATCTCGATTCTTAAATTTGTATGGGGAACATGAATGGCAATAAATCGGTGCGTATCGACCAGCGTGCAATTTAAGGTCTGATTCATCTGAAAATATTAAATATTGCTGATAATCATGTGGCCTTGCTGAAGTCCTTCCCTCTGGTGTTTTTTTCCCGAAGTCGCCTTTGAAAATGAAACTGTTTTCCGTGTGATATGGAAGCGCTGTAGACCCTTTGCTCGTATATAATCATTTGTTATCATATATATTTGCCCCCCCCCCCAAAAAAAAGAACATTGGACAGGAGAGAATCTCTTGCTTGCAGTTTTTGCCAGTTAATACAAAGCGCCTGATGCCTTGGCAGTACTTGAAAAATCAAAAGAAGTGAGATCCACCGTAAATCGGAATACACTGCCTGTTAGAAAGCCAAGTGTAAGTACTTCTTCGGGAAGGTGAAAATTTCCGCCTCATCAGCGGGCGCTTTACGTACTTTACAATTAGAACCAAGGCCTTCCCTATCAACCGACCTTCTGTTTGCCTTTCCAACTTTGCGCCTACGCAGTATTCATATTACACAATCACATTTTATTTTAATTGTTACTCTGGGACAAAAAACCTAAGGGGGGTTTTGTTATTTGACTACATTATTTTCTTCACGCCCTGAGAGGTAAAGTGAAGCTAAATTCATTAAATTGTTTCCTGTGTAGCATATCTTCACTCTCGTTCTGTAGTTTTGGAAGACTTTACTGTTTAGATTTCTAAGAGAATAAAATAAGGACTGGAATACATCCAAACGATTGTGTTACTCTTAAACATACTAGCTACTCCATCAATGCAGTAGATAAAGATTGTTTCAAATTTCTGACATGTGTGAAAAAGTTATTCAGTACCCGAAAGGCCACAATCCACTTGGAAACAACGTGCATTAGGTATAGTTAATCCCATAATTGAATAGAAAAATATCTCTATGCAACTGATTGACGGCTGCACTTCAAAGCCACGGATCTGGCTGTATATGATGGGTGCCATTTCTGCTGAATTGATTGCATTTTTTGAAACAAGGTGTGGTGTCAATAAAAATTTGATTTTGAAACTAGGTTTAAAAATTTAACTTCATCACAAAATTGACCATTCAGAAAGCTACTATTTTGGACTTCAGTTCAAAATATATTCATGAGTACCACCCCAAAATTTGCAATAGTGATCTTAGCAAACACAAGCTATATGAAACACTGATTACTTCGTGTTATGGGATAATGGCGTTTTCTTTTTGTATCATTCGTGTGACTGATATGGATCTCAGAAGTGAATATTCGATGTATAAAGACATTTGGATAAGCAGCATCCAGTGTTACAATGATGCATGTGTGTCTGTGACGTGGTCTCTGATTAGCTGCTGCAGGCAATTGCAAAGTTTCTTAGTAATCTTTTTGACTGTTTCACTTTGACTGGAAAATCTATCCAAAACATGTATGGAATACATGTTGACTGCACACATAAATTTCAGACTTATTGTAAAATGTGGCGACCATTCTGATGTGACTTCTCTTGACTGTGTCCAATCAATGACCTCATCTGCTCTCAGTCAATCTTGAATGTATTTTTTGCAAATCTGCATCACTACCAATAGTAGTGAGACTATTATGTGCCAATATCATAGTTGTAAATTAGTCCAAGTCAAAAACCGTCAAATTGACAAGTTTATCAACATGAACATCCCCACACACAATAGCAAGACTTGAATAGCGATCATGCAACACATTGTTCATTGGACATCTAAAGCTGCATCGAAAATCCAATTAAACAAGAGCTATCCGTGCTCCATTCAGGCAACAAACAAACCAGCTCAAAATCCAGAAGTTCAAGACAGACATACCAACTTTATTATATATATATATATATATATATATATATATATATATATATATATATATATATATATATATATATATATATATATATATATATATATATATATCAATCAACGGATACGAAATGTAGTTTAAAAACACTTCTCTACTGACTTGAAACAGGTACCAACAAAAGTTTGTAGTAGTATAGATCGATTTGATGCTGGCAATTCTCTTGTCTTATACACTGCAACATTTGATTTTTCAGTCCTGATTGTTTAAATAACACATTGGTTCCGTGGAATCTTTTATAGATGTTCAGCACCATTTTCTGCGTTTGCCCAGCAGCAGCAATACTGTAATGCAACGTCTGGAGGTGAAAAAAACAACCCCATACAAAATAATATGCTGGGCACATATCAGGAGAATAACAACACACAAAAGGATTCTTTTTAAGAAAAGAAAAAGAAGATCAGTTTGCCAGTTTAGAAAATCATGCGTGTCCAGGCACAACTTACGGAAACAATACATACAAAAAAAGGATATCAAGCTCTTGTAGCAAAGATTGGGCAATGTGGAATACAGACATTTTTTATAACGATGTGCAACCACTGCGCAGAGAGAGACACATGTATTATTGTTCACGATGTCCGAAAATTAAAGTTTGTTGGCAGTGCTTTGAAACTGGTTCAGATAAAAGGCACACATAATTTAGTGGAGAAAGTAAATGAAATTGATGCAAACCTGATTTCAAGTTAGATTCCAATAGACTAGTATTTGAATTAAACATTTTCTGATGGGGACATGCATGATTAATTAGCTAATTTTATCACAACTTGAGGGATTTAAGGGGATAGGGAAGTTGCATATATGTGAAATGATATAAACGTGTCAGTGATGGCACGTCATCATATTTTGAGGTACGTCACCACATATGCCTTCATGGAATATAATTTCAAGGCGCAGTAGCAAAGCAGCACATCCTATTGACATTGCAAAAAGGTATAATGCTCCACGTATGTCATATATTGTCACAGTTTTGGGTTTCTTTTCTTTGTAACATTTTGATGCGTGATCCAAATAATTCTTCCTCCATTGATGAATTAGGCCACCTTCTTTCATTCTTGCAATGCTGAAAATAGAAGAAATTAAGAATCAATTAATTTGCATCAAAGTTGGTACTATAGTACTTTTTTCGTTTTAAACATAAAAAAGTACCTACACAGAATTCAGGTTAGCTCAATAATCACATGAATAAAAAAATTTCGGAAATTAGTTCACCTAGCGACGCATCAATCATTATCAAAAACACACATGTAAAGTACAAAGTGGAGTGGTATAGAATACTGTAAGGGTTTTTCTACCATATAATCAATACACAATTCAGGTTAACTGGTGATTCCAAGCCGTTAAGTATATGCAAATCCTTGTGGTCATACAGCGAGGACAAAACGGCAACCGTAGCTGTTTTTTTTTTAATTGGAATTTTATTTTGAAGCCCAAAGGATGGTATCAAGCCCGAACAAACAGTTGTGACTCTTCATCTCAGTTTTCAAGACAAACTCAGAGTATATTATGCTACCCTCTGTGTGCCAATGCTAATTCAATCTAACAAGACAGGTTTTCCCCCGCAGGGTGCATGTTTGATCCTATCCCAAAAAGTAATTCGTCTGCTTTGTTGACCAGGTCGGATCTACGCGTATCAAATCAGTTTCAGATAATCAGAAATTATCATAGCTGAACGGGATGAAAAAAAGTCCTATGGCAATAAACATTACATCAAGATGAGCGCCTTTTGGCCATCATCTGCAGCATGCATGCCCATTACAGGCAGACGGGAAGAAACAGTTGATTTCTATTTTTGACACAAATTGACTTTGAAAAAATTGATGCAAAGGTTATGAATCGAAAGTAGAATTTCAATTTGTATAACTTAAGGCAAAATCAGGATATTTTCCTGATATCCTGTGTGCTCCTTTTCTGGAGAATGAACTAGTATCATGGTATGCCTCAGCTGCACTTGGAGAAAACACCACGTGTGGCGAAAAAAAGGAAAAACAATGAAGTGATGAGCTAAAATTTGAGGTTTTGTGACGACAACAATGGCATGAACAACTTCAATTTCGATCACACAACAGTTACATCTTTTACTTGAATTTGGAGGTCTCTCTCAGTATAATCAGCGTTTTTTACTGACAATGATAATGATTTATTGTCTCTTTGCAAAGATATGATAATGGCAGAGGTCAGTTATATGCAACAAACTGATCTGACACCAGATGTGAAAATATTATTTGACTAAAAATGAACGCTTCTACTGTGAATGATAAATACGACATTTTAAACGGAATTGGATTCAGCACTGTGCCAAATGGCCTGGGAAGCCCGGTTCATTCTTGATCGAGCACAGTATAAACTGGTGTAAAATATTTTTATCGCAACGGTATTAAAGTTCAGAATTTGGAGATCAGTGGATCTGGTATCAAGGTTGTCATGGGGCTTTACGTCACCACTAATCCACCAAGACACCCCTTGTTGTCAAAACAAAACAAACTTTCAAAACCACCATACTATCCCAATGCAATGGTATAGGGCACAAAAAACAATGCCCAACCTCACCCTCTACATTGTGCTCAAGTGATAAATCAATACTAAGGTTCTCTGACAGGGGGTATATAGGTGGTGTTAGTTTGAGTAGCTGTTACAAAGGGCTGCACTGTTACAATCACTTATCTTCGTACCGAAAATACAGAGGTAAGTAGCAGAAAGTGTACATGCAAAGAACGCATACCAAATAGGGGTTCAATTCTAAAGCATATAAAGGCAGAAGCATTGTAGGCAACACTGGTGATGCGTTTATAACCACATTTCTGTGTATTCATGCTACCAGCAATATTCTTGCGGACAGGAATAATATTGACGTTTGACACTGAAAAATTATGTACTTTGTGCCAAAAAATGTAGAAAGAGCCAGACTTTGGAAAAATGATAAGTTCCATAAAAACTCACTGATGAAAAACAGAAATGAGGCTGCGATATTGTATGTACTAATTAGTAACCAAGGACTTGCGATGATCGCTAGAACCCAAGATCGCAGAAGAAAAGGCCTTGCTTACTGAACTTAAGCGCTCACAGATTAAACAGACGAGAAACCGGAATAAAAATATTAAACGTCGGTTTTAGCTGATACCTTCAAAAGAAGGAGATGGACACTGGGGAGGAGTCACCAAACGACTTGAAAAACGTGTGCTGTGAAAAATAACACAATCGGCAAAATGTGAAGATAATTTTCCAAAGCATAGCTGTCAGGAAATACAAAACGTTATGCATGTTTTCATTGTGCAGGCATCCCAAGCGTGAGAGCCTATATGGTATCACGCAATTTATCAATCAGCAAATAATATAAGCTCAATGTGCATAATATAACAACTGGTCTATCAAATGCATCTTACACACCAGTGGTAGAATTGCCCTATATACAAGGCTTCAAGTTAACTTTTACATCCACAATGTCCGCAAGATTCGGAGTGCTGTATATATATATATGTATATATATATATATATATATGTATATATATATATATATATATATATATATATATATAGATAGATAGATAGATAGATATAGATATATATATGTATGTATGTATGTATGTATGTATGTATGTACAGTAAAAACCTGTCCTTGTGGACACCGGTCTACTGTGGACATCTGCTTAATGCGGACAGTTTTGGTCAGAACTGAATATTTTAAGTCATTTTCATATTGGTGATACCTGTCTACAGTGGACACCTGTCTATTGTGTATTGCGGACACTTTTTGGGGTACCAAATGCAAAAACAACCTGTCTATTGCGGACACGATATATCAATGCATTTTTTTGCAACTTATAATGTTCCAAGTTGTTATGCCTGAACAATGCCGTGCATGTTAAGCTGGAATCAAAGACTAATTAATCCATTGTTCAGTGGCCTGTAACACATAATAAGCTCACTCAGCCAAGTAGTTAGGCTGCAATGCCTCAACGAACATGCCAGATGTCTCTGAGCACTGGTGCTCCTGTTGAGTGAGGTTGCTCACACTTTCTCTGTCAAGCAATTAAGCTCCATGGATCAATCATTAAGCCTAAAACAAAGAACGCCCTGAGACTCATGTGAAGTTATTCACAATTTGTAACAATGGAATGTACAGTTATAGGATATCCCTGTGGTATGTTTGTTGTTTGTTTCTTTTCTGTTAGTAAAAGAAATTACGCAAACTTTCTTTAGTCTGGTAAGCCCATACATACACAATTTTTCCCTTAAAAGATAAAAACTGTCAAATTCCAAGTTAAGATGCGTTTGAGTAAAGTGTCAGGGGCATAATGTACAAAAAACTGAGAGCAAAAATGGACTCTGAAATTCTGAAAAAGTTCAGCCCCTGCCTATTGTGACAACCTGTCTATTGCGGACACTTTTGCCAGAACCACAGGTGTCCGCAATAGACAGGTTTACTGTGTATATATAGGTAACGATTCTGATTCCTTTTATTTGCTAACCCAGTCTACAGTTGCTTAAACCATCAGAGAGCATATGAATTCCCCAGGTCAATAGCTTTCCTGGACAGATTTTGGGTACAATTTGCGCAAAGCACACCAAGGAAATCTTGTGACTCTGTCAAACCTGGCATTCAATGAGTGAAAAGATAAACGTGCTGTTTCTGCTTCAAATCAAGTCCGGTGGTCAGGTAAATAACTTACCATAGCAACGTAATGCGCCGGACCACATTTCGATTACTAAATGTTTTAAAACTCGATGGGATATAACATAGGTAGCACCACAGCAAAGATGAAAGATTTATGCTAGGACACGAACGAGACAGAGAGAGAGAGAGAGAGAGAGAGAGAGAGAGAGAGAGAGAGAGAGAGAGAGAGAGAGAGAGAGAGAGAGGAGAGAGAGAGAGAGAGAGAGAGAGAGGAGAGAGAGAGAGAGAGAGAGAGAGATGAGAGAGAGAGAGAGAGAGAGGGAGAGGGAGAGGGAGAGGGAGAGGGAGAGGGAGAGGGAGAGAGAGAGGGAGAGAGAGAGAGAGAGATGAGAGAGAGAGAAGAGAGAGAGAGAGAGAGAGAGAGAGAGAGAGAGAGAGAGAGAGATTTGACGTCGATTGGAATTACGGAATAAAGGAAAAAAATTATTTCGGCAAGTCCAAGTCGTGCGTTTCCAGTTATTCACAATGCAGATAAAGGCAAGAGTGTCATTGTAGCTTGTAGCTAGACATCTCCGCTGAACAGGAGAAAGGAAACATTTTCATCGCAACCCGATTCAGAAAATTTTAAATGCAGAAGATCAAGAATCGGAACATAGGTGGACCATTTATATTGTCACCTAAACTGGCATCGTACAAAAATCACGATGGACGACGGAAAAGTGAGGAGTTCGAGGATTAGGCAGAGGAGTAGGAGGAACAAGCAGCAGGAGCATGAGCAGGATCGATCACAACTACTGCCGGTTTTCTTTGCTGGATATACCTAAAACGGAGAAGTATACATGTGATCCCCTGATGCAACCATTGGACGCTCCCGGACTACACGCACTGCTTCCGTTTTCGGCTTTTCCAGCGAAGGTAGAAGTATGTTGACCGAGGTGCAATGCACACCAGCTGTTGCCAGATGTCATTGTAAGTTAATAGTAAAAATGAAGAACAATGACCACCTAAATATATGATTGACCATTTTCAAGTGAGAAATATATCCATCATGCCTGTTGGGAATGTCAGGCATGACACTCGTTCCTATGCCCAGGGAGTTATTGGCGGGGGAGGGGAGCGACGTGAGCATCGTTGCACCCAGAGTCATAAAATGTCCAAGCACTTTTTTTTAATACCACTTATGCAATTGGGACTTGCCAATAACTTTCATTATCCTTTCCCGGACAGTAATATTTTGGAAAATATTGGATATAATACGTTTTTGTCACAGATTTTGAGATTTGGTCGTATTTGTTCTAAATTTTAGGACTTTGCATCTAGAACCAAATTTATTTACAGTAAACTTGAGTCAAGAGGATTCAAAGATGTTCTTTTGATCAAATATTTCTACAAATTTTTCTGTAAATATCGATGGTTAGAAAGTTTGTCTTCAAGTATTTTAGACATTTTAGACTTGCCTGTTTGGTACTTAATCTTTTGGCATCATTCTGTTTCAATGTTCACCTTTCAGACATTTTAGGGTAGCTTGTTGTCTGTTAGGTTAACCCCCCCCCCCCCCAAGCTTCCGGAAGCAAGTAGCGGCCCACGGCAGCTACAAGCTTGCCTAATTGTATTTGATATCTGGTTAGAACTATTATATTTTCATTGCATTCTCTTTACATAAATACAATGACTTTCATTCTTTTCTGACTTGCCCTATAAATTCTGCTGTTAATATCCAAAAATTATTAGAAAGTTTGGCTACAATGATTTTACAGTTTTTAGACTTGTCTGCTTTGCTATCTAACTCAATCTTTTGGCACCATTCTGTTATAATATTTACGTTTAGACATATTAGGGTTACATGTTTCTGTCAGGTTAAACCCCCCTGGGGCTATCGGTGGCAAGCAAGGGCCTACGATAGTTACATGGTTTGCCCAATTGTACTTAAAATTGTGGTAAGAAAAATTGTTTTGATAACATATCGTTGGCATAAGTGTTGATGACTTTCATTCATATCTGACATGCCTAAATGCACATTTACTCAATATAAAAAAAAAATACTCAAAATTGACAGTCCTTTCTCAGGGTTGGCAATGCAATAGAGCGTAATTGTTTTGACTTCAAAGTGAGGAGTAGGTGTCATCATTGAGTTTGTTTTACATTTTTGGTGCAGGATGTCCATTGTTCCAGTCCTTGTTAGGATCTCCCTTAGTTTGTACAGGCGGTCTACCTGCAACTGCTTATTTTACAATAGCTAGGACTGAAAGTAATGCCCTAGTTGTTTCCAGTTCAGTTGTACACTGGGAGGTGGTTTAACTATGATAAGCTATCCAGCTAGAAAGGGTACATAGTGGTCCAGGGGTAGGTCAAATTGTTCTTATCTGAACCTGTTCTTATCTGAACCTGTTCTATACAAATTTAGTTATTATGGTTTGTTTGATAGGTATTCTTCTTTCATAATGAAGCTCAGCAATTATAAGCAAAACTTCACGTATTTATTATGCCTGTGTCACACATTTACAGAGGAACGTGTGCAATATGGACAATGGTACTTCCATATCTATAAAGGTTGAACAGGGACAGGTTAGCTTGTGGCAAGTAAAAATTTTGGACTGCGGCATAGGGTAATGCCTACTAGGAAGTGGTTCTGGACAAAAAGACACAAATACAATGATAAAGTGTGATTTTTGCCATGTGGATATTTGGTAAAAAAAAATATGCACAGTGCTGTTTCAAACCATCCCATAATGCAACAGGCAATAAAAGTTTTAAGATCATGCTGTATATATGTATATATATATATATATATATATATATATATATATATATATATATATATATATATATGATTATATATATATATTTATCTTTAATGGCTTCATTGGTAACAATAAGATAGGGTATTTTTTTCAAACTTTGCTTTGAAACAAACATACACAAATCAGAAGTTTTCAGATTCATAGTTTGAATGGAAATCGACTGTTTCGTTCTCGATTCATAATGTCAGGAAAAAAATAGGCCTATCCTCTTATGCTCCCAGCTGAGCTGACTGACAAATCAGGAACACCAAAGAGTGGCAGGCCTACCATATCTCTCTTTCTTTTTGGCGCAGATAATTAATTTTGGGTTTTAAACTCGTTAGGCCTATACGTTTCGGAAGAACTGAAGTATGTAGGTAGCGAAGAATATTTCTAAGGTTGAGAAGACCGGTGCCTAACAACCAGGTACCTTTTATGTGTGATTGTTAGTATCAAGTCAATTTGTTTCTCCATGGTGGTCTTGAAAACTAAATGTTGCAATTTTTGGTAATTCTTACACCTGTTTCCTTTGGTGTGTTTGACTTTGTTCTGGTTGTTGGTTTGGAATTTATGAATGTGCGTTATTTTTTCTGAACTATTTGCTTCTCTGAAGCATGCGCACTATGAGACACAATCTCATCCACATCTTGGTAGGAGCAAGATTTGTGATTCAGGATGGTTTATTCGACCGTAGCTCAATATAACAATAGTATAAAGGAAGAAAACATAATACACACACACCACGCACACACACACACACACACACACACACACACACACACACACACATACATACATGCATGCATATATATATATATATATATATATATATATATATATATATATATATACATATAAATATATATATATATGTAAATTAGGATAAAAGTATGGTATAAAGACACACATTAAGACCTTTTTCAGACCACCAACATGTGTGGCACCCTTCATATTAAAAATTCAACTATAGTGATCATGAGTGCTGGACTCGAAAATACGAACAGCGGTGAACAGCCATGTGTATAAACACTTACAAGGTGTACTCGACAGCCGTTCAATGGATTTCAAAGATGAGCATAAATTATACCATGCAATTAAATCTAATTCAGGTGAAAAGAAGAAATTTGATCTTATTCTTACGAGACAAATATTGAGAGATAAGAATAAATCCAAATATACGCATACAATTAATTCACGTATTTCATTGATCTCAAGTCAGTATTTGACACAGAAAGGGGACAAGTACTTTCCTTTAAGTTACCCCCCCCCCCCCCACCCCCCATGCAACAGGTTGTGACACCCCGGGTGTGTTGCAATATATGTACTCTGATGTTTCCTACTGCATAATGTCCCAAAATTTTTCGGTGTATCTTAAAGTGTCTACTGCCAGCAATTTATTTTGTCATCTTGTCTGAAAGCACCTCAGCCTTCTATAATAGACTGAACAAATTGGAAACAAGGATAGGTGAAAGCCAAGGGTGAATGCTGGTGTGCCAACGATTGTCATTTTCAACTGACGAGGACGCAAAACCAGGAAATATCATTAGCAGTATGGAATCAGGACGTTCAAATTTCCACTGGTATTGCTTAAATTGAACCCACTGTTTCTTAATCTCTCCGTCACAAACCTAGCGGGAAAGGGAACCAAGATGTTTTAGCTTGAGATGTGTTGATACAAACAGAAATGAACTGACTCTGCCAGTCTTTGATCACCTAGTGGTGTCGGGAGCAACTGATGCCAGCAAAGTTGGGCACCTGCCGCACTACTGTCTGAACAAGAAAACGTGTCTGTCCCTATACAAATGCTTACCGATAAAACACGTATGGCTTTTTCGTACCTTGCAAAGGGCTGTTAAAAGCTGAATCAAATTATTACTAAATGATAGCTCCACAGGGAATAAAATCTGACAACGCTTCACTTACCCCTCACTAAATGCCTCGGAATACGGGGAATTTTTCTGAAGTGCCACTGCAAGCTGTCCTGGGTAGTACGTTTTTGGAGACACAGTCAAATTGCAATGTTTCGAAGCAGCCCTTGACAAAAAACTTTTATCGTACATAAGTATATAGTTTCCTTCTAGCACTTTTTCAATACCCGCGCCTTCGTCAGTAACCAGGTTTGCTGGGTCCTGTTGCACAGCCTTCCACACATCACTGTATATTTTCTTTGTTGAATTCTGGCGAAAAAATCAAAAGAACACAAGAAAAGATACAAATACCCTTGGTGTGGGCACGCACAATATCTACCACTGTGTTGTGGTTTATGGGCATCGGTTTTATTCTATGGACGTGGCTTCTGAAAAGTGTAAAAACGTTTTTAGACGTAATATGGGCAAGATTTCTTCATTCTATGTCATACACGGACATTATGCATATGCATCAATGGTGCAACGTGAATTGCACACAGCACAATTATTTCATGCCTTTTACGGGTTAGAAATCTCATATCATTTATTTAAGAGTGACAAGTATGTGTACAGTACCCTGATTTCAATAACTCTAACTTAAGCTATAAGTATTTTGTTTAGTGTTGATTTCTTATTACATGGAAAGTTCATTACCGATAGCCGGGATTACGTTCAATATTCTAAGTTACCCTACGCGTTTGCTTTGAACAAAGAACAAGCTAAATGTTTATTTCCCATTGTACCGAAGCTCATTACCGATGCGCGGGAAAAGTGATTCATATTCTAAGTTGCTTTGCTTTAAGAAAAGAACATAATTGTTGTTTATTTTCTTACTATATGGAAACTTCATTACCGATGCACGGGTATATGTTTAATTTTCTTAGTCATCATATCAGTTTCTTTTAATCAAGGAACACACTTAGTGTTTATTTCTCATTATACACGAAGTTCATTGTTGATGGTCTGGTATATGTTTAATATTCTTCGATTAGTCTATGTGTGTGGTGTGTAAGATTATAAAATTGCGGGCACCATGCAAACTGTACGCAGTTTTAAATGTGTCTCCATTTCATTTTAATATTGTTATTGATACGTAATCGCATCCATTTAAGTCATGCTTACATACAACCACTGAAGCTGGTGTATATGTACTATAAATAGTAGTTGATCGCATTTTTTATAAAATGGAAAAATTGTTCCAGATGTTTGAGGAAATTTTCACAAATTTTAGACTACAAGAAATCTAATGAACATCAATGGCTATGTGCTAGATTGCTAAGATTAAAAGGCATGCTATCTATGATTGCGTCTTTCATTTCACACACACACTATATATATATATATATATATATATATATATATATATATATATATATATATATATATATATATATATATATATGTATTATACCTGTGTGTTTGTGATTAATATTTTTTTGCAACTGGGTCAAAGATATCATAGGAGGCAGCACATGATTTATAGCTAATTTTGCATCTACTTTGTATAAGTTTTTTTTGACATTGACTTTTGGCTTTTGAAAGAGTCCAGTTGGGCCTTTTGATTTTTTTCACATAAAACGAAGATAAAATACCCGCAAACATACAAACACTGCCTGCACACACACACACAATATATATATGTATATATATATGGTGTATGTGTGTCTGTTGTATTTGTGTCTTTTTGCCAAGAACCACTTCCAAGTAGTCAATATCCTATTCCGCAGTTGTGTGTAATATTTGTTCAGCGGGGTCAAAGATAACAGAGCAGGGAGCACCTTATTTACAAATAATTGTCCAAGTACTTTACATAAAGCTGCTTACACAGGAAGACTATTGCGGACCAATCGCGTGGCATGGTATTTTTATGCCGATTTTGTTTATCAAGCAGAGATGATTTTCAATTGACTTAGAATTATAGAGAAGTAAGGATTTGTTGCAGATATTTCTAAAGATAAAAGATACAGAAACCCAACAACATATTTTAGAAATTTAAGTATCATATCAACATGTATATAGACACTATTCTCAAGGTGATTTTAAATTCGTATGGAGATGCACGTTAAGCCTTGTACAATCTGTGTATGATTCCTTTCATCATCGGGGTTGCTTGGCTTAAAACAACATGAGAGATACCATACCGTGCGTCCAGACTGGCGATTCAGTAATGCCATATAGCTAGTCATTACTCAGACCAATTGAGGAATCCGGGTTTTTTTGGGCAGTAAGCCCTTCACTGTCAAACTAACTTGCCTGCACTGATTAACTAATGGTGAATATTATTTTGACCTAGGAGATGGAAAAATGGGAAAATGGCACATCAACAGTAAGATGTGCAACAAAAAGAAAAACGTGATGAAATAAGTTACTTAATACCGTTCTAAACTCATATAAACTCAAGGACAGAGAACAAATAAAACTACTGATACCACAGAAGAAACAGAATGAAAAATCGAAAATGAAAAATTGAAGTTACAGGAAGTTATATATATATATATATATATATATATATATATATGTATACAAAGTATAGAAATACATGTAACATGTGCTTAAATATGTTATTATAATGAAGAAAACCGTAAACATAATTATGTTTAGAAAGTTATATTAAAACGGTAGTTATAAACACAATAAGTATTGATAACGAAGCCTAGAAGCACTTTGAACGATGAAAAAAATATATAAGGAGTCATGACCCTCAAAAGATGTAATCACTGAAGTTTATATCTCAGAATCGTCAAGAAAAACTATCAAATGAGATAAAATAATGACCGGAGAAAAACCTCACAGAGACTTAATTGGCTCATGCCTCAAACACAGTGGGTGATAACAAATACCCAGCCTCTGATGGTTTTTCCTGACAGTTTTATACCACACTTTGGCATCAAATATAGGCTTAGCTTATCCGTTCTATAAATTCACCTTCTGCAAAATGAGTCAAATTGATAAACATATACTATACTAGAATTTTACAAAATGACAGTCAATATCTCTTTCCTAAATGTAGCAACAAGCTTCGTTGTGAATGATGACTAAATTTGAGACAAGTGATGAAGATGATGATGATGATGATGATCATAATATTGAGATAATTCTTAATAAAATTGAATTTACAGATTAGCAAGAAATAACAGTATTGTATTTGGTAAGCAAGAAAAAACAGTGTCATCAACCAGAGTGGATTATGAAAAAAAAGCTCTTGTTTTTAGAAGGATGTCACATATATACAGGGCCTATATGCTTTAAAACTTTTGGTCCTGCTCTGAGGTATTGGATGAGATCATTCAATAATAATAATTGAAAGTTGTGTGATTAAATTTTGATCAATGCTGTTGAATTTGTGAAAAAAGCAAAGTGTTCTGAGAACCTAAAGCCGCAAGGTTACACGTCAAAGGTCAGCTACCAAACTTATGTACTTCACGTATATATTTATGGTATTGACAAAGTTCATTTTGAAGGGCCTCTTGGTGTTTGTAAGATCGGTGGTGTACATAAATGGCGAAGAAAGGTATCTTCAGTGTTGCGTAAATAACTGACTTCAACGATGATAATCACAATGTTGACGCGACTGTTTCAAAACGGAGTCGTTTATTTTAATTTAATTTATCATTTAAAATAATAGTATCTCTCTAATAACAGGATAAACTAAAGGAAATGAATAACCCCAGGACTGGAGTGGTCGACAGCGATCGCGATAATACATTCAGACAAACCATCTACAAAAATTAGCGTAAACCGTTGATCATTTTCGCCAGTGCTCCTCTTCAACTATTAAAGGGTCGTAGCTCATGATGCACATGTACTTACTTTGAATAAAAACATATGATGCGTACTCTGCAGTGTGCCCACCTTATAGGTGGATTGTTTCGGTATGTCCTCTACACCCTTCACAAGCAAGGTAGTTTTTTCAGCAACTAAGAAAGACACCAGATTCCCTTGATAAGTCGCCACCATGACGATGGCAAAGAAAAACCAGAAGGCAGCCGCAAATCTGGTAGCTGTATTGATCTTGTAAAAGAAGGTTCCTGCAAAATAAGCGCAAAAGGAAAAAGCGTAGTGACGGAAACGTTAATTCTTCATACTGATTATTGCATGGCGAAGTAATACATTGGTCTTCTCATTAATTTATAGATGACCACTTTCTCTATTCTAGGCGTTTGACTTAAGTTTTAATTACATCATATTCCCCTATTCCTATTAAACCGACGTTGACATACTTTTTCATTGTGGGTTAATGCGTGAAACTAAAATACTGCGAGATTATGCAAATCTACATTGCATGAAATTTCAGAAAATAAGCAGAAAAGCATAATATGTGATTGGGATAATTTTTAAACAAATACATGCTACTGTGAGGTTTATGCAATAAAAAAAATTAATAACCCTACCTTGGCCTAAATACATGTAATAATATGCTTATAAAGCAGAGCGGTTTGAAACATGCACGATTTTGAGCTATTTTTTGAATTTAAAACAGTAAAATATTTCAACTTTAAAGTACTTTGAAAAATATAAACCACACATGTACCATCCATACTTCACCAACTTTGCATTTTGTAATTTGAAACAAAAAGGTATTCCAGCTTTCATGTACCTTGAGCAATAAAAAAGCCCCAGACGTCCCATCCATATTTCACCCACATTGCAGTAGTTGACTGGCAAGATGTACTAGTAGATACAGGGAATGTGGAGTGGCCAAAATGCATAAATAATACAATTAATGCAGCTACACACGGTATTGCCATTAAAGTAGCCAACCATACCCTCGGTTTAAACGGACGCAAATACAACAACAGTTTATCATCCGTGGGCGGAACATAGTAGAGAAGTGCACCAGGATCTTCTTGGAAGGAGGTAGGAAAGTCCACAGCCTGTGCTCGGGTGCCACTGACTGTAAAAGCAGCCACCGCCGCATCAGCTGTCTGTGCAAAAGAGAATATATTCTCATAGGTATATTCTGTGTTACTCATTTCTACATCCCGGCGCCACAATCAAGACTTTATGAGGATACGGTACATTGGTAAAATTTAAATTACCTTTAATTTAAGGTATGGTCTCGCTTGATTTTGATAAATTGTCGCCCCTACCATGTTTACCAACATGTAAAATCACTCAAGTCGTTAAAGTGAGGAAGTAAGAGGATCACTAAAGTTTATACGTCCACAGGTCGATACTGATAAGCATGAATAATTCATAATCATCTTGTGCCGAAAAAAGAACGGTTTCAAACTTACAAGCGACATTGTGAATAAAAACGTTACTGTTTTTTTTTTTTTTTTACCATATTCATATTTAAAGTGTTTGATTGCATGGTATTATTATGTAGAGTTTTAATGTTTCAGGATGGAAGACAATGAGGCGTGTGGACAAAAAAGGATATGCAGATGATAGCTGTTCAGTTTTGTAATACACTCTTTGTCCTTCACGCAGCATTTGTATTGCTATATTGACATCCTCTCGCTGTCAACCAAAGGCGTGATTGGGACACTTATAGATCAGATCAAGTATCCGGTCCCCCCCTTTTCATGAAAATATAGGTTACAGATATTTGGAATATTCTTGTAGTTCCCTTGAAAACTTCTTGAAGGAAATATGGCTTGTTCAAGCACAGCGCGATGGTGTCCTGCGGAAGTAGTAAAGAAAGTCCGCTCTTGTTGTCTTGCTTTTTTATAGAAATATGTATCTTCAAAAAAGCACATGACAATCATTCAAACCTGATGGCAGTTTAACAGAGAGTAGGACGGCATGATTAGGACACTTGCAAATTAGGCATCCAGTCCTCCCTCTTTCTCAAAATATAGGTAAGGAATATTCAATATCTTGAAGTTCTTTTCTAAACTTCTAGAAAGAAATATAGCTTTTCCAAGCACTGTGCAATGGTTTCTTGCGGAACTGATAAAGAAAGGCCGCCCTTTGTATGTTACATTTTCACGGCAATATGTTTCTTCAAAAAGGCACATGACAATGATTCAAACTTGGTGACAATCGGATATTTTTATACGACAAGCATGTGTATGTTCTGCATAAGGCAATGCCCAGCCATCACGAGCCACTGACAGTGTGACCAAGGTCGGCCAAGGTCAAACAAACCACCTCTGATTATTAGAATGTCGGCGTTCGTACTAAACTCAGCAGAAAACCACAGAATAAAAACTGGCTGCAAGTCTTGAACGCGTCAATAGTTATTATTTTATCTTGCACGAACACTAGATGCATTTGACACCTAAATCTGACATCTTTCAGGGAACACCCCCCCCACCCCCACCCCCATATATATATATATATGTGTGTGTTTGTGTGTGTGTGTGTGTGTGTGTGTGTGTGTGTGTGTGTGAACTTGAACATGCCTTTCATTGTTTTCGGCAATCAAAAGATTAGAATTTGCTTGATCGTTTACCTCTGTTTTAGCAGGTAAAAGCTTCAGTGCACCTGAAATATCATACTTTCTGGTAGTTTCACGTTGCTCATAAGATGACGTTTCATGCGCTACTAATTTACTGAACATCTTACTGAGTTTTACTGAACAGAGTTTCCAGTCATGTGAGGATTAGCGTGCCTGATATATTTTGACCCATGTGTATCACGTTGGCGAAATGTGAGATATTCGAGAATTAAAAAGGTACCTGCCCAAGGAAAGAATATGAGTTGAGCTTGACTTCACGAAAATTGCACATGACACGGTCATCAGACGCATCATTCCCTACATTGCAGGCGCTCAAATCATATATTCATGTTAATTCCAATGATCATATTTTTATATCCTATAAGGCAGGGCCAGACAAAAATACACAAGTTGGCACTATACAAAGTTACAAGTTTAATAGGATATCATTGCCCATGGCTGGATGTTGACTGGCCTGCAAGCATGCAGGTTTCACCGAGCTGAGTTTTTATATTACAGGCGAGTCTCTCCCCGTTTCTGTCGCAAAATTAAGCAGTTCTTCCAACCAAACATGCCACATCATTACTTGCCGAATGATAAATAAATCCTGTTCCAGTTTAGACCACATTATTGAGAACGACAACAGTTATATGGCGCAACATTATTTCTGCGCTACTGTCTTTATGGGACAAGTGAGTACAATGATCTCGACACATTAATCATACACAAAAATCATGCTTACCCCACTTGAGTGGGTGTTAGGAAGTAACCTGACTGAAGAACGACTCTTAATACGGTGTTAATGGTGACTCTTTTCTGTTTCTTAATCCAAGCCAAAATTATGATAAGAAATTAAATGTTTACATGGAATTTTTTATATTTATCATTCCTGATTCAAATAACCGTTTGGTGTGACAATAAATTTAATAATATTAAGTTCACATTTAAAACAAGTAAAAAAATACACATTTATAAGATACAAAGATAATGCTATGCCAGATGCATAAATGAAATAATTGACAAACGCATGCATGTTTGAGGGTCCCTATAGTCCCAGACGACAAAAGAATTCCTCATGACAATGGTTTCTTCCAAGGCGGCACACTTTGACCGCAAAATAGAACGCCGAGGAAAGCTGTTGACTCAGTCCAAAATCTAGTGCTATTAAGAGAGAATACCGTTTCATTACTATAATTGACCTCCAATCTCCGATTATAATATTCCTTTCCGGGGCATCTGAAGTAAAAAACTGGAAATCCTCGATCATGTGGTCCAACTGGTACATACCTTTCGTATTAACATGCCTATCATTCCGTCCCAGGTACCATTATCGAGTGCCCCCCATTTGCCGTCTACACTGTCCTGAACAGAGTAACTATAATGGAAAAAACACCAGCAATTAGTCACAATTACTCTTTAATTTACGCTATTCTATATATGAGAAAATAATTGTAAACTATGCTATTAAATATACTGTGTGTGTACCGTGGACTATGACCTCAAGGTAAACCAAAAGGAAAATGAAAGAATTTTGCTACGGACAAACAATCACACTCTCATATATCGCTCGATGGATTTTAAAATTTTACAATTAGCCTGACCGTCACCACTTTAGATGTGGTTAAACTTGTGACAAACGCAGCACATTATTTATTGAAGCAGAATGGATGCAGGCAGCTAACTTTGCCATTTCTGTTTTTAAGAAACATCCTACGAATGAAACGTTAATGGTACCTGAAAGTAAAATAAGATGCGTATCTGATATTTACAATTTTGTCAGACATATGTAAACGCGAGTACAATTATATATATATATATGTATATATATATATATATATATATATATATATATATATATATATATATATATATATATATATAACATGGTTGAGGGTGAGTTACCATTTTTGTCGCAATAGGGAACGTTGTTAGTGGGGAAAATCATGAGAGACCGCAGTGATTTTCCCCACCGATCCGGAGTGAGAAAAAAATAGTACCTCACTCTACAGCCATGTACGTTATTGTTTATTCTATATTTAATTGGGTACTCATAACAACAAATATGACCTAGGCGTGCTTTCAACGTCGGCCTGGTGTGTCTTTTTTTTCACGTTGGCCGTGGCTATTTCACGCGCGTGTGACGTATAATCAATGATCCCTCGGGCACATTTGGTGATATATGATAGTATATGTTAATGCATTGCGTGACTGATGTAAGCGTGTCACAATTTAGTTATATCAATGTTTAGGTCAGGTGATCTACTATGAGTTTCTACCTTTAGATTTGACCCTAGCAAGTGATAATCTACCCTCAAACATAGAATATATATATATATATATATATATATATATATATATATATATATATATATATATGAATATATATATATATATATATATATATATATATATATATATATATATATATATATATAAGCTGAATCACATACTGTTACATAATGTACCAATCAACTGGGTATCCATGCAGCCAGACACACTTAATAGCATACATTATACAACAAGCAGAGTACTTCTAACATGGACATTCAAAGTGAAGATAAGTACGGTTTTTGTCAAAATAATGAATACAGAAACACAAACTGTAAGACGCAATCACAGAGGAAACAGAAAACGATTGCGTACTTTTATCAACCAAAGAGGTCATACAGCAAGCGCAAGATAGTACCATACTAATGCATGAACCTCGTTGTTTCAGTTAAGTAATTTGCTACAGCATCATTTTTTCTTAAAAACCGTTACGGTGATCAATTACCCCCACATAACAATATATATGCTAGATGTGTAATGCGCTCCATACACAAAAAAAACAAAAAGCAAAAAAAGAAAAAAAAAAAAAAACAAAAACAAAAACAAAAACAACCAACCAACCAAACAAACAAAAAATGCGCTCCATGCACAAAAAAAAAAAAAAAAAAAAAAAAAAAAAAAAAAAAAAAAAAAAAAGCGTGAAATCCGGTGCTGTTAAAAACGTGGTACCAGTAGGCAAAATATGTTTTTGGATTTGCCTATGGGACGCGAATCGGCGTTAAACCCCGAGCGCAGTGAATTAGGCGTATGTTAGCGAAGTGGTTGCCGTAAGAATAGTTGGCGTATTCCAACGCTAGCAGAGCATGCTTTAATACAATTTAAACTTAGATATGGGGGTGGAGTTCGTATGTCCAAATGCACATTATTTCAGAAATGAATTGTAAGATCCGAAAGAAAAGGTAACAGCGATTTGTTCGACGTCTGAGTTGTCTTACTTTTGATATGTGTAGGAGTCTAGACAAACCAGATTCTTTTATGCAGCTTTTATAGGACTAGATGGATAAGGTACAGAAAATATGTTACAGAACATAACATTTTTGTAGTATTGAAATCTTGTACAATCTCCGGCCATTCCACGTTTGGTTGACCTTCGTCCCGGGGCGTGTAGCGGAAAGTGCAAATTCATATTCTGAAATAAAGTTTTATCTGGCAGCCTTACAGCATCCAGGGCATTTGACAAGCCGATGACACAATTGGGCAGATATAATTTAGTAACAATTTGTTTTGATAATTTGAAGGTCAACCTTTTGAGTAATGCCAAACGTTTTAATAGGTGCCTTACATGTTCAATACGCGTTTTACAGGCTAAATGCGAACACAAGGCAATACATGTGTCGAAAGCCTTCAGGTATAATAACTTCACAGAGCAACTGTTAGAGGATTATCATTTTAGTTGCGTTTTTGTTCAAAATAAGATAGATAATGACTGCCTTGCATCAAATGCTTCAGTTTACCTTTATTATGAATGAAATTACGACATCGGTTAATAAAGAGACAGGTGGATTGTGGTCTGTTTCGGAAACACCGCTATCACCAGTAAAAATTCTGATGTCACAAGAAATATAATCAGTAGTTTGACTTCTATTATCCTCTAAGTCTATCACAGAAACTAAGAATAATAGGGGACTCAATATGGACCAGTGGTGTGCTTCGGCTTCCGCAGAGTCAACATGAACATTACCCTTGTAGAGAAAGGATTTGATGTCTGTCAGACAAATAACTTTCCACGCAATGGACTGCAAAAACCTGAATGCTTAGCTTGTGTAATTCAAGAAGGAATCTCTCACGAAAAACATTATCGAGCGCTTTCGACATGGCAAAAAGAACCTCTATGCTCCATTATTCTATTCTTAACCGTTGTTAATTTTATGTTCGACTCTCAGCAAGTAACTTTTGTAGAATTTTGTTAACCCAGAGTTTTCCTTGGTAAGAAATCCATTCCGTATCTTTTGACACGTTGCAATATACGGAAATAGACCGATAATGGATTTGATTTTTCTTTCGGGCTTTTCAAAATTTGGAACAAACATCCGATATCTTCAAGCTATCGGTAAATGTCGAGGTTCGTAGCAAAAAACTGCATGTCTTGCTTGGACGTGTAGCTTAGTTCCGAGATAGGGACAATTTTTGCCACCGGTGGCGCTGACTACTATGTTCCCGCGAAGTCACGGACGTTTCTCCAAGTCTCGGGGGACACTTTCAAGTCTCGCCATTTTTCCCCATTGGATTAACACGGGAAAGTTGGTGTCATTTTTTTGCGCCGGTTGTTTCAATAACCTACGAGTGTAACTCCAAGAAAGCATATATGTGCACAACTGTAAGATACCAGGATGTACCTCAGATAGCAGAAAACACGGTCACTATGAAAAATATTGACAAAAAACCTGAGACAAAACCTATACAAATTGGGGCTTGCATTATGGCACAACTAATCATGCATTAAGTCACCCTTGATTGACTCGGTGAGTTCTGAGGGATTAGCCTAGGGCGCACTTCTGCCAGTGCTTTGAAGATCCTCGCGCTTGGCTGACCACTAACCAGATTAGCGCATGCCGAGTGCAATCAGAAATTAACAGTAAAGCACCTGACCTGAATTCGCAATACACTGTCTGCAAACTTTGTTATCTGATGACTGGCACACTGTAGGCCTTCAACCATTTTCAGATCAGCTGTTATTATTTGTTTAAGACTGGCGACATTAAACAATTAGCAAATATCGAATAATTAATATTAAAGCCGGTATGGATGACCCCTTCTTCCGTGACTATTCCCCAGACCTGGTTCAGTGCGAGGTTTGTCTTGTACAAAGTGCCTTCACATACAAAAGTTTGCATGAAACAAAGTTCGACAGCACGTGTAACTTAACCCCATGGATGTGCCCCTGTTCCGCAAGTTGGTAGCGCCTGGATTCGCGGCACTTCTGAACATTGTTGGAAGTCCAGTCACATTTGCTTATTAGGTAGGCAATGACATGGGGCATCTCAAGCACTGGCATTTCTTTCAGGTCTTCTGTCCAGGATGTTATCGAAGATATGTATGGCAAAGCCACTTTCTTCTTCCCATTGGGAAACTCCAATCGAGCTCTCTGCACGTCCATGGTATCATCTTTCTCCTCAACCAGGTCGTTCTTCACATATTTGTACCCCTGCACTCCGTGAATTTTTAGAAACTTCTTAAGGTCAACCACTTTCAGCTTGGAGAATTTGTCGTATAGTTCATTTTCCGTCTGTTCAATCACGTTAATCGCCGCTCCTCCGTCGTCCGTATTTCCCGCCATGTTAACTGAAACTGAACGACCACTGTTGCATTTCGATTCTCTTATGGGTTTCTTTGTCACGCTGTGTTGGTCACGACCTACTATGACCCCGGTAAAGCTTGACCGTGGAATTGCGTTACCAGGCATGTCGGGCATGCGCGGAGGCCAAAAATCTATCATGCGAAGCCTGGTGTTAAAAAAAATCCCTAACTCGGAACGCTACTGCTCAATTTTCACATGATGCTGCTGATGATGCTGCTGATTGTCCGGGGTTTTTCTTAGATACTATTATTCTGAAAATCACCAAACTTGCCATGGTGACCGGTCTTTATTTTGGAATGACATATATATATATATATATATATATATATATATATATATATATATATATATATATATATATATATATATATATATATATAGTGGAACGCCGAAATCAAAGACACCCGTGGTTGAATCTGAAAGGGTCTGTATTTGGACGTGGTCTTAATTTTTGAAACTTTTGTTGTTTGCGTTTTACGTTGGAAATAATATATGTATACATGGTTCCTTGGTGCAAGTCTTATTTATGAGGTGGTCTTGTTATTCTAACTAACTAACTAACGAAATAACTAACTAACTAACTAAGTAACTAACTAACTAACTAACTAACTAACTAACCAACCAACCAACCAACCAACCAACCAACCAACCAACCAACCAGATAGATAGATAGATAGATAGACAGATAAATAGATAGATAAATAAATAAACGAATAGATAAATAGATAAATAAATAAATAAATAAATAAATGAATAAATGAATAAATAAATAAATAAATAAATAAATAAATAAATAAATAAATAAATAAATAAATAAGTAAATAAATAAATGTGTGTGTGCGTGTTATATTTATCTCTGTTGAAAGTTACATACTTATGCATTAATGATATAAGTGCCACAGTTTTAAAGAAGCCTCCGGGACGAATCCTTCAAAATGCTTCTAAAATATGTTTAAGGGCCGTACTTTATCAATTGGTAGAAAAGATCGACGATACTACCATCAGAAGTATAATTTATATCCGTTTTTCCTTCTAGTTTTGGTACAGTTTGTCATCCGCCCATCCGTAAGCGTTCGCTACTTTCTGTAACCACTTTGCGAGACACATTGTCGCCAGCATCGACACCGACCCGGAAATGTGATACACTTGAAAATAAGTTAATTTACAGAAATAGATTTAACATCTTTGGATATGATTGGATTGGAGCTATTAATATCCCTTAAAATGCACGTTAGTGGCCTAGCCAATGCGCATTTCTCTATATATGTATGCAACTACTACTGAGTTACAAGTCAATACATGTTGGGGTTTCGTGACAACTTTTTAAATTATTCCCAGCGTTTTGACCTGTTTAGAAATGACAGACCTGAAATTCTTTATATCTTGAGATGGCAAGTTTACCTTTCGCAATTTACCTGTCCCAGTTCATTCGTAAGTCGCGATTTGTTCATTGTAACACATTGCATCAAAACAGGGTCGGCGGAATCTCACCTTGTAGGCATTGCTTGCCCAGAGAATTTCGCTAAAACATAAAATATTCCGAACGCTATTGCAATTTACACGAAATTTGATGCGCAGAAATTGGACAAGATCTTTATACAAACAAGTCGGTGTGGAATATCTTAAAAAGCTATTGAGTGTGGCCTATCATGGCCACAATGTGGGGGGGGGGGTGTCATAGTTCAAAGATTTCAAAGATTGGATCAATAAGCTGGAATACGCTCGATTACCAAGTCCTGCGCAGCAGGGTCACCCTGTTGTTTGTCGCTGTGGGTTATGCAGTTATGGTGTTCTAGCGTGACAAGCTGCCACAGCAGTCTGCAGAGTGAAAAAGGCGTCCAAACCTACCTTCCTTAAAGACAGTTTGTTAAAAAAATCCACCCTTCAAGATCATTCTCCAAGGATCATATACCTCCACGCCCGGAAGTACATTTCACGCTCGGGGCCGTGTATGTTTTAAAGCCGGACGCCATTTTCATGCTTTGGGGCGTCCACCTCTTAAAGGCGGCACCAGCCTGTCCAATGGTTCGATGGATCTTGCGGGAACACCCTTCGCATTTGTTTCAACATAGCGGCCGTTACTACGGGTATATTGTGAAGGGCCTCATGGCCCGGCGTACTCTTCATGTGTGCTTCATACGGTATGTAATTTGTACAATTTTTACGCGCGAATTAAATGATTTATGAGTTTTGATAACGTTTGACCGGGCTAGTGATGTACGCTTTAACTCTCTTGAATTCTCTATGATAATAATTTTATCCTTTAACTGCGCTCTTGTGGGCTTCATACGAAACATTAGAGGTACTGTTAGCGGGATTGTGTAGACGGACGCGTTTATCAAAGGCCAGGAATATGTCTCCTTAAGGGAAATCGGCAAACTAAAAAATGTTTGGATCCTTAAAGGCGCCCGTTTATGATTTTTGACTCTATAAGAGCAGTCTTTAAGTCTTTCAACCACTGATTTCACGCTCGCCCGAGGATTCCAGGCAGCACAGTCCGCTCACGCCCCTTCTGGCAGAACTGTTTTCCGTAGACTGTGGTGTATCCAAAATCCTTTACACTCAAATTTCTCAAAGCAAAACATTCCTTCTGAAATTTTACTTTCGTAGCACTTTGCACAAAAAAAAGCACCGTATCATGACCGCTCTGAACTGTTCAATCTTCACGTGTTGTCGTCCTCTGGAACCGGTCGATCTGTGGCAATAGGTGCCAGTGGCCCTCGACAGTTTTGACGAACACCGAAAACCAGATATGCCCGCCCCACTAAAACATTCTCATCATCGTAATCACCATCAGAACTCTTTACGTCAGTCTCTTCTTCAGAAAACTCGCAAATGCACGAAGGGTCCAACTCACCGCCACTGCCCCTTGCGTACTGAGGATCCGCCCCTGTCGACAAGCTGCTTGGCCTGCGGGACTGAAGAGTGTTCGACAGATGACGTCACAAAAAAGGCTCGAGCTTTCGTAGCTTAGGGCTGAGAGGAGGCAAACTTTTCAAAGCTAAAAATTCCATATTATCAGCGAAAAAGTTGTAGAAATTAATCGCATAAACTAATAACAATCCATATGGGTCCGTTTCATGCAATTTTTAAATCGTCATTTTGAAGACCCCATAAGTAAAAGTGTATCATGATAAACTATGGTTGTGCTTACGAGAAATTGTAGGTGCTAGCCAGACCATCTAAGATATCAAAGCAGAGTCCTCCGTACGTTAATTTACCATCTTTTATCTCCCTCTTCTGGAAAATGTCGTACTGAAGAAAAACAAAACGTTTCTTAAGAATCTAATATAATACAGTATACTGTATTTGACAATGTTTGTAAAATGCAACATTTCCCATTCAGTGGGTCGGTCCATTCTTATGCTAAGAATATTGTAGTGTTTATTCTATATTTTCACATTCGGTTGTATATACTTTGTATTTTCCTGAACATTTTTAGAAAAAAAGTATGAGTACGACAGAATACTTTTGTATGTTCAACCTGGGATATTTCAACAAGGTAACACGAATTATAATCGCCATACAATTTTAATCAACTGAGTTGCAAAGCTTCTAGATAATATTATGATAAAATTTGTATATTTTGGAACAAGATAGGCCCTACACATTTATTGTCGAAAGATAAACAGAATTCCTAGATAGAGCGAACGCAAGACCTTTGTTCACAGCGGCAAGGTGTCTGATAGCTACGGACCGAATACCTTACTTACAAGTACTTACTGGTTTGCTGGTTACCCGCAATTTAATATTGCCAAATCCATAGGGGAAAGACCATGGTGTGTGATTGGTAGGTAGTCCAGTATCTGGTGTCCAGCTGCCTATGAAGCTGAGCTTTTCCCCTGGGATCCTGGACAGTTTGTCGTATATACGAAATTCTCTTGGGGTTGAATCCTGCTGAAAAAATATGTTATAATTTTCCAACTCAAACAACACCCGAAATATATCAAGTTGAATGGAAATCGCGATATATTAAACAGTTTTTAAGCAGAGGAAATGGAAGTTTTCAATGGCACTTGTCCACAGTCTATGATTTTGATATGAGGAATATATGATATGCAACTATCATTTGTGCGCTTTTTGATCTGACGTTTATCGGGCAGAGTGTATTTGCACATGCCTTCTCAAATCTGATCAAATGAAATCTCCGACCTCCGTTGTTAACTTGCCATTGACTAATTTTATGCGCATTTGTTGTGTGACTACATTTTATGGCTGGTTTGCTTATCCCACTACCAACGATTTAAGCTGTTCAGATGAACTCCAACAATCTGGGTGTCAAAGATATGCCAGTAACATAAATTTTAACAATAAATATTTCATGTTGAATAAATTCAACCTTTTGGAGGTCCTAAACATACCCAGGGTAAACAACAAACAAACAAACAAACAAACAAAACACCCCGCCCCCCCCCCTGAAATCGCTCTTTTTATACAGGATCATTATACCAATTCATCATTCAACCATCTGCAATTGCTTCTGCAGCAGGCATTTGTACACAAAAAGTTGCATTATAAGCCTGACTGATACGTTTCATGACACAAACTAATATCGATTATTTCACATATTGCTTCTGAAAGTGCTGCGCCGCTTACATGCAACATTTTGTGAGAAAACCCGATGAAAAGTCAACCAAATGTTTTCATGTCACGCAGAACGCATTAGAGCTCTGTCGGGAACCCAGATAATGGCCAAAAGTAGCGGGTACCCGATTCGAGAAATCTTTACCCGCTGAATCGAGAAATCGAAGTGAAAATAAGCCTTTTTGTTCTTATTTGTGAACAAAAACTCTGAATTATTTTCATCTTTTGGATTATCAAACTTGATATAAAGTAGTGATATATCAAACTAAATATAAAATATATCGGTTTGATTTGCCGCTTGAAATAACAGAAAATTTAAATTTTCCGTTGGTTAAATACGCCCCTTTTGAGCATCAAAAGTTGTTACCTTGTACACCTGGGCTAGGAGTTATGTCCAGGTATGTTGAGGCTACCTGGTATTCATATTTCGAAAAAGACATGGCGGATCGAAACGTAAAGGGTCAAGGCTCCCCAGATTGGGACTATTCTGAGAAAAAAAGGACACGAGTGACTTGCAAAATGTGTCAAAAAAGTATGATATTTTGCGCTGCCTTCACAAGCAGTATTCTTTAAAATATTAATGGAGTACATGGAGCAGCTGGAGGAATAAAAAATGTGAAAAAAGACAGAGACGCTTTTAATAGCGGAATTTTCACAAGCGTCGTTTGATCCAAACTCCTTTAAGGCAAAAACAGTTTCCGAGAGTTTGTGCGAGTGCGTTATTAGAGATATGGTGTTCACTTAATGCTGTATAGAGTGACGGGTTTTAATTCTTCCGTAATGCCATGAATCCGAGGCAATTCCGATTTTTTCTTTCTTATTTGTTTGCTTCCATTTTACTATTGACAAGCATTTTTTGAAAAAAGCGCATTAAACAATGTTGTTGATTAGCATCCGAATAGCACCGCGTTAGGAATATTAGCACGCGCACTGTATTGATTATTAACCGTTTCACTTTCAAATTTGTCAAAAGTTCGTAAAACGTTCACGGGTAGTTTATTTTGTGCAAACGCGATTTTTCTAAAATTACAAACAATTGCACTTTTAAAATTCGCGCAATTAAATTATATATATATATATATATATATATATATATATATATATATATATATATATATATATATATATATATATATATATATATATATATATATATATATATATATAAATTCGCGCAATTAAATTATATATATATACATATATATACATACATACATACATACATTCATATGTGATACAATGCTTTTTCGCACATCGCGTACTAGCTGGAATTGCGCGAAATAAAATAGAGCGGAAAAATATCTAGGACTACAGAAGTTGATTGTTAAATACAAAAAAAAAAAGATCTGTCATCATAAAGTACACCACGCAGGTCAGCAGTCTGTACATGTACTTGTGGACATTTTTCCTGTTATTTCTGTTGGGTTGTTGACCGTAAGCATTATTAAACTACCGTTTGTTTTATATGCTTCAATGAAATTCAGATATAATTGACAAAATAATGAACCTGATCTGATCATAAACCTTTTTCATTGTCAAAGATTTTTCATCTTTTAAGCCATTGTGAGGGCCATGTGAAAACGTGAGATCAAAATACAACCTTTATGTTTCAAATAATGCCGGTTGTCGCATTATTGTACCAGTGCCAAGATATACGAGCCTTACATAGTGAGCTGGTGCGCTAATGTGTAATACCCATGATATCTGTCTATAGTGATGTGCTGTCCTACTATGGATTATGAATGATTCACATAATGTGCGAGTTAAGCACAGGCTAGGCAACACGACACAGAAATGATAGAGCTTAGGTATGTATTTGTAATTGAAATAGGACGCACCTATTTCACAGAAACGCAAGGAACCGCCACCTGTTTGGTCTTGTCACTGTTTTATTGTTACTTTTGATTTATTTTTGTCGCTTTTCTTTTGTTTGCGAGCGTGAGTGAATGTAAAATGGATCTAGTATAGAGCTCGACAAGGCCTGATGACATGACATTGTTAATTAATTAAAATGGATCCCCGGTCCATTTTTGTCAATGATCATGCAATGTATGCGAAAGGTTTCCTTCAGTGAATCATTAATAGGCATTGGCACACGCTGTACAATTATTTAATACACGATGAATAAACACGATTGATTGATAAACAGCTGTACTTAACTCTTTAAGTGTCAAATTTTGGACTGAGTCAGCAGCTTTTCTCTGGAACTAGAGGCATGTTGGTACTTGAATGAAAGGCCTTTTTTACATGGAGTGCGAATCTGAGATCCCAATGATAATTCAGACTAGTTTCACTTTAGCAGATGGACTTTATACGTGATTGGCCTTGAAAAAGTTAATGGTCATGCTTTACTTATGGACAGTTTAACTCCTCTTTTGAGTGTTCTGAGAAAGTAAACAGACATCTTCCTCTTATATTGCAGATAAATGACTACTTACGTGAGCAGATGTGAGGATAGACAATAACAGAACGCCTTCGTTGTGTTCCGATGGAATGACTGGTACTAGGTTTCCACTGTTTAAAACCAGCATCCACTTCCAGAAACCTCCATTGTCCAAAGCAGATTTTTGCTAAAAAAAATAGAAGTGAAAACTCCGCATTTAAAGTGGAGGTGCAAAGCAAGAGATTTCTGGGAAGCTGGGAAGCTGGGAAGCTGGGAGCTAGTTAAATCTAGGGCAAATAGGACACCTCAGATGGGTACGAACACTCACTTTCATAGAAGCAATAACAAAGCGTCACGATGCTCTATTTATTCATGCACAAAACAGACTTTAAAAAAATAATTAGGCACTTCGTCATTGAAATATTGGCCTTGGGCCTCGTTAATGGGCTGAAATCGATTATTCAATGAAGATGCTTCTCAACCAGTGCCTATCACTATAAGTAACTTTGTAATGGAAATCCAATTGATCAGAAAAGCCTCCCGTGCGATGAACTTAAACTGAGCAAAAACAGGTGTGCTACATCTTTTGCAGTTAGTGACACGTGACTGGATTGGCCATTGCGCGTGGAATTCCGTGACTGAATGCAAAAGTAGATAGTACCTTTCAAGATCAGCTGATTTGTCAGTCATCTGAGCTTAATTAATGGGTTTTCTTCCGTCGTCCATCCTTCCGCCCGTCCGTCCGTCAATAATTTACATTTTCGACTTCTCCGAAACTTTTAGCCAAATACGTCAAGTTTGATGGGGATCTACCTTGGGTTGGATTTGTTCAAATGATCATACTCCAGTGAATTTTGGATTCTTTACGATTTCTCGTTTTGTTCCTTTTTTAGGCAAAATTTTAAAAATCTTTTCTTAAATCACCGGACCAAGTGCTTTGAAAATTCATAAGAACACTTCCAAGGACCTCTAGACCTTTATTTGTTCAACAGGTGGCGTTTAAATCTTGAAAAACTTTTGTCTTTTCACTATTCATGACTTCTAAAAGCGTCCATCAGATTATTCTAAAACTTGATGGAAATGTATCTTGTAAAAGGGTCAAAGCAAAGTTGCTCACTAGTCAGTGAAACTTTGCATCCCTCTTTTTCATCGAATTTTTCCAATTCGGTTACTTGTCGGTTAATGAATGCATATCTGTTAATAAGAGTGAAAGTCCATAAGGACTGTAATGGTAAATAACATTTTTGGTTTCTTCTGCAAGAACTTTAGCCACATTCCTTTCAAACTTGCCGGGGATGTACCTTATGCGAGTTTCTGCTGGTTTTTGATGCCTTTAGTTTCGTTTTGCTTCTCCAAAAGAGTCAATCAGATTGTTCTGAAACTTGGTAGAAATAAAGCTTGTTGGATTGTTACACTACATTTGAGAGTAGGTAGGAATATTTTGCTCCCCTGCCTCTTAAGGACTTTTTTCAGTTCAATTGCGTTAATGCATGCATCTCCATTGATCATAATTTCCGTCAATCGGGATTGCAGTGGCCATTCACATTTCTGAATGCTCCAACGCCGTCATGTTATCATTTGAATTTCAGAGCATGTAACTTGGTCTTCTCCCGTCCAAGCTTGTTAAAATGAAAACGTTCCAGCAATTGTTAGATTGTTTTGTGAATTTCATATTTTTTTCATAAAAAATGTTCTCCAAGCCGCCTGTCAAAGTGCCTTAAAATTTTACAGGTTTTACATTTGTAGACCCTAAACCTTAACTCTTCCAGTGTCACCTACGACTCGACTCGAACTAATCACAAGGAACTGCTCTTAATTATTAGTAGGATATTAGATTAACATTTCTTGTGAAAACACCCGTGATTCAAGTATCAACATGCTTACAGTTCCAGAGAATATAATGGTCTGTGTCAACATCTTTCCTGGGCATGGCGCTCAAAGCGCACCAATGAAAGCTCTGAACCCGGTCCAAAATGTGACTGTGAAAGAGCTAATTTGTTAAAGCAGGTTTCGCAGCGATTCTTCTTTTATCTTTCACCAGTTATTGTACGTTTTCTTTTCTTGTTTTTTTCCGCTACTTAAATTGAACGTTGGATATTTCTCAAAATTGGTGTGAATGGACCTGAACTTAATCCGCACCATATTTGGTTTATACAAGGTCGTGCTATGATTGTTTTACCTTGAACAGATTGTGAAACTAAGGGCAAATCGGTATTAAAGGCTTTCTATGTATGTATAAGCATGCTTTTGTACTACAGGGATAGCAGCAAATCTGACATACCAGCTTTACGTCGGTAATTTTATATACTAAACTCATAGTTCCTAGAACCCTAATAGAAAAATACCAGTCAAGTTTCTTCGTGAACTAAGAAAAAAGAAAAAACCTCCCAGGTGACCACAGTTTGTCAGTGGCGCCTTCATTTTTGTAGTGGTCATCATTCATTGTCAAAAGAAGACCCCCACACTTACATGCCAATAGAATAATAAATCACCATGCCAACGTGCATGCAATATAGTATATTATTTCACATTATACTAAAAACGCATTTATGTAAACTTGGTTACCTAAATGGTATATATGATGCTAAGGGGGTTTGCCAGTGTAAAAAGAGACACAAAGCACTACAAAAGACACACTGGACAGAACAAGATAACAAAGAAAAGCTAGTAACAAAACTATGTCAAACAATGCCACAGTGTACTGCATACAGGTAACAGAGATGCAATACATATTGCATATACATGTAATTGTGCCCACGGTAAGACGCAAAAAGTTTAGGCTCTATTATAAATACTTGAACCGCGCTACAAATAGTTTTAGGATATCTATTTGTCAAATGTTCACAACATATTACGATAATATTTAACGAAAGGTTGCTTGAAAGGCGAACAATTAATGTCGGGTTGATATCCAGAACAAGAACATGATACACCGTACTTAGAAGGAAAGCTTTGCATCATAAATGTTGGGCAGGCCATGAAGTAGTGATACGTAGCCAGAGGCAGAACTACATTTTACCTCTTTAGATGAACACTTAATCCAGAGCTAGAAGCCGCGTGTGTGGTAGATTTAAGGAAAAAAAACAGAACAAAAAAAATAAAACAAAAAAAAAACAATTAAAAAAAAAACCAAAAAAAAACAAAAAAAAACAAAAAAAAAAAACAAAAAACGAAAAAAAAAAAAAAAAACAAAAACAAAAAACAAAAAAAAAAAAACCAAAAAAAAAAAAAAAACCAAAAAAAAAAAAAAAAAAATCACCCATCACCATGTGCGCACTTTTTGTCTTATACAGCAAGAGAAGTTAAAATATTTTGTAAGATCAGACAGCGTTTGTCATCCGAACTCATTTGGGAGACAGAACCGAGTGATGTGTCGATAAGCGCCAAGCCTTTGTTGTACGTGTTACATACTGCTGTCATGACAAGTTGTGTGAAAATGTGATACCCAGATGTGGATGTGGATGGGATTCTAGTGTTGGAGCACCACCGGGAGAGAAAACAGGGTGATCTTGTTTGTTACTTTCGATGAGAAGATATCTGGCGTAGATTTGACGCCATTGAAAGTCATGGGCTAAAGCCTACCTCTAAAAGGTCCGCTAACTATTAATTTTAAGATTTACGCAGATTCCCGTATCATCAACCATTTCGTGGGCACAAAGGACATCTACAAATAATCTTTTGTAAACAAAAGGGAAACTTAACAAACCTAAATCTGTAAGCCCATGTACCGTTTGAACACTAGTAAGTCCAATATTCTAAGTGCAAAATCCTATTCCGTACCATTCAATGAAAACTGCAAAGTTCTAAATCATTACAGCAAACTACTTTGAAAAAGGAACAAGTCATATTTATAAAATTTGAAATTTAGAAAAAGTTTTAGGTTTTATTAATCCCATTAATCACCCGACAAGGCCTTCTGCTAACTCATAACTGGCGGCACCATGTCTGCATTTCCGATACAAACATCCTGAGCTGATGTCACATGTTATGTTATCAGTGATATCATTGCTATTCACTGAAAACAAAGGAGGGCCAAGGATGGAAGCTTGCAGCACACTGACCTTAACTGGACACCATGCAAAAGTTAAGCTTCTAGTAATAATATCTCTTTGATCATGATTGTATAAATAGCTTTTGATGAACCTAATAATGAAATTATCAAAGCCTGATTATTTCAATTCGGAACGAATGCCGGAGTGCCAGTATCTAGTCATGCTTTTCGCTAGAATATTGAAGATAAGCAAGGATGTAATTTTAAGAAAATTGCATGATCCCGGGGTTCTGATACATGGCTGAAATATGCCCCACAGAATGATATAACACGAGACCCAGCCTTATGAAAGAAACCAAATAACCATACTACCTCAAGGAATAAATGGACATCATTGGCAGTCTGAAGGAAAACTATGACGCAGGTTTGGTTCATACGATCTTGGACCTGTCTCCGGCTGTGGTGCGCGATTTGCTTTAATTGGTCCAGGACCTGGTAGTCAATAGCGCTGTTTGGATACGGAGCGTCAAATAACTTCGTCAGTACACAGGACAGTGGTGGGGCATCTGAAAATAAATCAATCAAGATCAGACAACTACAGACTAGTATGCCGCACGCACATAGCGTTTCCAGTCTTATCTGCAGCATAAATACTTCTTTTTATAATCGTTTATAATCTAGCATGCCTTCTCTTGTATGGAATCAGGTTTCAGGTTCGACACAGGAAAACACACTAGGGGAACCATGCGTGTCTACTGCATGTATCATCCGGGCAAAAATGCTTTTCATCACGAAACTCGTGCATTTCTACACCAACGTAAGACTAAAACGAGAATCCCAAAATCAAGCTACCTACATGTCAACAACTTCTTTGCACAAGTTTGTTCGCTTTGCGCAAAACCATGTCAAGGGAAGGTGCTGGTCACTCAGTCTTATTCTAACCATAAAAAGTAAAGATGACTTTTTCCAACATTTGGTTTGCTTTTTAGCATCAGGTGAATAGGAACAGCAAAAGCAGTTTATGTGTACATGACCACAACGCATAACCACCATGGTCTCTCCATAATGCGAAATGATTCCTGCGACTACTTTTACTTACCCATGGCTCCACAAGCCATATGCTAACGATGGTTTTCACATTTAGCGTAATTCTCCCAATATAAAACACGCACTTTTAGTGTCACTATTATTTTTAGAGCACGGGAATGGTCATTGAAAGTTACGCAATCCAAGAACTTTTTAACCAGCTCCCACCAGTGGGCCAATTTTGTGAACTAGTTTGAAGTTGTGAACATCTGTCTCCTCATAAATTAGTCCCGCTGTTTTGAGTATCAAAATCGATCGATCGAGAAAGTGTTCATCATGTTGTTGATGTTGTAAATTATCCACCAGATTATTGTGAAGGAAGACTATTCGTGTTATACAACTTTATAAAACGAATTTTGCACGACTTGTGTAGGTAAACCGAGCACGTGGCGACCAAACAATTCATGGTGGCCGCCATGTTAGTTAACAGCGTTTTTTTTTTTTTTTTTTTTTTTTTTTAAGGCTAGTGATTATTATTAACATTCAACAGATGAAGGACGAATTCCAGGCAAGTAAAAATTGTGACAGTTTAGCTGTAACAAGGGGAAAATATAAATCTAAGCAGCGAAATTTATTGACATTCCATGTATGCGCTTATATAAGCTGTCGGACGTCACAGGCGTTAAACGCGCTCCATGGCAAATGCCTGTCAACCCCCGCTCTTCATGTTGTATATTATCAATCATTTCTTATCTTTTATGTTTTACAATTCTCTACGAATCGCTCGCCTTTCCCCCTTTTGGTCGTTATTTTTTCTGTCTCCCACAGCATGCAAGTTGCTGTCCGCGCCGGCAATGCCAGCGTTCTCACCGCACCGACGGAGGTGACGATTTAGAACCCGTATACATATGTACAGTTTCACAAGCAAATCATCATTAGTGTGAATATGTTCTAAACATATATTACAAATGGGTTTCAATTGTTGAACATGTGATTGTTAACTTGCTTTCAAACAATCAGTCACTTTGATTTGGAATTTACATTTAATACACCCTAAACTGAAAAAGAAAACTACTTAGTGGCATAGCAAGTGTAGGATGCTTACTGACTGCTGCCATATGTGAGCTAAAATACCACATTATAGATTACTTTTCACATTTTCAAAAATCATGGTCGAAATATTAAATCATTTAGAGCAATAGTTTTGCCTTATGTGGTACCTAACTGCAACGCAGAAAGCTTCATAAAGACTCTATTAGAATTCATGTGTGGTCAGTAATTCCTATCCAACTTGACAAAATTGTTTTAGACCAATACGAAGCTATTCCAACATTTGTGTCAGTGAACGTCATAATTAGATTTATCAACTTTGAAGGAACGTATTGCTTATGCATAACACCCCACTGAAGCACCGAATTGAAACATGTGAAATCACCTTCCAGCGAAATCCGATGGAAATAGGCCTCAAATCATAATTTTTGAATGCTGAACTAGGAAAAATTGCTGACCCGTTAAATGCTTATACGTTATCATTAACCGTCAACGCAATAAAATGTGTTGTTTCACCTATCTAGTAAAAGAGTCAAACTACCACAAACTAAAATAACTTAAACCCAGATCGAAAATACTGACACTTTGAATTTTCTGGGAATTACGCTATGTTCTGTGACTCTCAGCATTTGTGCTTTCGTATAAGTCTCGGTTTATATGGACATTCCATCTGAGGTGCTTATCAAGCCTCAGCATCTCACATGGAATTGCCATATTGATAGAACCTGTCATAAAATATTAAGAATCTAAAGCCTTTTTCTGGAAAACTATTCTCCCTCTAATCGCTATAATAATTATTTATAATGCCTCGATGTTACCCTGTCTTGATTAAGGATTTTTTTGGGGGGATCTAAATCTTTATACATGTCTATCTTAAAATTGTAAAACGGGTAGAATAATAGGTTGCAAATATATAATGCTCATACGGATCCCTCATTCAAGGCTTTGAAATTGCTTAAAATGGGTGACTTACTTGTTATTTTTAAATTAAAATTATTCCGTAAAATTGTTGCACCGTAAATTTGTCAATAATAAATTACTTGGCAATCTTCAAAGGCCACCCTTGCAAAACTGAGAAATACATAGATACAGCATCAAAGTCTTTAGTAATGTGCATTCCTGAATATATAACCACAGTTCTGCTTAAAAGTGTGGAAGGTTTTTATGCCAGCAAATACTACATAAAAAATTATCAAGAAAAGTTAAATTCTTGATTTGTTTTGTCTTTCAAGAACAAAAATTCCCGCTAATTACATGTTCTCCCAAGGGTACGTTTTAGTATTTAAAAGTACATTGGTACGTCCTTTATTCTTTAAAATTAGTACTGATATTGTAATTACCGTTTAATATATTAACAAATAGTTAGGGTGGCTCCTGTGATAGCGACTTATCTTTGTCTTAAAAGGAGTCTCCCTGACCTGCAAGTGTACATTTTCTATAAGTCTTATGCTTTATATTTTGTTGACAGATGCATACCACTTGTGGTCACATAACATTATTCGGAGTCATAAGTCCTATGCTCTCGTGAATTTTTACAATGTAAACGCATTCCACATATACAGTACATTTTTTTTAAAGAAGCTACGCTTTATTTTAACGTCTATACCGTTACTTGCATTGCGTTTGCATTACAGTGATGACCGAATGAATGTGCTTATGGAAGGAGGGGCTAACAATAATTTGTTCAAATTGACACTGCATTCCATTTGTGAGAAAAGAAAACTTAAGACGCCACGAGTTTCTCACCCTCGTACTTTTAACAAGAGGCTCATGGGCCTAATTCACTGCAGACCAAAATCACCAAAAGTCATTTCCTGAAATGTATCCTACCACAACCTTGAAAAATTAATCAAAGTCATCCACAGTATGCAATATCAGACTATCGCATGATACACATTTGTGGTGCAATTGGCATCATTCGACTTATGGTATACCCATAAGTCGAATGATGCCAATTGCACCACAAATGTGTATCATGCGATAGTCTGATATTGCATACTGTGGATGACTTTGATTAATTTTTCAAGGTTGTGGTAGGATACATTAGATAGATAGATAGATAGACAGACAGCAACACAGACAGACACACAGAGAGACACACAGACAGAAAGATAGATAGATAGATAGATAGATAGATAGATAGATAGATAGATAGATAGATAGATAGATAGATAGATAGATAGATAGATAGATAGATAGATAGATAGATAGATAGATAGATAGATAGATAGATAGATAGATAGATAGATAGATAGATAGATAGATAGATCCTCTATTTACCCTGGGTAACCTGTATTAGCAATATCATTGGTTTCCATCATGGCCCAGTCAGAAGGAAAATATACACAAAAGATGGTAGAGACAATATACAATAAATGAATTAAAGATAAAATGCACCAAGTTACGTCATATATAATATACATTAATGGAATCAAAAGTTAGAAAAAATACATTCCAAATATGTGTTTAAAATATAGGTATTTGAAGGACTGAACACTTGTTGCAGGTCGTACTTCTACAAGTAAAGAGTTCCAGAGGCCCCCCCCCCCCCCCCCTGGGTATTGCAAAATTCTTGAGTTGCGCTTAATTTAGCTCTGGAAGTTGATACATATAATTGCAAGCTGTTAGTGTGGTGTTATTTTATAATCTCTGGTCCCACACTGAAGGATAATCCATGCTGCAAAGTTTTGTAATTTTGTAATTCCAACTGTATACATTTTGTTTACAGGCCGTCCCCAACGGTATAACAAACGGTATAAGAAGTCCAATTATGGTAGAACCAGTACATTGAATATCTTGGCTGCTCTGTTTTGCGGACTCAAATTTTGAATTCGTTTAAAAATTACAATCGTCTATGAAACTTTCTTGCACACTCACTCATGCTGCAGTGCCCATCCAAATTTGAATCAATATGAACACCCAGTAAATTGGCATTTGAAAATGGCTAAAAAATTTTGCGTTCATATTGGACATTCAGTTTGGCATTAGAATCAACCTTGTTGGTGGTGCCAATGAGTTGAAATTTAGTTTTACCGACACACCAAGTCATGTTATTTTTGACTATCCATGAACCCACACATCGGAAATCGTCTGACAGTTTTTCCACTTCTCCGACAGAACTACCAGCAACCTAAAGAGTACTATCGTCGGTTTACATATAAATCTGAAACTGTTTCACAACTTTGGCAAATCATCTATATACAATAAAAAGCGAAGAATCCAGTATAGAGCCCAGGGGTATCCCAGTGGTTACCAAACCAAAATTTGATAATTCTCCTGGCAGCACGTAGCTTGCTTCCTGTTATTGAGATAGTCCCGAAACCATATCCATTCCGAGCCTTTTATACCATATGCTGTCATTTTATATAATAAAATTGAATGGTCAAGAGTGCCAAACGCCTTTCTTAAATCAATATTTAATAAACCAGTATCCATATGTTTTATCCACTTGTCGACTATATGAGTTAATGCTGTTTTACATAATTGTCGGTGCCTAAACCCAGACTGGTATGAATATATCAGCTTGTGATAATTTAAGTCGTCAAACAAGTAGTTGTGAACATGACGTTCTATGTTTTAACTGAGGATGGGAAGAAACGGTACTGGTCTGTGGTTTTTACATCGCTTATGCCCCCAGATTATTAGATAGGTACTACTTTAGCTCTTTTCCAATAATCTACAAAAATACCAGTGGACAATGACTTATTTATGATATGTGAGATAGAATGGGACATTTTACAATGTTCTTCCTGAAGAGGCTGAGGGCCCATACCATCAATACCTGTTGCCTTAACCTTGCTCAGGATTGAAATTTGTTTCCAAAAAAGATGGGCAAGATAACAGGAGTGGTAAATGTCACATTTAGTGGCAATTGAGTGTCCATATGAAAAGATTCGAATGAGTAAATGCAGCTGTCAACGATACTAATGCTGATGAAAAAAAAATGTTAAATGCTCTGGCAATAGCATTATTGTCTGTCCAAGTTTGGCCATTACTTTTCAAAGCGTTTGCCATGGCTGATTGTTAAGGTGGTAATATCTCTTTAAGAGTCTTCCATAAACCTTTCGTATCTGAAATATTTTCATTAATAACTGATTCGTAATTTTAACGTTTTGTTTCTCTAAACAAATCAGTTATATGGTAACGGGCACACCTGTATGAAGTCCGTAAGTCCGATGTTGATGATCCATATATCCTATACATAGCAAGTTTAATTCAATTATTTTTCAGGATATGGAATTTCGTATCTCTCAACACCTTTCAACTCCTAATTCCCGTTACATTTAGGGTAGCGCCACTAGTATCACAAGCAGCCGAGATTTTGATCTCTTCAGCAATCCCACTAAATTTCATGAAATTTTTAAAAAGATTTTGGGATGCCGGACTGGTCAAAATATTTTCGCATTTGACCCATATATTGCATAATACTTCAGGCGCTACAAACATTGACGTCGACAAACTAGACAGTGTCATTACCATATCCAAACTGTAGTCCTAATGAAACAAATCCAAGTCAATTCCGACCAAAGGCAATGTTCCTTGGTATGTATAGGTGAAACACATAAATTTATAGTTCGTATTTACCCAAAAGAAACCAAAACGTAAGTGTAAAGGTCCATAGGGTCGAAAAAGCCATGTCCAGTTTTAACATGACAGAATGCAAAATGTTTTTTTTTTTTTGAAATTATAGGTCTATTTCAGTAAATGGGTTTGAGCAGGTGCATCATTCATGCTCATACAGGACCATACAATGTATGAAAAGGGACCAAAGTTACAATTTATGAGCATTTAAAGTTATATGAACCAAACTCAAAAACTGTGGGGTGCAAAGCATTCACAAGTTGACCCCTATATTTCAGCTGGCCCTTTGAATATGACTTTCCACTCGAATGAAACAATTATTATGTTTCAAATAGGCCCCGAGTATCCAGCCTTCTATATATAGTCGCTTTATTCAAATGCGGTAATAACGTTTCGAGCTTTTGGGAAAAAAATCCAGTGAACTTAGACAATCTCCAATACCCTAATGATTGTGGTGACTCTAACAGTATGTCTGCAAAGACAGTTATATGGACCACGTAATCCAGTGTAATTTTGATCTGGAGGCTAAATTTTCTTTGCCATCCATGCCCAAGCTGCACCATGCTGTTACAACATAACCTCTTTCAACTTTACAGGCCTGATAACCTAACAGCAATTGGTCAAGGTTACTGACTTTACATAACGGACTACTGTTGGGCATGGCGATATATCCTATCAAATTGGCAAGTTTAAGTCAATTGCTTTTCGAGATATGGAATTTGGTATATTTGAACACATTTTGGCTCACAGTTTCCGTCAGATTATATGCGGCGCCACTAGTTTTATAGGCAACTAAAATTTTGACCTCCTCCACATCACCACTAAATTTCATGAAAGTCTATCAAACATGAAGGATGCTAGATAAGTCACAAGAGTTTCATATTTTGACCTGTTTATTACATTTTACATAATACTGTAGGTGGCCCAAAGAATGTTGAAATAAGCTTGGATTCGTACACACCTGATTAGTCTTAAAATTTATATAGAGCTACCTTGAGAACTGTGGACTGTATCGTGCACACAAGCAAAAAGTTAAGGGACCCTCAGATTGACGGACAGCAATGCTTGATAGCAAAAGCTCTGCGACCTGTTGTCAGCATATCTGAATTTCTGTGATCACGTGCCCCGGTCTGTGGCAAGTTCTGTGAGCACCTTATGTGGCTACACTTGACTACTTTTGAGTTAGATTTTAGGCAAACATTTGTTCTGTTTTTTTCTATCATTTCCAAATCTTAAAACGTCATTAAAAAGATGTTGACGACAGCCATTAGATGCGCTTGCCCATGGGTACAGCCTTCCTGGTGGCAAAGGTTCATAGTCCAAATGCTGGTGTGGGAAGTTTTCAAGAAACGCATATATATATGATTTTTGACAAACTATCACGAAAGGCAAATTATAGGAAAAAAAATAAGAATTATCTATTAGGAAAACAAAACACACCAAAACAGCTATTGCTGAGACCAGTGTAGCAGTATTCTGAATTGTCGAGTGGGCCCTTTCCATGTCGCCTGGGTATGCTTCGTTGGTTGCCTTAAAATATACCCTGATTAGAAAAAAAGGGAGCGGTCCCACTTGTTTTACATTATGCATATTTGGAAGGGTGCATGTCAACTTGGCATAGCTAAATCCTTCCTCTCTCAAAAACAAAGGCCTGTCGCCTGATGATCTCGACGACTAGTCATATTGAATGTTAATGATATCTCATGTGCCTGCAGCAGGCTATTTCAATCCCATGCGAAGCTGAATACTGGATGCAGTGCGTTCACACTGGGGCCAATAAAGCTAGACGTTGGCATCAGAATCTATGGAAGAAAAGTTTATGTTGGATGAAACATGGTATGTTGATAGATCATACCAACAGAAAACTTTGGACATGTTCAGTGACTTCGAGGTGCCTAAGTGACCTTGGTTGTCACTTTGTGATCTAGATAGGCCCGTTAAGACATTTTTCTTCTTTTTGACTCATTTATAACAACACATCGCAAAGAGCAAAAAGGATTAGTCGTGTAAAAATTTGCATAGAACTATTGGAAAAATCGAATTTAGCCTAAAAGGAAAAAAATACAAAAGGTGTATTTTGTAGCAGTTTATTCCACTTTTACACGATAGACATACATTTCTAAATAAAATACGTAAAACAAAAAGATTATACTCTATTTTTTCAATAAGGATCGTACAAATGTCTGACGTTTTCAAGATGAGTGATCAAGGTCAAAGGAAGGTCAAGATATATATATATATATATATATATATATATATATATATATATATATATATATATATATATATATATATATATATATATATATATATATATATATATATATATATACATATATATATGACATATCTCACTACCCGCCACGTTTCATGCAGATTGACTTTTTACTTTAGAAGATAATACCAAATGTATTCGTAATTAAACAAAAATTGGTCATTTGTCCCCATGGTGATTAACATTTCTTTGTCTTATCCCTTATTCCAGGTCTAATTTCAATTCCAAGCTTACTTTTTCTTACACTGCACTGGACTGTAAATTTAGTTTTGATAGCCATGTCACGCACCTGCATGATATCAATTTTGCAATGTTATTCTTTGCATACCATGTTATACCAATAGGACCGTTTACAATTTTTTCTCCACAGCATAATTGTAAGACATTTGCTAGGCGTACTAATGCAATAACGGTAAACAGAGAAATAGTTCTGTTTACCACGGTTCAGCTTTTAACACATTAGGCTATTTGTTTGTTTATAGAACTTTTTTCTTCAAATAGATTTATTTTGTCGATGCACGAAAATCAGCATTTTGAGAGGGGCCTGGGAGTTTAATAGACGAAAGAAATTTCGCGAAACATATCAAGGTCACTCAATTCGGAAAAATGAACAACGAATTTCTTCTTGTTTTTAAATATATGAAATGATTTGTGCGCTTCCTGCCTTCATTTCAGTTGTGTTGCGTACAGATCACGGAAACCTATTATTAAAATCACGGAAACTTATTATTAAGATCATATTACGTTAAGAATACTTACTTGAAGGACTTAAGTTGTCTGCTGCTGTAACTAAAACCAGGTATCGAATATTTATTATATAACCAAGCTTTAAATCACATTCCTGTCACCAGTTGTCAGAATAACGAACAGACAGATGCAGCAGATGATAAAATAAAAGATACTTTGTTACTTACAATTCTTGGCATTAGACACCAAGATGATATGCTTGATTCTCCCAGCTTTCAGTATATCAATAATTGCTTGAGTTTTCTGCTGTATTAATGGGGTGTGTTGTCCTTGGGCAGGGCACGGATCTTGATGGCACATCTTTCGTGCTGTCGTATCACAAATAGATTCGCAATCGTCTGAAACAGAAGAATTGCAAAACAGTGGAAATACTGTTCCGGGGCCGATTACACAACGCCATGGGAACATTTGCGTCCATGCACACTGACGTTAATATTGTAACATTTCCATGATGGCTTAATGTAAATTGCTTTTTTTTTTCTCTCAATCAAAGAAACATTACGTGACTTGTCAATACAACCAGATAGAAATGTTTCCTTTTTATTGAATATATGCGAAAACTAAAAGGTATGATCTATCAGCATGGTCCATGTGTACAAGTGTAACTGATACATTCTGGGGCTCAGGGCCCTGTCACGCCATTCACTAGTTATGCGTCATATTTGGCACAGACGTTTTTTTTTTTTTTTTTTTTTTTGATATTCTTAGTCAACTCTTTCAGTGCCACATTTTGGACTGAGTCAGCAGCTTTCCTCTGCACTCTTTGGGCGCAATGCTGCGAAAGCGCGCCGAGGAAAGTGGTTGGCCTTGACTGTTATCTGTATGTTACGACAGTTATGTGGGCTTTTCAATGAAATGTCATTTTGCAAGGGCATGGCTCTTGCAGCGGTATCATAATTCAAAGCAGGTCATTTTAATTAGTTCGACTGAAGTTGCAGTTGGCACTAGCAGGGTTAAACCAATGGTACTGTTTATTTTGATATTCTCGAGGGTACACACACACACACACACACACACACACACACACACACACACACATATATATATATATATATATATATATATATATATATATATATATATATATATATATATATATATATATATATATATATATATATATATATATATGTAATTGTTTCATAGCAAAATGATTCAGCAGCATTCACTGCTCAGGTTGCGTGAGCATCATGCTGTTCAACATAAACAAGGAATCCAAGGTTGTTCTCTCCAAAAGTGTTTGTCCTCTGCATTACAATTAAACTGGAAAACTTTTGGGTGTATTTTGACGCAAACATACACAAAAAGCAGAGCTTGTTTTTGTGTGTGTGTGTTTCTGTGAAATTCATGAATTTTCTTTGTGCTTATGAGTGTACACCATCTCGAAAACCTACTGGTTTGTTTTGTCAGGCGTGGTATCTGCCAAATTTGTTCAGTTTATAGCACTGTTGTTAAACCCTGATATTAAGTTAAATTTTTAAAATTACCACTACTCGACAGGAGTACATTTTACCGTATTAGATATTGAAATACCAAAGTGTACATGCGTGATTATGCATTTTACTCTGAAACGGTTGATCGGATCCTTTTGTAAACTTGCTGTGCATATAAACCTCAGGTTTCTACTGGTGTTTACAACACTTTTTGCTTTACTGGGTTCAGAATTTTGAAACTTAGTGGCTCTTCTGTGGTAAGACTACTTTTAAAGCGATTTCTCTTGAACCATACGGGCAAACGTTTTGGAACTGCACAGAAACACCCCTAGAAAATTGATATTTTTCAAACTCCGCAGATTTGAACCTTTGTTGGGTCTCTACCCATTATATCCAATACGCAGCTTTCGTTTTCTTGTAATTTCTGGCTTTAAAATTGTGTGCCGAATTACTTTTTCCTCACAATTGCTCTTTAAATGGCACTGTAGTAATTCCCTCATTTGTTCACAATATGAAATATCACAGGGAAATTTCCTTCATGGGCCCAATTCTCCAAGGACATGTCTACTTGTAGTGTCCAGATTAGGCAGTGTCATTACCAGATCCAAACCATAGTCCTAATGAAACAAATCCAGGTCAATTCCAAACAAAGGCAATGTTCCTCGTGTTCCTTGATATGTATAGCTGAATCACATAAATTTATAGTTCGTATATATCCAAAAGAGTGCAAAACGTATTTGCAAAGGTCCATAGGGTAAAAAAGCCTTGGCTAGTTTTCACATGACAAAATGCAAAAAAACCCCAAAATGTTTACAATTATAGGCCATTTTGAGTAACTTGACTTGAACAGCTGCACCATTCATGTGCATAAAGGACTGTACAATTCATGAAAAGAGACCAAAATCTGCAGCACATCAGAGAATTTGCCAGCACAGTTTCCTATTTTGTTGGAAATATCAATCAAATTCAGCATTTAAAGGGTATTAGTTGCAGCCACCGTCTCAACAATGATCATCTTCCTTACAAGTCCACAAAGTGACACTAACACCATTTTCAACCAATCAAAAAAGCCCCCTAGGCCTAAAATGACCATCAACAAGAATCCAAACAACATGATAATACCATTTCATGTGTTTTAGACATTTAGCTAAAGGTATGATGTCTTAAAAGAGACAAACTAAAATCAATTTAAAAAAAAAAGGTTTCTGTATGTGCAAATAAAGTGGTAAAAAGTCAATACGTTGTCAGAATCTGCAACTGCACTGGTTCAAATGCTAATCATCAGCCAGAAATAAGTGACATCAGGCCTCAAAAGACAAAATCGTTATCAAAAACTGCAAGAACAGGAGTCAAACTGCATTACAATAGCCAAAAATTGTAAGCACAGCCGACATATTTCAAGTATGGTTTCCAATTATATTTTTGAAAGGAAATTTAAATGTTCAAGAAAGCATAGAATCCCACAAGGCATCTAATAAGTTATTGATTAAGGTAATTATTTAGAATTAAAAAATCGTAGTATGCCATTGTAAGTCATCTGTAAGTCAGCCAAGCATAATGTACATCTAACTCATTGTTCTATACAGTTCAAAATGTAAAACAGTCCTAATTATTGTAAAATGTTACTACATTTGTTAGAGAAAGAGTTAGGTTTTATGAAAAGCAAGAAATAGATAGAGAAATTATGTTGAAATTCTTAAAGGTAAATGTAAGTATAGCTGTTTTGCATATAACAGTTTTGAATTTTTTTCATTGATAATCAGACAAAGGTCAACTTGTAAGTCAGCTGATTTAGGTGCTAATTATTTATACGAGAGAGAGACAGAAAGAGAGAGAGAGAGAGAGAGAGAGAGAAAGAGATAGAGAGATTTGCCCATTTATTGAAAGTAACAATGTATGAGCTGTACATCAAACACTTTCAGCCAACCTCACATGACCTTAACAATAAAAAACTATATTCATCAGACAATTATAAAAAAACAACATCAGTCCCACTACATTTTGAACCCTTACTACATTGCAGTATGTGCAGAAAATGACTGAATGTTCAAATTGTTACCAAAATACATAAAAGTTCCATGAAGAGAGAAGCGGAGAACAGTTTTCAATGATAGTGATGAGACCAAACCGAATACCAGCCCAACTTTTTCACATCCAGTATCTTCTACCTGACTTGGAACAGGTTTTAAGACACGCTAGTGTTCATCGTCGAAAGGACCCGTGACCAAAAATCATGAAATTTAATTGAATGAGGGTATCTTCTACCTGACTTGGAACATGTTTTAAGACATGCTGGTGTTCATCGTCGGAAGGACCCATGGCTAACAAAAATGGAATTTAAATTAATGAGGGTATCTTCTACCTGACTTGTAACAGGGTTACCCCATCTCTCTATCAGTGGGAACAAAGCAACCTCAGAGGATACCCCTAATACACACTCTAGATTTGCACATGCTGGTGTGCAATAGGCGACAAAGATGGTCAGCGGCAGATTCCATGTTGCTCATACCATACTGGTGACCAGACAGTGCAACCCTGAATATAAAAGGGCTGGGCACGACAAAGTTAATTTCTTGGAGAAGAGCGCATTTGAAAATAATATCAATGCCATGGATATTTTTTTCCCGAAATAAAGATGCAGTTTTTGACTAACATAATGGCCATATAATCTTGAAACTGGCTGGGGAAGTAGCTTGGGTGGGGCTCTACAAAGTGCATATAAATTATACCATGCTCCAGCAAATAAAAATACCACCGGTTTTTTCATTTTTGGGGAATATCGTAAAAGATATTCTCTGAGATTGTGCGGTCATTTGGAGACAGTCAGCAAACTCGGATTGATTTTGATCTCAAGAATATTTGTGATTAAAAAGGTCAAGGTCAAGGTCAATGTCAATGTCAGTCCGTCATATCAAAACACAGAACTATAACTCCTAATTGAAGGTATCTAGGGTCTGTTGAGGACAGAAAAGTTATCGTCTAGACTACCTGATTCATTAACATGGCAAATTCAAGATTAAAATATGCACGGGTACATTCATCGCATTTTTCATGTTTATTTTCCCTATGAATACGTAGATCTTGTTTTATCGCTTACCCGGGCTTTGCTAAAGCAAAACTATTTTCATTAATGGATGTCAGGTAAGGACTAATAAATGGTAATGGCAAATAAATTGCTTAAAGCTGAAGACCATTAAATATGAAAGGTTCTGTTGATACATTTCTAGGAAAATACATACATAATAGACAGTTATGGCAACTTCAATGAAGCAAAGGCCGACTAACAATTCGCCCTACACGGCATTGATAAATTCAGTAATTCTATCCACACACAAAGACTGCGGACATCGATAGATAAATAAGTAAATCCCGTGACATAATAAGGGCGTGTACTCGAATTATCTCATCAATAATAATGTTTCATAACTGGCGAAGTACGGTGACCAATTAATTTTACTTCCAGGTCTATGGAAAAACTATGATTGGACATGCCAAATTGGTTTAATCCCGGAAACAGTTATAATGTGAGAGGTTTACATTTTTAAATTAGCATTCAGTCCTCATTAGAGAGGCCACACCTTGCGGGCTTGGGTAAGTCCAGATGCACTCAAATACAGCATGTGGCGCCGTGTTGTCTTCTTACTCCGCGATAGGTCTAGGCCTACTTCTTTGCTTTGCACAGAACCTTGCCATAAACAATCTTGTTATTTCAGTTATGCACTTGAAATCCGGAGTTTTCGAAAGAAAACTCCATCCACTGTTTAAAACTGTGGTACAGTTAGTCAATTCAATAGGCCTCGTCTCAAACTTTTTAATAGGACCTGCGGAGTTTCATCATTTGTGTTCACAGCTTCAGCTCAACTATTTACCACATCAGATACAGACTGCAAATGGGTTTGTGCAGACATTACGAAGTTGTATTCCGTGCTTTGCAGATCTTTGTATTGCGGAGTTCATTAAGTGGTGGGGACTTGTCGGGTGTTTGTCAGGAATCCGAATTGGGACTGACGCAATCATATGTTCAATGTGAAAAAAGGCAGATTTAAAAAAAAATCTGGAGAGTCTTCTACAATGATTGGACAATTTTTTCAAGTTACAGTTACGCTCGCGTTCAAGTTAACAAACGCCAAACGCAACAACGTTTCCCAAACGTTTCCCAAACACTTTCAGTGAAAGTCACACGTTTTGCAAACGTGTAGCAATCACTATGCAAACACTTTCCAAACGCTTTGCAAGCACTTTGCCAAACGCTTTCAAACACTTTTCCAAACGCTTTCAAACACTTTTCCAAACCCGTTTGGTGAAAGCCGAACGTTTTCAAACACTTTTCCAAAGTCTTTCAAACACTTTACACTTTGCGCCAAACGTATGTGATACATGTACATGTACACTTGGGTAATCTAATTATAATGACAGGAATATTTTTAACAAGTGTCTAAAAAGCTTATCAGCACCTAAAAATCCCAACAACATATGCATGCCTTCATTTATGGATAAGCCAAAAAGGTCTACTGTGTATATTTTACAATAAAGTTGAGATACTCTATTGGTCCGTGGAGTAATTATATATTCTATTTGAAAATTAGGAACTATTTCGGACTAAATTTATAGGCAACATCATGATCATGATATTGCCTATAGATTTACTCCGAAACAGTTTTCAAAGATGAAGTATTCATGACATCTTAAATGAAGAATTAAGTTTTTAATTAATTTTAGTTGAATTAGACACTTGGGTAAACGTATTTGGATCGTGTTTTATATAAATATATACAACCTAGAATGCTGGATAAGTGCACCTTTACAGGTAGGTACATCATATATTGCTGGACCTGTTGAAAATACGTTTGGAGATTCTTCATCATTTTAATGGGAGTGTTTCAAATGCATAGTGTTTGAATGCGTTTCTGAAAGTGTTTGAAATCGTTCTGGTAACTGTTCAAATCGTTTGGAAACGTTTGAACGCGTTTGGAGAAGTGTTTGGTAGCTTTGTGAAAGTGTTTGAGATTTTTCTCAAACGCTTTCCAAACGCATTCCAAACACTCTCCAAACACATTCCAAACGTTTTCAAACGTTCCCAAACACAAGCCAAACACCAGCAAAACGCCAAAAAGGCGTTTGGCTGTTAACTTTTAGCCGGGCGTAACTGTAAATCCAAGATGCGCTCTTAAAATCCTCCAAGCAATTTTTATTTTGTCGTGGTTACTCTGCACCGCGTACAAATATATATTCCATTACTTAAGCATTTTGCCAGGTCAAATTACGTTCAAAGTTGATCTTACTATAATAATGCATGGCGCCAATTTAGAGCTGTTACAGGTCCGTATTACTTTCTTTGCTTAAATTTAATTCATTTCTGATCTCATTTTCAATTCATGTGTTATGTTTTTAACATTGTATTGTTAAAAATGTGTTTATTCGTTAGAAAGCCCTATGTTACATGTACTTCCCTGGAAAAGAGAAATGTAGTCCGACCGTGCACTGTCCAGGTGAGGAATCACAAATAGAAGGTTCTCCCTATCATATCTACTGCAGACAGCCACTACTGCACTCGATAAAAAAAAAATGGCCAGGGCTCCTCTGGATATATACCATCTACTTTCCTCAGGGGGAATTGCCATCAAAAACAAAGGAGCAGACATAATACAGGGAAAAAGTGTGATAAAAGGACCAGTGAACCGCTGTACATAGGCGCTAACTTGTCACACTTTGAAAAAACACAGTGTTCAGAGATGAACAAGAGTACGGTATAAGGGTGTTTTAAATCTCCGTTTTCTTACATTTTAAGTACTACATCTGCAAAATTGACTTATCTTTTGGTGCTGTTCCAAAAGCTCAATTTATATATATTTGTAACTGAGGTAATGAACCAGTACGATTAATGAACAATCGTCAGCATGGTGCATCATGTAACTTGATCGTTACGCTATTTAACTTATCAATATTAGAAAAAATAGTGCCAGAGATCTGTTCACAGGCGGATGAAACTATTCCAGATCCACCTGTCTATTGGCAGTGGACGAGTGATAATACGTTCGGCTGTCATCTCTGCGACTCGGGTTCGATACTCGGCCCAAGGATCAAGTGGAAAGTGTTCCAATCACATAGAGTGTGCACGGTGATTCTCTAAGAGTCCCCGTGTTGCCTCCACCACACGAAAGGGTAAGAAGTTTACCTCTTCGTCTGCGCCAAGGAAAGTGGCTCGATCAATTCTTCACTTCTTTGTACGCCCATATAAAATGAATGGGTATTTATTTCAGGCATTTTAATCTCTAGGACCTCTTATTTATTTACTTTGCAACATGTTCAATATTTGCACAAGTTACCTAAGGATTAGACTTTGCAGTGTTGTGATGAATTGGGCAACATAAATTACAATTATCACAAAATTAATTACAGTGCAATTTATGCTACGAGTGCATTATCAAAGCTTCTGCACTAATTCAGACGATCCATAGTTTGTGATTTGAAGAGAAAAATTAAAATATTTACAATTCCTGGTATCCATTTGCGTGTGTACACGTAAATGTTGTATGTAACGACAGAGAACAATGCTACTTTTTACATACTTGATGAGGACACATGGAATTTCTGATGCAAATTTAAGGCAATTTGATCGTAAACTGTGCGTAACAGTTATGTATTTGAACTTAAGTATCTCGTAAGCACAAGCGATTTTATAGCTGAGGTCTTCTTCCCAAACGCAAAAGAACACTAAAATCTGCGTCTCAAAATCAGAGAAATACAAAGGACATGATCCATTTTCACTTTTTGACACCCAATGGTACAGATATATCAGGCTGGGAAACAAACGGAAAGGGAAATACATATGAATCCTCCATAAAGGCTTGGTTCTCATATATATATATATATATATATATATATATATATATATATATATATATATATATATATATATATATATATATATACATATACATATACATATATATATATACATACATATATATATACATATATATATATGTGTGTGTGTGAGTGTGTGTGTGTGTGTGTGAGAAAGAGAGAAAAGCTCTATGTTATATTTCTTACAATTTAAATGTGCAAAAACATTAGCTTAGCAAAAGGTCTGACGCCTAGTCGCAAAATATTTTCTAACAAGATATGTTTGTAAAACATAGATGCCCCCCGCCCTCATTACCCTTGCCCTCGCTACCCTATTGATAGTGGTAGATGGGGCACTCGTAACCTTACAAAATTAGTGAAGGTTGATCATACACCAATGTCAGAAAACTGTATCAAGGTCACCCATCTTCATTCTCAACCTAGTCTTTATAGGGAACCATAAAGCTGAGCAATATAAAAGGCATAGCTCTAAAGTACAAGTTATCATGCGGAAATCATGAAACCATATTAAGGAAAGTGGCTCTGTGACGTTTGGAATTGGGTCAAGGTCACCCATCTTCAACTAGTCCCGAATATGGACTATAATCTTGTACAATAGAAAAGTCCTAGCTTAAAAATCTCTTCAGTTATCATGCAAAAACCAAAGTTAAATCAGGTGAAAATGTGACCTTGGAATTAAGATCAAGGTCACCTAACTTTACATTTCTTTTAGCCCTGAACAAGGACTATATAGCGGTGCAGTATCCAAGTCCTTGCTCAAAAACTTCTTCAGTTATTGTGCAAAAACCACAGGAAGTCTACTGTCTGTGTGTGACCCTCAAAACTGGGTCAAGGTCACACATCTACAAACTCAAACTAGCCCTTATAGGCAACCATAAAGCTGTGCAATATAAAAGTGCTACCTCTAAAATGCAAGTTATCATGCCGAAACAGCATTCAAGCAAGTGGCTCTGTGACTTTGAAATTAGGCCAAGGTCACCCATCTTTAAACTTGACGTAGCCACTAATACGGACAATTATCCAGTGCAATATAAAAGTCCTAGTTTAAAAACCTCTTTAGTTATCATGGCAAAACCAAAGTTAACTCAGGCACCAATGTGACCTTGGACATTAAATCAAGGTCACCAAACTTAAAACTTCCAGCCCTTAGCAAGAACTATAGACCTGTAAAGTATCCCAGTCCCAACTTGAAAACTTCTTGAGTCATCGTGCAGAAACCACAGGAATTCTATAATCTCTCTGTGACCCTGAAAACTGGGTCAAGGTCACCCATCCTCAAACTCAATCTAGCCCTTACATAGAAACATAAAGCTGTGCAATATAAAAGTCCTAGCTCCAAGGTGGAAGTTATCAGGCAGAAAGCATGAAACCATATTCAGTAAAGTGACTGTGACCTTGAAAATGAGGTCCATGTAATCCATCTCCATAGTTTGCCTAGCCACAAATATGGACTATAGTCTTGTGCAATATAAAAGTCCTAGCTTAAAAATCTTTTCAGTTATTGTGCGAAAACAAAAGTTAACTCAGGTACCAATGTGACCTTGGAAATTAAATCAAAGTCACCCATCTTCAAGCTTTGCCTAGCTTTTTACTAGAATGATACACGTGTAAGGTATCAAAGTCCTAGCTCAAAAACATCTTGAGTTATGGTGCGGAAACCACAGTCTACTGACCGACCGACCAACCGACCGACAGACCGAACAACCGACTGACATATGCAAAGCTATATGCCCCACCTTCTTCGATGGGGGGCATAATAATAAACGTTATGACCCATTTGCTAACATCCTGAGGGATCACGTCATGCTTCTCACTAAAGAAAAAAAAAAAAAAAAGGAAAAAAATGACCATCATTGCAAATTTTGGAAACAAATGCAATCATTTGGCCTTGAGAGTTTGACATATCGAGCCAACGTAAGGTACATTTTCGCAATTGATGATGCCAAAGCTGGTTTGAGTTATGGTTTTCATATGAATGTGTCAGATGAAAGCATCGTCGAGGGATGTAAAGTGTCAAGTTTTGACGATTGACTGATGACTATCTAAGCGTAACTAGTACCAGGTGAACTAAATAAAATATCCCCTCTACACAATTGTTTACGGGGTCAAAAGACGCCAGACTTGAGGGAACTAAATTTGACAATGACAATTTGACAATCTACCAGAGTTCAGAAGAAGAACTGAAGTAATATTCTCGCACATTATTTTGACACTTTTACCTTCCAGTGGTTTCCCTCAAATTTTATTGGCAACTGCAACTGTCAATAACTCTAAACAGTTGATATGCAAGTCCCGTTCTTAAATAGAATGCTGAAACTTACAATGACCAAATCCACACAAGAGGCTTGATAAACCACCACAACCAGACAAGCAAGCATCAGTGGAAAGCACCTCATCAGTGCATGGCTAATCTTCCTGAGGAATAATTGAAATACCATTATAAGTGTCAATGACTGTCTTCCACCATTTGATGTGTAACTGAAAATTCTCAGGTTGTGAACACTTAACATAATGAGAGTCAAGAGTGAGAGTCCTTAAGTGCTCCAGCATCCTGGAAATAAAAATCAGACTAGGACATACACACTTTGCTACAAACTGTAAAACAGCAATAATAGATTGTATTTCTTCTTTAGAAGCTCTATCTTTCATGTAACATTCCTCCAACTTCAATTTTACCTCAGATAATTTCTCTGAGGAAAATTCCCTGAATGAACCGAGACTTTAATTTGTTCAGTGACTACGATAAAACCTAGAAATATAATTGAGGTCGTAGGGCTAACAGGTTTCTTGTCCAACTCATCAACACCAAAATCATGCCGTAATCGACAAATTAACATAAAATGTAAAAGCCTCTAAACCCTGTCAAGAGAATCAACCCCCCCCCCCCAATCATTTAAGTAATTTACTACAAAGAAATCTGCTGAAGTTAACAAAAGGGCGATAGAGTTTGTCACGAGCTGACAACGGAAAGCTGTGGAGCAAAGCCCAAATGGAAGAACATGATCTACAAAGTACTTACCTCACCACGAAAACCCGAGAAACTGAATGTCCCCAGTACAAACTCCTGTCTGCCTGCAGGCTTGGGAAAAATTATATCTTATATAACAAACACCCCTTGCAAATTTAACTAATTTGCCCCAAAATCATCAAAAGGAGGATGCCTCAAAACAAAATGTTCACCTTCATATTACATTCGTGTCGATACCATTATTAGCAGAGGAGCTAATAGGCCAAGAAATGTCCATTATCACTCTTCTTTCTGTCACAGTATGTTGTTCTACATGTATATGTACAGGTGTCCCCAAGTGGGGGAAACTGAATATCCATGTATCACTAGAGCCGTCAAACCCTGAGAATGGGGATGGGGGTCTGTGTATTGGGTGCTACTTTAGGCTATCTGGTTCAGGCCTGTAGGGGTAAGGGTGCCTAGAGTTTTGATCCAGGAGCTTTCTCTAATTTTAAGAATGTTGTTGTCTATTGACTTGATGTGTGGCGTTGTAATGACCTGTTCTATTAGGAGAATTCTAAGGTCTTCTATGATGTTGTGTCCAGGTAGGTTGAAGTGTTGCCCAATTGATGTATGGTGCTTATTACGGATGGTGGAAAGGTGTTGGGACTGTCTGTTGGCTAGGGGTTGTGCTGATTGGCCTACATATTGGATTTGGCATTTGACACAATTGATGTGGTCACATCACCCTTTTTCTCAGCGGAATTCAAAAGGAAATAAAAACGAATCCCAAGGGTTTGAATCTAAAGGACCTAAGGTGGCTGCAGCTCTTAATTCCGTGTCTATAAAGGCATCAGTACAATGTGGAAAAAGAAAGGCTTTGGTGTGATTTCTGGTTGAAGGAATAGTTAAAGTATGAGAACTAGAGCCAATCAGAAAACCAAATTCAAGAAAATCACATACAAACACATTATAGTTGTTAGCCTTTTGTAGCATCTCCTTGCAATTATTGACTTGGAAACTAGTAGGTATTTTTATTCTACAACCCTGATAATTGGAAACTGCAAATCTGACAACATGTGAAGAAATATCAAAATTATTCCTAACAAAAGACTCACCTATGACAGGTAATACTTATTTCATTAAAGGAACAGTATCAAAATTTTCACAAATAGGCAGTGCTTTGGATTACAAATGATGATAAACACAAATGTTTATTCATGAATGAACATTCAGACCTATGAAACTGACTTGAAGAAAGTGTATCGCTTGTACCCATAAATGAACACTTGTGTGATTTTAAATCTTTGTCAACACCAACTACGGTTGAAGTAGAACTCATATCAACTTGACTAACTGTATCATCGGTATTCAACAGTGCATTATAAACATCATAACTGCCAACAAAAAATTCTTGACAAATCTCATTAGAGACAGAACTATTTGTATAAACTAAATTGTTAACACAAATTCGATACTGATTCAGCTGCCCACGTTTTACAAGACATGTACAATAACGGACAAAGAAGATATCAAGTAATTCTTGATTCAGTTTGGCATGTATGTAAATGTTATACAATTATATATGCAATGGAATACCCATGTCTGCTTTTGAAGTGCATTTTAGGATATGACTATCGCAAATAAATGAACTTTTATTGAGTCTGAATCAGAATCTATTAGTTGTGATACAATATGAACTTCAAACAATATTTTTCATGCAATGCTGATTGATGCAAATGGAAGTAAGACAATGATGTCTGGTCCAGTAAGTTGGCTGCTTCCGTTATATAAACTCCTCATTGCACCCCAATTAGGCATATGAATACTTATATAGTTCTTGGTATTAGCGGTCGAACTGTACATACTATTAGCTGGTCGTCAAATGTTGTTTGTTTCAGACTACATTCACTTCGAGTTGGCAGCGGCATGAATTTCGAATTAGTTTCAGCTTTTGGTAAGGAGGTCTGAAAGTAGTGCCTAACTATGATAAGTCACATGTAAAAAAGCTTAATGTACGTCACGAAAACGCACTTGTGGTTACTATATGTAATAGTAAACTATTAGTTTGCAGAGCTCGCCTTAAAAAATGCGCCATTTCCCACATTCCCCAAATGCATTGTGGGCACAAATATCACCTTCTTCACGTTGACATCAGCTTGAAGTTAAAAAACGTAGTTCGTTTAGCTGTGCTTGTATAACTTTAATGTATTTTGTGCGTAACAGATGCCAAGTAGCAGCATTGCATGGGTGTCCAACTTGTAATTGACCATGCTTGGAAAGACTTCTTACTTTGCGGCACATTTTTGCAGAGTATGTTAAAAATTGAGTTACATTTCACTGCTGAAAATAGCCAAATATCTCAATACATTTTCTCAAAATGACATGTGGCAATCATCATTTGACAAATAATTCAGATTTGGTTTTAACATATTTATTTCAACTGGATTTCTCAAATAATACGTAAAAAGACTAAGCTTCTGCAGACCGGACCAAGTTTTGTCCACAAAAGTATGTGGTACTATATTTTGTCGTAGGAAGTACCCCTTCCAGCAGTTGTAGTCACTATCAGATTGAAACTTGAACAAACAAACAGATTTACATTTGCCTGGCGGTAAAGGTTGCCATCCTGGAGTGAATAATATTTGAACAAAAAAAAAAAAAAATAAATAAATAAAAAAAATATGGAAAATGTTGATGAGACCTGTACCCTGCCCAACAGCTTTCCTCTCGTAACGTAGGGTGGGTGATGTGTACCCAACATACAGCAAAAAATGTTGTTGACTCTTAAACTCAGCCCATATTAACTCTTTTAGTAGCAGTTTTCGACTGAGTCGTCCACTTTCCTATGCGCGCTTGGGCACAGGCATGCGGGTACTTGAATGAATGGTCTTTTTACAAGGAATATGTTTACAGAATTCTCATTATAACTGGGAGGAGTTAGTCCTACGTAGTTCGACTTTAGTCGCAGTTGGCATTGAAAAACTTGAAGGAGCAATAATTGTAAGCTTTCAGATGATAAGTAGAATGAGCAATGACAGCTTTGGGACGGACATCCTGTCCTATGTATTGTCATATCATGCAGAAACTACTTGAGGTCAATCATAGCGTCCTTCATTCAGAAATGTTTGACAGAGATAGAAGAAAGACCAACACCTCAATTGGGAGCAGAGTGTTTGTTCAAAGATGAAAATAATGCAAAGTCACAGAGTTTTTACCGTCATTAGTTGGAAACAATAAGTCATGGAAGGCAGTGTCCATCTACATAAAATGTCTACAATTAAAAAAAAAAAGATTAGGCATTTATCAGAATTATGCGAAAGCAATATATTAAAAAGCCATGGGGGTCCATCATTAGGGGCACAATGCAATGGCAAGGAGTACTTATCATGTCTAAACGAGGACAATAAGGCACGACATAGAGGGATACCCATGATTTTTAGACAAATAACAAATAGTGGAAAGTAAGTGCATGCCCGATGACAAATCTCATAGAAAGCAGAACTAAGTGAAAAAGTAATGCAGAAGATGCATGCGGAGGTTTTGCATTGAGTGTCAGGATTACCCTAACTACTGATCGAAAGGTCTGCTTATGCTGGGGCAAATTGTTGATAGCTTCAACTTTTTAGGCCCTCCATTTGTAAAATTAGGAGAACGGCATACAATGCTGGAATTGAAAATGAGAACAAAAAAAGGACAAATGCATTAGCAAACGGAAATTTTGTTGCTATATGGAGAGTAGCTGAGTATGGTACATCAATATTGCTGCATGTTTACTAAGTACAATTTTGCATAAATTAAAAAAAAAGTAGGAATGTGTATCTTTCATACATGGCGGCAATTTGTGGAATAAAAGGTGAATATAATATACTTTGTTTCGATCTTGATCTAAGTAGCGTTAAACAGCGCACATGCTCCTGGTTACGAGTCAACTTAGAGTGTGTGGAGGGAGAAATGTCAACCGTACCTTCAAAACCGCAATGGACTCTGTTGGTTGCTTCACCTACAGTAAAATTTTGGACTTATTGGCTTCATAATATCTGGAATTTTGAGCAGATTTATTTGCTTAAAGCATTCTTTTTTTGGTGTGAGCATTACACATAAGGCGGAACACTTCTTTGCAATTTACAAACGCGCTCCTAATAGTAACCCCAACAAACAATACAACAAATTAAATGCGAAAGGAAAGTGAAATACCAACAAACCCTTTTTTTTACATCTAAATTATATAACATGGCCAAATTTATTTAAATCTGTAAGTTGACAGGTAGTAGAAAAATCATTCCACATGTGTCAAATTCATCAGGAAAAATGCTGAATTCAGGAATTTGGTTCATGAAGTGAAGAGCAACGTTACTGCTACCAATAGCAGGGGGGTAGTTGCCAGCTGTTGGCATCATGACTTTTCAAATACTCTGCTGTGTGTAACAAAACAAGAGAACTTTGAAAACGCAGTGACATTCAGTAAATTTCTTGGTATACAACAATACCAGTGCCAAGACTAGAAGAAGTCCTCTCTAACCTACAGTGGAAGAACTTCTGGAAGACGCCACGTCATTCATTCTACATGCCACCACAACATACATGAAGCCATAGAAACTCACACCATAAAACATACCCATGCCCATTTGCACAAATTGAATGTAAGTTGAACTGCCAACGTTTTCATCTATGGTAATGGGAGAAAAGATTGAAGATGTGATCAGTGTAGACGGGTTTTAAAATTCCTATCTAAGCATGCAAGACAGACGGAAATAGCTCTTCTTTGTCACATTTAGAGTAATTACCGACTGACTTTACATCAGAAATAGGGAACAGTCAGCGCATTCGTAGTTCGCACGTTTCAGATTTACTGAGATTTGCAGCATAGTTCACACAGAAATGAGATTGCTTCAGTTCCATATACCTTGGACATCGGCAGAATGGAGCAAGTGACGCATGCCCTGCGGGGAAGCTGACTGGTGCATCAAGTCAATAAAACCGATTTTGGACCTGACAATTTCCTGGAGATTGCTGTTCAGCAAATGTAACGATCTGGTTTTCAGCAATAGTCCCATTTTCACACTAACTTGGTGCTTCAATGTAACCAGCAATTGATTGTTAAATGTTTTCTCCCAGTGCTTACCTGTAATTAATCCTTAAGACAAACAGGAAAGCATGAATCATTTTCTTTACCTCTTTATGTCATCAGCCACTTTTGAGCTAGGTTAACAGCTTTCCTGGGTGCGCTTCGGTTTTATTGCTCCCAAAGCATGCTGAGAAAGCTGTTGACCTCGGATATAATATTCTATGTAAATTCAGGCATGCTGGTTCTTGAGTGAAAGGTCTTTCACAAGAAGCACGAACCCAACACATTTATTGTAATTAAGAGCAGTTCGTGTTAAGGATGTGCAGCAACTTAGCATTGGCTCCTTAAAAACATTACGAGATTCCATAAAGTAGATAAATTGTAAAGAAAACATAAAGCTTAATTCTGTGGTACTGTAGATGTGTTTACTAGTTACAACGTTAACACAGCAATGATCAAAGTGTATAGAAGTGACTATCCTTTTTAATACAAATTTGATCTACGTTTCAATAGATTTTAATAGCAAATTCGTGGTTAACTAGAAACATTCCTGTCAATGTAAAAAAGCGTGTCTCAATTTTCAACAATTCAGCGTCTGACTTGAGGGTCATGTATTTAGGACGTAAAATTTACGTCTGCAGTCTGAATTATTGTATCAACTAATAACAATTTCTTATTTGTTGCAATTATTTTTGTAAAATTTGGATCCAGCAGGTAGTTTGTGCTTCTGTTTTTAGGCTTTCTCTTGCTTTGATACTCTGTTTGACTAACTGTTCTCATTTAGTTTTCTCTGCTGCAGTTATAGACGTGTTTGATTTAAGTCAGCTTCAGCTTGGTTGACAGTAGCAACCAAGAATAACTAAATTGTTAACAGATTTGTTTGATTCCCCTATTTGCTCCCTCTGGGGTTTTCCTCCAGCATATAATAGGTAGCCAAGCACTACCCACATATTTTAGATGTCTTTGTAACAGTGCCACAAGGACCAGTTTTTTTGCCAAAACATAATGCATTTCAAATATAATTCAGCAGTCAGCTTGGTAGACATTGATCGTGTTATGTTTGGTACGTACGGAAATACTTTGGCTTAATGGTTTTCATTTTTTGTAGTTAGATCAATCATGAACAACTGTCATATGGACGGAACACTTACATCCGAGGCTGGATTGAAAATTTGCTGCCACTGTTCAACCTTAATGTTTTTTTTTCTTCGTCTCTTTGGCCTTCATTGGTACAAACATGAGTGCCTCAGTAATCCATTCGATTTCTGCGATCGTTAGACATAGTATTTTTATATCGTTAGGAATTCGGTTCCAAATTTTGACGCCATGATATCTCAAGATTTTTTCCAAAAGTGACCTTATTAAAAGCAGAGGGGCAGAGGACACATATTTTATACACAATCTGTTTTATTTCATGTGTACATTAATTTTAGCCTAGGATAAATTTTTATGGTCGGTTGTAATAGCATTTGGCTAATCTTCTGTAATTTTCAATGTACCGACTTGAAATAAAGATTTGTATCTTGTAGACCCATACATAAAGCAGAAAATCTTTAAATTTGATCCATTATATTTCTGTTCTATGTACCACGTACAGTGTGAAGCATTTTAAGAATGAGGGTCGATGTGTCTGCTGTTGAATTCCTTTCCCACGCCCATGTAAACAGTATATGCAGAGGTCAATTATGTGGTTGGCACATTCAATGAGCAGAAAATCAATGTTTTGCAAGATGCCTTTAATGTGTGATTTACCCTCCAGTGGTGGCAGGGTATTTATGTGCTTGGGGCGATGGATATCCACAGTGTAAGGCAATAAACGTCCTGCTAATATCCAAACACATCCACAGCTTTGTCGTTCTTTCTTTTGGGAACGTATGCAGGTAATGCCAGTCAAGGTCGGTAGGTGGCGTTTGTATGTTAAGAGTGATGGATAACCGTGATGTACATGGAATACACGTCCTGCTGATACCCAAATGAGTTCATAGCTTAGTAGTCTCTCTTTGGGAACGAATGCAGATATTGCCATTCGAGGTTGGTATGTGGCCACATTGCATAACCAGTTTGATCGAAAATGCATCAAGCAACAGTTTTTGCGTTCAATCGTGTGTTATCACCATATCTTTTCCTTAAATAACGGACACCTGGCATCGACCTTTGTTGATTTCCTCAAAGTACAATCTGTTAACATAATTAAGTCTCATAGGTGTTGAAGAGATAGTGGGTAATATTGTCACTGCTATCTACTCACGCTTAAAATGGTGGCACAGAGGAAGGGGACCATACAACTCAGACAAGTAGCAGTTGTCACTACATGCATGTATAATGACATGCCATCGGCCATACCAAGATGGCAGACCAAATGACTTCACTGGGCATTCATTTCCTTTGTATTAATATCATATTCCCGAAGAAACTGTGTAAATAAGGTCCTCTTCGGGTACTAATTGTACAAGAGACTCCTGCAGAGAACACTGTTAGAAAGTTTGATGTTAGTTACTCAGTGTGCTTCTTGAACCTACCTGTGGCCCCCATTGGCCCTAAGCTGGTTATGGTGTTAGAATTTTAAATTTTAATACACTTTGAAAAATGGTGCCTGCAAGTGGCTACATTGGTGACCCCCCTCCCCCCCCCCCCCCCCCGAGTTTTGGAGCAAGACATTCTGGCATCACTATATATGAACAACAGTGACTGGCATCAGAGTATATGTGTCCCTCCAACCGTGTTGTAACGAATCTCGAATCAAGAAATGTTTTCTTTCCAGATTATGGGTTACGTAGATATGTAACGGGGATTTTGGTTGTAATAATATATTTTACTTGGCAAATGTCCACATATAATCGATCACGTGGCCTCTGTCCTTGTATAGACGCTGCCGTCTGTGCTGCAAAAATGTGAATAGCAAAGCTATGTAGTTGGGAATAGAGTTCTAAAGTTGATGTAGCGAACTTGATGGTGATATGTGAACTACACCACTGCAGTCATTTCGAATTCACCATTAGTGTTAAAATACATTTGTGTGGTGTGGAACAAAAGTCAACAGGTACCAGTGGGAATCAAACTACAACACATTGAAAATATTCATAAGGTCCTGTGGACAATGTAGTTGGATAGATATGTTTTGCATGGACTTAGACACCATACTGGTGTGACAGAGATCCGTTGTGGCGCAGATATTTTTATATGATGTACATGTTGGACTTGGGTTCGTTGTGTATGACCTTCGTTTATGGACAAACACAGAACAAGGCATAGGAATTGTCCATCGTTCCGAAGCATTACACCTAATAATCCACAGTTTTCAGGGCGGGCCCAAGTCACTGTGTGAAATAACCCCTCATTAATTAATTCGGTGGCCACATATGCTTGCTCTGTCATGTACCACTGGTATTACTATTGTTCCATGTAGGATATTCTTGAGGATGATGAAGATGTTTGATGCAGGTTTATTGGCTGTACTGCGATCTATCAATATGGTGACTACACTCGAGGTCACTGTGGCAGATTACTAAAAGCGATTTTGCAAGACAGACCTCAGCTTTATGGTACTGAAGATGATATAACAAATATTAGCGGCTATCACACCAGCAATGTTGATTCACACATACACTCAAGAAAATCATATCATTGCTATGAAGCATCAAATGTCTTCCTATGCCAAAGCCTAATACAGGGTGGTGTGAGCAAGTAAATGGAAGGTGTATTCCTATTACCCCGATAGTGTCAGTGATACACGGAGCACCATGCAATTTGAGAGACCTGCAAAGACAGTGCTATGTACTCTGCACCATAGTTTATTAAAAATATACAATGTACTCGGTACAGTTGCAGTACGTTGAATAAACAATCCTACATAAAAAGTGCAAAGAAACAAAATTGACATAAAAATCGGTCCACGCTGTGGAAAAACTTGGACAAAAAACAAAAAAAAAAAAAAACAAAAAACAAAACAAAATTAAAAAAAAAAAAAAAATTACCAATATTCATAAATTCCACACCGACAATGACAGCAAAGAGATTCCAGAGCTACAAAAGCAACAACATTCATCTTCCAATACCAATGTGAAAAAACAAAATTTCACACCTGACTTGAGAAGGCACTCAGCCCTAAACAGCAACTGGTGGTTTTACACTGGTCATGTCAACCTTTGAAATTTCCTCATTAACTACAGAGTATTTTGTTCCCAAAATCAATAAGTCTTACTAATCAAAACCCAAACTTTATTACTTCTGCCAAAATTATAAAAGAGAAATGGTGGGCCTATCACTATTTAGTTCCAATGAATTGCCAGTTAGTCGAGTGTACAGGAAAAGAAGAAAGTAGGCCTACATCGTTTTTGTGATATTTTTGAATCTGGAACATTATAAACACTGTACCTCCATGATAACTATGAGTCAGAGAACACAGCCCACTGAACAATATAGCCAATGAAGTATTTATCAAAATTAATAGTACAGAAACACACGACCCACATTCATAAATTCCAAACCGAACAATGACAGCAAAGCGATTTCCGAGTTACAACAGCAACAACATTCATCTTCTAATACCAATTTGAAGAAACAAATGTGACTCCTGACCTGAGACAGGCAGTCACCCATAAAAGGCAACTGATGGTTTAAAACCAGTCCTCTCAACCTTTGAAATATTAAATATTCTTCATTATTTACATATTATAGTGTTTCCAAAATTACAGGCCTAGCCACTCAAAATGCAAATTTTGTTACTCCTGAAAAAAAAAAAAAAAAAAAAAAAAAAAAAAAAAAACAGAAATAAAAAAAAAAGTCCTGGGAGGCCTTTTGCTTTTTAGTTTCAATGACTTGTCAGTCAACGGGTGGTTTGAAACCGGTCCTTTCACCCTTTGAAATGTTCATCATTATTTAGAGACCACAATGTTTTCAAAAGGTAAAGGCATAAAATTGTTTGTTTGTCTGTGTGTGTGAGTGTTGCTTGATGTAACTCCAAAAAGACTTAGATATCTTAGTCTCTAAACCCTCTGATTCGTTCTTTCATCCCAACTGGAAGTACTGGAGTTTATATTTCTTTTTAAGCGATATTACGAAAGTAAAGGCGTTAAGTCATACACTGTTACCATCAGGTTGTACTCGAAAATTATGAATTACTTTTTTTGGTACATGGGTACGGAAGGTCATATTATAATACATCTAATTTATTAGTTTAAATTAAACTAATTCCGTTGCCAGAACTCCCTTGTCATTTTATATTAAATTCATGGCCGACGAAATTTTGCAACGATCATCATATGCATTAAAAGTAACCCTTGACCACTGTGTTCAAGAAAATACGGGTATTTATAACAGGATTAATGCCTGTGCATGAGCGACATGTATATCGGTGTAATCAGGTTATCAACATGGAAAGGTCTTGTCAGCACTCAGTTGGTCCTTTGTGCAAAATGCTTTACTTCACTGTTCTCTTGGAAAATGTGGCTATCTGTGCATACCATGGAATAAATACTGTGACCTTCCCCAAATGCATTAAATTAGGTTTAATGCATATAGTATTAGCAATACAGAGTTATCTGGTAAATATGTACGGGGCTAGCATTATTTGGTGATATATCATTCAGCAAGCGTGGGTTTATGATGATCCTGGTACCTTTTAAAATGAACTATGTGCAGTGATGTCCCTAAAACTACTTGCCTGGGTTGCCTGGCCTACATACAATGCTTGTTAGTACTCCTACTTTAAGAAATCATCTTTTGGTGTTTCCTAAAAACTAGGAAAAAATCATAGCATATTGCAACAAAAAATGAAGGTAAATGGTTGTGTCTTACCACTGCCAAAGTTTACTTTTAGTTTTATTAATTTTCTGTAACCAGGTGAATGTTATTGTATCTTAGCCGTTCGTCTTAATTCCATATACCCGCTTGAATGTCAATAACAACGGGGGCCGGTGGTATACAGAAGTAGACAGCAGTGGCTGGCGGTGATCCCGCTGGCTACTGCTGTCGAAACCCCCGAACATCAGTTAGGGCTCCGCGATCTCAGTGGTGGCCACCTGTGGTCGGCGGTAAGCTGTGGTACAGCGGCAGGACCCTATTTATCGCCCTGTACTGCCAACCACCGTAGTCTAACGCCAACCAGCGCCGGGCACCGCTGGCCATCGCCCAGTTCATGTAGCTACAGTTTGGCAGGTGTGAAACATGGAATTATGTACAATTGGAAGGTTACAAGGTACATGACAGGTATATGTAGGCCTGTGTAGGTATTATTGACACTTCTATTCGCATTCTTTCTTTCAAAAATTCTATTTTCCTGGAAACATAATTGAGACAAAGGTGTGCATAATACTGGCGATATTGTCATATCGTATTGTAGCATTGAGTTAAATTAACAGTTTGTACAAAGCTGAAGCACCGTAAACAAAATATATCTTCCTGTTTGTATACTTTGCAGCTAAAAGCAAACTAAAGTTTCTTCTTGTTTAACCATTGATTTAGTTGATTCTGTTTTCATCACGGTTAAACTAATTCTAGGCTTTGTGATAAGGACCTTATCACATAAATATATTTAAGTACTTTGCTTCAGTTAGATACTCCTTAGTAAGGATTGGGTCCCTTACAATAGGGCTAATCAGAAACCAGATGTTTCTATCTACCCTAGCCACTGTTAATGCATAGGAGGCAAATGTTATTGACACTATCTGCTTCTGTATGCATCCATCGTCTACTCTACAAAATATGCTGTCCTCCTGAGATCTTTGGTAAATTTGCAACTGTAGCCACATTGTTGGTTCCATATTGTCATCTTGATGCTGGAAAATGTACCCTACTTGTCCAAATGTAATGTCACTTGTGCTGATGCCTATTACACATGTCTTGAAATCTCTGCTTTCGAACACACTCACATGAATCTTTACTTTACTGGAAAGGAAGAAGACTGGAAGAGGTGGTTCACATGAACGGTTTTATTTGTTTACTACAAGTTCATCATAACATGTTTGATGCTGTCCAACGCTGTGTACCACTGACAACCGCCGACCAAAGCTGGTCCCTGCCGAGCTCCCAGAGCCCTAATTGATTCGATATCATCCAGCGGTAGATAGCAGTAGCCTGCGGGACCACCGCCGGTCACTGCTGCCCACCACTTGGTACCGTTGTATACCGCCAAAATGAGACATTTGCCGCCGGAATAAATTTCCTATTGTGAGAGATGAGCTTAGTTGCGACCATCTCTCTGTGGCGGTTGTTATGTCCAAACAATGTACAAGATTTCTCTTGACGGTGTCGAATGAATCAAATGTGCATTTTTTTTACCCATTCTGCACATCTTGCATATTTTTTGCGATAATTGTGGTAATGGTTTCACAAAAAAATGCATTTCAACGGGTACTGAATATGGATAGTTGTTTTATCTTATGTTGCAGTTTCTAAAATTAGGCAAACTGACCGTTTGAAGAAAAAAACTGCACACTTGTTTCCAACCATGTCTATTAAAACAGCTATGACTATTGACAATTTTTGACATCTTAGAATAAAAGACATTCAAAGAATATCAAGAATTCCATGTACCAGCAGTGGTTTTTAATGATACACCATAAAGTCTGATGAAAATAATAACACGATTGGCGATACATACCTTGTTTACTCTGATTAGAAGACATGGACTGCATCAATATATTACATAAAAGATTTCTGTGGAATACTGGTGTTGCATGAGGCTGTCCTGGTGCAAAACCCTGCATGCTGATGTTCGAAGCAGGACTTGCACTTTCAACGTACACGAAATTTGTGTCCAAAAGCAAGACATACCCTGGGCCACTCTCATATATTGCAAATGATAGTGCTCGCAACGTCCAGAGTAGAAAACGGCATTCCATTTCAAAAATTACATGTGATAATGCCAAGGTATATTTGGGTATATTGGGTATTTCACTATGTCACTAACTACAGTATTTGTAAATATGCAGCACCGGGGCCTTGACATGTTGTTTATGCACTTTAAACGACCAATCGCCTTTTACCATTGATAAGGTTTAGATGAAAATCAAAACTATCCAGCGTGATATTAAACACCTCATAAGTTGAATCCTGTTGTATCCCACGTGGTCCAAGGATTCTCAGATGGCCATCAGCAAGACCAAGGGCACAGGTAGCCCTGGTCGAAATTAAAAATGGCCCAACGCTCCAATTGATTTCGTAATTTTAATTGCCGCACTGGTAGTAATCATTTGACGTAAACTGCGCAGAGACGTTGGGTTGTGAATTGTGATGCAGGTGGTATACCATATCACAAGATGCAGCAGCTGAAACATAAAAAATGTCGAGTATGGTTACATTAACCTTTTCCCCATAATGCAGTGTCTGGCTCGGTTTGATTTTTTACTGCAACCAAACAAACAAACAAAAAAAAAAAGAAACAAAAAACACAAACAAAAAACAAAAAAACAAAAAAAAAAAAAACACTCCCCCGCCAAAAAACAAAACAAAACAAAACAAAACAAAAAAAAAAAAAAAAAAAACCCAAAACGTTTGAATGGGAATTATGGATGGAAACTATATGAGTAGGATTGCCTATTGCAGCCCAGTAAGTATCCTTGACACGGGTTGAATGTTTGGCGCACCATATAAAGTTGTTTAGTCAGTCGTGCTGAGCAGGAAAGCATCTAAACAGCCCAGACATGTATCATCAACAACATGTGACAAAAAAATCCTGCTGTGTATAAAAATATGTTGACTTATCTACACTGTATCTCTGAACATCAATTATGTAGACCTATCCCAGCAAACCACAAATTATTAAGCAGGTGATCAGCAAGAGCAAGAGCCTCTGATAAATTTCTCAATTTAATTATCCCACGGGAAGTGATCGTCTGAGGTGTACCGTGCATAGACGTTGGATTGTGAATTGTGATGCAAAGTCTAAGAAGGTCATAAACCAAAACAAATTCTTGAAAAAAGGAAAATATATGGCCTCAAACTCTCAAACTACACATGCTGGTTATCGTATCCAAAATCATATGATGTTGCTATACCTCATATCATTATGTCGTAAATGCGGGATCGATACTGGCTAATAAAATACCCCAGCAACATAAAAGTGCGAGAGAATAATTGTCCACACCGATGCTCCAATGAGTACTTTTAGCTGCTGTAACAGAGGAAAATGGTGCCGTGCTACTTAGTACGTTGAAATGTTCCAGTGCTGGTTGAAGTGAAGTTGACAGTGTGGTTATCAAAGAAGCGACTGTCGACATTACAAAACCCGTGAGACAATTAATAAACCTAGTTTTATTCAAAATCCTCTCAAATATTAAACTGGCTGAGCCAACTTGTATTTTTAAAGCAAAAGATGCTAAAATATTCCCCAGTATAGGCCACAATTTTAAGAAATCACCAGAAAGAGCGACCTGTAAACGTTTACTTGTATTCCTCAGTGACTTTTACATCACAAACAAAGCAGGTTTTGCAAATCTGATTTCACCATTTAGGCGCTCACCATATATTTTAGATAAGCTCACAAAAGCACTGGAAAATGATCTGTAACAAGAATATCTTGTTCAAAACGATTAACCACAAAATGTTAAGAGACAAATTAGAATATCATGGAATTTGGGGGTATTGCATTGACATGGTCCGGAAATTATATATATAACAAGTGAATTTGTAATATAATGAATATGTTCTGTTGATCAAACTTTAAAATATGTGGCATACCACAACGGTCAACATTAGGGCCATTATTATTAGTTCTTGATGTTGCTGATTTACATCTAACAACAGCTGGGGAGACAGATTGAACTAGGGTGGGGGGAAGACGGGGGGGTGAGAGCAGGGTAGAGCCAGGGGGAGGGGGTGAGTCGGACAACGCACACAGTGTGAGGGGTGTTGGATGTGGTTGGGTTTAGTGCTGCAGGACTAGCTACTCTCTAAACAAGGCAATAAAGCAGAGCGTCAGGTTTAGGTGTGGGGAGTGCAAGAGAGTGGAGGTTTTTGGAAGCATAGCTGTCAACCCACAAGATAGAGTTAGAGAAAGCTCGGGATAGTGTCTGGGCTGTAGCTGTTTTTAGCAAAGAGGTAAAGGATAGGATGGAGCAAGCTGAGGGGAAAGAGCATGGGGCAGAGGGCAGGAAGGAGTTGAAGATGAGAAGGGGCAGAGGTAGAGAATGGCAGGGCCTAGTGGCAGGGGAGAACAGAACATACCTAGAGAGGCAGTGGGGATAGGGAGCAGCTTAGTTAGGAATATAGCGAATTCTGTGGGGCAAACAGGAAGCACAGAGTGAGGGTGTTCCTTCCAGGGAGCAAGATTGTGGACGTTGAGAAGAGGCTTGAAGGGGAAGTGAGGAGTAGTCAAGAGTGTCCAAGAGATTTTGCAGATCGGCACCAATGACATCTCGGGTAGGGGAGAGCAGGGGGAGAAAACAGGGAGAGAGAATGCGTTAGGCAGGTATGGGAAGCTTGCATGGAGGTTAAGGCAGTTAGACTGCGATGCTTTGCAGATGGTGATTTTACCAAGGCTTAGGATGAAAGTGTGGGAAGCAAGTAAGATTTGTGGGATTAACATGAGGTTAAGAAATTTATGTAAGCACAGTGGGATAGCATTCAGAAATGTGAGCGAGGATTTTGCAGGGAGGAGGCAAATACTTGCTGGGAATGGGCTGCACCCAAGGCACAAGGGAGGTGATATGCCAGGCCCAGTCTAAAGTGAGTGAGTGCAGCAGCAAGAAAACTAGAAACCCCAGCAACTACCAGGTCAATTCGGGAACTGGAAGACAATCATAGGAAGTAGTAACAGAACAAGAGGGAAAGAGAAAAGAAACACAACATGAAAATAAGTCAATGGTACAGGACACAAAGGGAATATAGAAAAAATTGAAAATGTAGCTGGATGTGAAGAAATGAATATTATAGCACTTGTCGAGACACAAATTAGAAAAGAAGAGATTGGGATAGTGACAAGCCCTGCAGGATATGATATGATAGGTAAAGGAAGAGTAAGTTGGGGAAAATAGGGAGGAGGAGTAGGGCTTTTGATAAAGAAACGGATAAAGTGGCATGAAGTCTGGAAGGACACATGGGAAGATACATTTATTGTGTGCTCGAGTTGCAATACCAGGAATGATGAATGGCTTAGACGTGATTTCAATAACTGAGAGAGATAGTCATGGAATGGAAAAAGCACAGGATGGGATGGAGAAATGGCTGCTGGGAGCCCCGCCATGTACAGCAAGAGAAACAGTCCTGGGAGAGTTATGATGTAATAAAATCACAGACGGAATTGCCAAAGCAAAGTTAAAGTACTGGGGGTATCTACAAGCAGTAAGTTAAAACAGGTGGTGCAGGAGAGTTTACAAGGAGATATTAGAAGAACAAATAAGATGGATCTAAGACATAGATAAGTAACCAGAGAGATATGCATTGGAAGAATATGATGAGGTTGATGATTTAGAAATTGTGTATAGGGAATGACTGTTACAGAGGGCTGGGAGGAGGACTAGAAAAGATAAGTCAGGGAAAAGAGTACATGAAACGCATAGAAGGTGTTAAAAAAAAGGCCAAAGAAAATGTGTTTTGGGGTGGAGCAAGGGAGTAGAGGCTTCTTTTTGCAAAAAAGGATAGGAGTGACCAATCTAGAAAAGTAAAAACAGAAGTGGACCACGGGTAGTAATGGAAAATGTAAGGTATGTAGATATGAGGCAGATAAGAAAGTGAACCATTGGCTGTTGTGTCGTGAAACATACAGAGATATAAGAGAAGATATTTTCAGAAAGTGGAACAGGGTAGACTAAATAGCAAGCGTTTAAAAGAGGTTTGGTGATTGGAGGAAGAGGAATGTGTCGCATGGGTTTTAAGTTTGAAGGGTGGCTTTCTGGGAGGCAGGAAAGGTACAAAAAATGTACAAGACCATCTGGTAGGCTACTAGAAGAAAAGAAGTGAAATGAGTTAGACAGCAACAGGGTAAATTAGAATTTCAGAGTACAGGGAGGAAAAGGGGAATGGTAATAGCCCTTATAAGAGCTCCCATGGGGTTCCCCATGGAAATACCTGAGCTTTACAGGCGGGGATAGTGTAGAGAAAGTTTTTTTATTCTTTTTTCTTTTTTTTTTTTTTTTTTGGTTTGTGTTTTTTTCCGCCAAGGGGAAAATACAAGCAATCAGTGTGGGGGGATATATCTGGGACCAGGGATCCGCCACAGGTGTGAGAGAGTGTGCAGTAGACCCTTTGCCTCGACCTTGGTCCTGGAAAACATGGCAGCACAAGCTGATGAGGATAACCATGGTTTCCTCCGCCAAAACTACTTTTCTTTTCTTTTTATAGGCCAACTTTGTCTCATAAGACTGTGGCAGAAAAGCGGAGGGCCACAGTATAGTCGTTATTATTATTATTATTATTATTATTATTATTATTATTATTATTATTATTATTATTATTATTATTATTATTATTATAATTATTATTATTATTATTATTATTATTATTATTATTATTGTTATTATTATTATTATTATTATTATTATTATTATTATTATTATTATTATTATTATTATTACCTGATTTCTTTTTTCGTCTATATGCAGGCGATACACCCAGATCAGCAACTTAAAGAGGTTGATGGAATATTAAGCAGTGAAATACAAAAAAAAAAAAGTAAAAAAAAAAAGAACAGCAAAAAACAAAATTCAGAATACTTCAAACTTGAACAAATCTGCAAACATATAATCCAATTATATGGTACTGCCCCTTTCAGCAGATCTAAATTTAAAAGTTTTTCAATATCAAATTTGGATTGTAGATGGCAAAATGGACCAAGTTGATTTATCAAAATCTCTTAATGTGCTAGATGAAACTCACGTAAAATACACTGTTCATAAAATAATACAAATCGGGGGAATTACGGTAAAAACAAGACTTTATTAATACAAGAAACTTTAAATAATCTCTATTGCAAATTTTGGTATGCACATTTAATTATTTCAGCACATTGTGATCATCCATGTACCACCAAAATTAAAAACATCAATACCTTTGCAAAAGAAGATTATATGAGTAACAACACTCTGTCATCCTCAAGGCTTTGGTTTACCATTATTCAGAACCCTCAATATTCCGCACTTCCCCAAGAGTAAAGAATAACTTAAAAGCATGTTTACTCATAAGCATAGGTTTCTCAGTCCAGCATAAGATAACATAGACCTCCAGGTTCGAGCAATATACAATTCTAATGAACTTTCAGAAGTTGTTTATTCACCCCGAAATATGAAAAAACAATAACACATGACTATTATACACAAAAGACTGCACGATATAGTGTTAATATATGCATATATGTATATATATATATATATATATATATATATATATATATATATATATATATATATATATATATATGTAATTTTTTATTTTCCTTAACATATGAACTCCCAACTCCTATTATTAAACTAATTGTATCATATTTATTTGAGTACGGATCAACAAGCCTTTGTAGGTTTCCCGTGCTTTTCCCACGATATATAGGTTATAACTTTGCATGTTTACTACATTTTTGTGAAATGAAAATTTTTCAGTTTATTTTGAGTCATTTTATTTTTATGACTTCAAATATTAAGCATTTTTGCAGAAAAGACAATATGTGAGAGTATATTCCAGAATGTTGGCCATTTAACACGAAAGTCTGAAATTACCAATGTAAGGCAAAGCTCCATCAACAATAATTATTTAGGGGAGCACGTATTATATTCATTCATTTATTATTCTCAAGCAGAAGAATTTGAGAAACTTGAAAATTATTCTTGTCTTAGGGACCGGGCAGGGTCAAGTGCAAGTGATGCAGAAATACGACATACTTTTATAGCTGACTTATTCAACATTGTAGACAATTGTGCACTACTAAATTTAATAGGGAAACTTGTTCTGCAATTGAAAAGCTGGCAACACATTAGAAGCTACTTAGAATAGTGTTTTGCTCGGTCGGGGGCAGAGAGCACTCCAGTGTCTCATGTTAAAAATAATGTTTTAATGAGAAAATGGATGAACAGTGCAACTCCCGCTAATGAGAGTTGGAATGCAATTGAGAGGCTGACGACACATTAGAAGTTGCTTATTAAGTGTTTTGTCTCGGTAAGGGGCAGAAAGCACTCCAGTGTCTTATTATGTGAAAAATAATGTTTTAATGAGAAAATGAAGGAACAGTGCAACTCCCCCTAATGAGAGTTGGAATGAAGTACACCAGGTAGTTCTTTCTACGATGTACAGACAGGAAGTAATGCAGACTGACTATGATTAACCTGTGGTTGGAGATTAAGGTGTTAAGAAAACACTGGACAGAATCATGAAGCAGTGTTCTATAGCTCAGTATTCATAAGGATGTAGTGCAGTATTGTAAGACATGTAACGGTTGTCAGTTGATAGGAAACCCCAATCAAAAGGTCAAGGTCGCAATTTGGATTCATATTAACCCTTTTGGTAATCCTTTGAGACCACCATCATTGACTGCGTAGGCCCATTGCCCAAGACAAAGGCATGGATAAGGTATTTGTTGACAATCATGGATACAGGAACTAGATACCCGGAGGCTATTCCTCTCAGGAAAATTAACACCAAATAAATTGTGTTGTTTCACTGAAGTAGGCCTACCAAAGGCAATACGATAAGACTTCGGTAGTAACGGTACAGCTGGTGTCTTCAAAGATGTTCTGATGAACCTAGGTATTGAACATCAAACAACATCTGCTTGTCATCCAAAGACACAGCGGGAGCTTGATAGGCATCATAAAACTAAAAAACAAAAACAAAAAGAGCAAGTTGAAAGCTGTTGTGTGGACAATGCTCAAGATTGGGATGAAGGTGTAAGGGAAGGGCGAAATGAATCATTAGGATTCAGTGCTTTTGAGTTAGTGTATGAGGTGAAAGGTCCTTCGTAGTTGCTCAAACAATGTTGTTTAGCTCCAGAAGAGAAAGCTGAGCTACATGTGGTTAAATATGTGTCAGCGTTCAAGGCCAGATTACAGGATGTGTGCAAGGTAGTTAAGGAGAACTTGGCAACTGCACAACAAAACATGAAGTCAAAGTACGATAAAAAAAAGAGCGGAGAAAGATCATTCTCTCCAGGGGAAAAAGTATTGATTTTGCTTCTTATCCCTCGTGATCGACAACAGGCTAAGCTTACTGGTCCTTATACTGTACAGATAAGGTTACTTTCAGTAGAATATGTAGTAAACATGGTGGACAGGAAAAAAAGGTGAGATAACATGTCATAAAAAATGCTGAAACCATATTTTGACAGGGAGTCTCCGGTGCTTCTTATAATTGAGACAAATAGTTGTCCAGATACAAAAACTTAATGATATTGATCCTGTGTCTGATTACATAGAGCAAACTTCATATTCCCCTTTGACAAATACTGAGGCACTGCAACAGGTGAAGAGGAAGCTGTCTCATTTGACTGAGTCACAAAGGAAAGATATGGAGGAGTTAATTGAAGAGTAATTAAACTTATTTTCTGATGTGCCGGGTAGGACCACTGTTTTGGAACATCAGATTAAATTGCAGGAAGGGACTGCTCCGGTAAAACAATGTCCCTACAGGATAAGTCCTAAAAACGCAGCAGCTTTAAAGGGAGTATAATTAAGTATATCCTGGAAAAGAAGTCATTGAGGTAAGCGATTTTGCATGGAGTAGTCCAGTGCTTTTGGTGCCCAAACCAGATTCCACTGACATGATATGTATTGATTTTAGAAAGTTGAATGATATGGCAGTTGATTATTCAGAAAACATTGTAACGATTCATTAAATATTGGGGGTGCCACTGATGTAAAAAACGGTAATTCCAGGTAAACCATGTGATACGTTAGCTTATCATTTGACGAATCATAACTTCGTTAACTGTGCTTTTATTGCTCCAGAGTTGCCCTCGAGATGAAAGTTGGCAGCTTCGCTTACGAGACTGACTTTTTGCACCCATAGTTACTTAGTATTCGCATCTATTAGTTTGTAGATTATCCTTCAGGGTGGTTATCTCTCAGACCTGAGTGTAACTGTTTTGGCAATCCTGGTAACAATGAATATATAGGCATATATATAATTATAGGCATATGTATGAACGTTTACTGATATCATATTTCATTTTTCCCTTTGGGAGATATTTTGTACGTATTCTTTTGTTATGTTTATATATAGATAGATAGATAGATAGATAGATAGATAGATAGATATGTATATATATATATATATATATATATATATATATATATATATATATATATATATATATATATATATATATATATATATATATATATATATATATATATATATGAAGATGTAATGGTACAAATATATGTATTGAAACGAGTTGAAATGTTTAAGTAGTAAGATTTGAATGTTGCATTTTTTACCATGACTCGCCATAACAGGTAGCTTAAATAGAAGTTAAAGAGTTAATGTATGTGCATTTGCATACAGAGCGAATTCGATCACTAAGTAAGGACGTGAAAGAGTTAATAGAGTTAATGTGCCTGCTGTTGCACGTGCCTTGGCATTGCAAAAGTGGATCATTTGAACACCTGGATCTGCTTGGTTAAGTCAGGTCGGGTCACAAAATAAAAAGTGTTTGGAGCACGGAAAGTGATTCTCCTGTCTACAATAAATAGTATGGCCAGAAGGAAATCTTGATCAGATTCACACGAGTGTTTGGCCTGCATATATATTGGCAAAGGTGTTGGTACATACACAGACAAGTGGTTCCAGATACAGGCATTTATGTGAGTATGGTAGCCAGTGGTGCTCCATGTTATATATACATGTAGTTTTTAAATATTAAATGTCAGGTCTATAAATGGCCAAATTATTGTACGTCGTGAGATGTCTTCTTTTTGTTGTTGTATGGTTTCAAAATAATCTTCTGAATTAAATACGTCTTTAATTTGGCAGCTGGTATACGTAAGAATAGGAATTCTAAATTCATTTTGGCAAGGTCTGTGTAGATATATATATTTTTAATTAGATTCATCAGGCTAATGTTATACATACACACTGATACTGCGCTTTGATTTTGAGTTGGAACCCAGGGTGATTGATGGCAGACCAAGTGGGGCCCATTCAGTGATAAAGACGCGCAATCCTACCTGGAAGCTGTGCTACTCGAACATTAAACTGTCAATTGGTTTGTAAGCGTTTGATCAATATATGTATATATGCAATAACAGTTCCTTTTTTGTGATTTTTTCACGGCATTACCATACGTGCACAATTTAGTTTTGTTACATAGTTGAGTCTGCTTCAGCAGAAAGTAAGGTGGGTTCAACATTGTAACAACTTGACGGGTCCTTTATATCCTGTGACGGCTCGACAATTGACTTATAGCTAAACTATCTTGCCGTTGCCGTGCAAATGACACTTTCGCTGCAAACATTCTGCCTGGTGAGCAGGGAAACAGAACTGCAAGGCAGATAATCAGACATTGACTTTGTGGTTATGTATTTACGATATGTGCCTCTTGTAGTACATGGAAATCAGTCGACGTCTACAAAATATCACAGTCAGGTATCCTTACATTAAGTCTACCCTCGTGAGACGTGCTTTGGTATCAGGAACCCCATATGTAAAGCTAGATGACTTACTGGAGATGTGGGTACCTTCAAGAATGCCGCTTGGCTTCTTTGACTCTTCAGGTGTCCTCGAAAGTTACACTTACAATTAAAAATATATTGAACATTGTTCCGGTCACAGAAGGCGGCAAGCCCCCCTCCCCCTCCCCCGAGTCCCAAGCTGCGTGGTGGATGGGGGTGGGTGGGTGGGTGTGGAGTACATTTACAACCCATTTAATTACTTAACTGCCAACGCGATAAGGGACCAAGTGCCCGTAGGCACAGAAGGCAACATTATGTAAACTATTCAGCTTGTCATTTAACAGTTTAAATACACGCTACAAACTGAAACTCTGCTATGCACATAACTGTTGATTGTGCATCTATTTGTAGTGCATATTCTACGGTTGTACGCTGTGGGCTCTATTGAGACAGAATGATGAATATTCGATCACAAATTCAAACTAGGTCACACAGGTTTCTTTTGCATATCGATACTTATCTCAAAAAGTCAAATGTCCAGCAGCATTTGCATTTTATTTATACCTCATGTCCACTGGCGACCTTTTCTCTACACTCCCGCTCCAATGACTGCCTGCGTACAAAATATACATGTACACATATTGAAGAATTTCTTTATTATTTTCTTATTTTGCTAAACTTGTTAACACATATTTTTAAAAAGGCTATGTCAGCCTGAAAGATACAATGTGTTTCCATCGGTTCACTATCGGAACAGGTGCAGGGTCCACAAACCCTAGACACGTATTTGATCAACTGCTGCTTGTCTCAGATCAGAATTTAATAATATAAAAATTACATTATACATCAACGTGAAATTATACTGATTGGTTTAATGCTCTTTTATTGAGCCAACAAAAGGTTACAAATGGTGTTCTTATTGCCATTTTAGTATCAATGTCTGTACATTCCTGCATTCTATTTCATACAGAATGATAATAAAATAAAGTTATGAAAATTTAGCAAGTATGATGCCTCACTGTCAAATATCTTTCATATATGGGTGCACGGTTGGCTGAGCGATAAGACGCTCGCCTGTCACCTCTGCGACCCGGGTTCGATTCTCGTCCTGGGCAGCATGTGGAAAAAGTTCCTACCAGTTTAACCGTGCACGGTGGTTTTCTCTGAGTTCTTCGGTTTCCTCCACTAGGCAAGGTAGGAAGTATACGCCAACATCTGTGCCATGGAGAGTGACTCGATAAGTCAATGCTTGACTTCTTTCACAATCCATGTAAAACAAATGTGTCTATACTTTTTTTTATATTTATTAGAATCAATGTTAATATCTTCATTTGTACTCTGTATTGTATATGAGCAAGTAAATATCGAAAAATTAATATTAAAGCCCTCTTACGCTGTACACACACACCTTCTGGTATGGATGACCCCTTCTTCCTTGACGATTCCCGAGACCTGGTACGGTGCCCTGCCCTGCGAGGTTTGTCTTGTTACAAAGTGCCTTCACATACAAAAGTTTGCATGAAACACAGTTCGACAGTAGGTGTAACTTAACCCCATGGATGTGCCCCTGTTCCGCAAGTTGGTAGCCCCTGGATTCGCGGCACTTCTGAACATTGTTAGGGTGTCCAGTCACATTTGCTTATTAGGTAGGCGATGATATGGGGGCATCTCAAGCACTGACATTTCTTTCAGGTCTTTTGTCCAGGAGGTTATCGAAGATATGTATGGCAAAGCCACCTTCTTCTTCCCATCGGCAAACTCCAATCGAGCTCTCCGCACGTCCATGGTATCATCTTTCTCCTGAATAGTGTCTACTTGAAGGCAAGAGGCTCGGACGGCCAAAGCAACTAGGTCTTTCTTCACATATATTTGTACCCCTGCACTCCGTGAATCTTTAAAAACTTCTTCGGTCAACCACTTTCATCTTTTAGAATTTGTCGTATAGTTCATTTTCCGTCTGTTCAATCACGTTAATCGCCGTTCCTCCGTCCTCCGTATTTCCCGCCATATTCACTAAAACTGAACGATCACTGTTGCTTATGGGTTTCGCTGTCACGCTTTGTTGGTCAAGGGCTACTATTACCCCAGGAAAGCTTGACCGCGGAATTGCGTTACCAGGCATGTCGGGCATGTGCGGAGGGCAAAAATCTACCATGCAAAGCCTGGTTTTAAAATAAAATTCCCTAACTCGGAACGCCAGTATTAACCACTCAAGTTCAAGAAGTAATTTAACATGTGAACTATGTTTCAAAGCACCACTGCAAATTTTAGGGCCATTATATTGAATCAATTCCAACGATTAGGCAGCACCTTACTACAGTTGTCGAACAATTATACTCAAGCATTGGTCGGATCATAGAACAATACAGTCTGGCCAAAGATTTGCGTAATAGCTTATACTTGAAGCTTCGGAGCAAGGAAATTCTTTGACCAGCTTTATCGGTAGTCCATGTAATATGGGCACGCCAAGATAAGTCACAATTCAAGGTGATACCAATATTTGAATGACCAACTGCCTCAGGAATCGGAGACCTCCCTAAAAAATAGGCGGATGATGAGGTTTCACGCGTTTTACAGACCAGAAAACGAAAAAAAAAAAGAAAAACACACACACAAAAAAAAAAAAAAAAAAAAAAAAAAAAAAAATCAAAAAAAAAAAAAAAACCAAAAAACCAAAAAAACAAAAACAAACAAACAAAAAAAAAAAAAAAAACAAACAAAAAAAAAAAAAAAAAAAACAAAACAAAAAAAAAGGATAGTGATTTGATGGCATTAAATAACACTCGCATTGTCTGGCCCACTAATGTACTCAAGTCAGATTAGTGTTCAGGTGGCGTGACGATTGAACAGCGTTGCTGACAATTTCCATTAAGCTAATGTCATCAGCGAACAATGTCACTTCACATGTGAGATAGTCCACAGGGTCATTTGTATAAACAAAGAGTAGGAAAGGCCCAAAGATAGAGTCCTGAGGCACCCCAGCCTGGATAGGAAGACAAGCAGAAGATTGACCATGAATATTAGCTCTTTGGAGGCGCTTAGAAAGATAGCTTTAGACCCCGGACTGGAAGCAAAATGATCGGATATGCCAAGCTGCTTAGCTTTTAAAGAGGTCCTCTTTAACCCGTTACAAGCTTTGCATATCCGGTCATGTTGTTGGCGTCGAGGATGCCATACCTTGTCGAACGCCCTAAGGACGTCAAGGAATACCATTCTTGCTTCTTAACTCTAGCCCATTGTAGATAATATGAAGTAGCTGCACAAGTTGACAAACAATTCGAAAGCAGAGAGTTAAATATGAGTCGTAAATTAAGAATCTTCAATTCCTCCTTCCTAAACATTTTATACCTGACTACGTTTTTAGCCTTAGGAATGGAGCTGTTCCATATGAAATCATTTATACACAGTGGAACTGCATTGACATATTTTTGTGCCACATCAACAAACGGAACTCAAGATAAAAACTATAATAGAAGATTTTCTTCACGCAAATCTGTCTCTGTTCCCACAAATGCAACCTTTTTCCTCAAATGTTTTGCCACATCTTTCATATCTTGTTGTTAAAATTATGTTTCACCTTTGACCTTGAATACGACCCTTGCCAAAATGATTGCTGACCTTCAAACTGACATTTCCCCACAAAACTTGACCTATGATCTAGAAATGTCCTTGACCTACAAATGACCTTTACCCTGATCATCGTTGACAACGTATACACTCAAAATTAAATCGATTACTGTTTATTACATATTGAAAAAAAAAACACACACTAATTTGCATAATTGTGAATATCATGCCGACTCTTCAAGACTTGCTGTCCAATGGAACGATGAATTTGTGTGGCAACAATTTTGGCAACGTGTGCATAGGCCAGCACCACGGAAAGTGGCCTTTGACCTTGACATGACATCTACCTGAAGTAAACTATGACCTTCAAAATGATATTTTGACCTTCACATGACTTTTGCACTTTCAATTACCTTGATATTTCAGATGACATTTGCCTTTGCTATGATCGAACTCCTATACACTCGGAACCAAATGTAATACATATATATATATATATATATATAAATATATATAAATATATATATATATATATATATATATATATATATATATATATATATATATATATATATATATATATATATATATGAGCTAAGTCCGCGCATTGTGCATTTCGTTTCGAAAGTGCAAAATGGGTCGTTGCTGAGTATGACCTGTCTTCAGCACCTAAAACGATGAAGTATAATCAACAGTCCTCTAGCCACACTTTGATTATCATGGTGTCACAGTTCTAAAGTTTTTAATCGTTTCTATATAGTGGTTTACCATACTCTAAAGTTACAAACTACATTGAAGCATGAGCCCAAATGTGTGCTTCATCCTGTAACGCACGTATGCAAAGCTTTAACACATTCACATTCACATGTGTTCGCAATACTGACCAAAAAAGTGGAATGGCGATATATATATATATATATATGTGTGTGTGTGTGTGTGTGTGTGTGTGTGTGTGTAATGTACATGTCTGGTCGTGGATATAAATTTTACAACTAGAGGCCATGTTATAAACGAATGAGATATTGTCCTTTCATATATTAACTTATTTCTCATTAAAATGGAATAGACAACATCGTATACTTCCACAAATATTGCACTACTGTTTGAAATTGAATAGAATATGAAATTTGAGCAAGTGGTGGCTAGATGAAGCTTTCAAAGGGCTGAATGACCTTGACCTTTGATTTTTTTATGATAACATGTTAATTAAAAAATGTGAAGTGTTGCAATACGTACCATTTGAGTCCAAATTATTAGAATTGGATGGCAACTGGCGTAGTAATGACTGGGTGAAAATTTCAAAAGTCCAAATAACCTTGACCATTGCCCTTTAGAGGTAACGTATATATCAAAAAATTGTGCTGTGTTACAATAGCTACAGTTTTAAGCAAACATGATCAGAATTGGCAAAAGAAAAATGATTGAGTTTTTGCTAGAAGAAAATTTCAATGGTCCAAATGACCTTGACGTTAAACCTTTAGAGGTCGCATGTAAATTACAAAAAACGTGTAGTGTTACAATATCTACAATCTAAGTGCAACATGATCAAAATGGGATAAAAATTGACCTATTTGTAGCTAAATGAAAATGTCAAAAATTCCAATTGACCTTGACCTTTGACCTCTAGAGATCACATATTAATGACAGAAATATCCAGTGTTATAATAGCTACAATTTGAGCCCAAATGATCAAAATTGAAAAAAAAAAAATGACTGAGGTGCAGCTAGATGAAAATTTCAAAGATGCAAATGACCTAGACCTTCGACCTTTAGTGGTCACATGTAAAATTCCACAATATGCCATATTATAATATCTACAATTTGAGCCCAACATGATCAAAATTGATTGAGGTTAGAGGAAAATTTCAAAGGTGCAAATGACCCTGACTTTTGACCTTAAGAGATCACATGTAAATTACAAAAATGTGCAGTGTTAAAAACGTATTAATTGGAGTTGGATTGGTTTCCAGTACCTATGATAGAAAGAAAGAAGGAAGGAAAGAAAGAAAGAAAGATAGAACGAAAGACAGAGACAAAAAAGAAAGAAAGAAAGAAAGAGAAAGAAAGAAAGAAAGAAAGAGAGAAAGAAAGAAAGAAAGAAAGAAAGAAAGAGAGAAAGAAAGAAAAAAGAGAAAGACAGTATGTCTGTGTTGGCACACAGCCATGAAAATCTGTGGGCCACTTTTTCAGGCATACTTGTCAGGAACAATTCAGTGAAAAAGTACAAAATTTGGTTGAATCGGTACCGAGCTATTTCCACGTTTTTGCATGCCGATGTCACATTGTAGTTTGAGTTCAAAGCAGAGTAAAAAGAGAAAGGCCACTCTTTTATCATACTTATGATCTGTTGATCATGTAATTTGCAACAATGTAATCTTTGCTTTGTGTAGGTGATTCTTTAAAAACTTATGGGGTCGGACTGAGGAGAGTGGACTTAGTTTACTGGGACATAGCTCGATTACATTTAAACTAGTATTCATGGTGATACAGCTATTAAACTCTCATACCAATCTCATTTTTCACCAAGTATGCAATTATGAGAAATCTGATGAGCTCATCTTGGGCTGGTTATTAAAGTTATTGTAAGCCTATTGTACGAACATGGACATTTTATAAAGCAGACAACTATCCGTACCAACTTTAAAAAGCAAATCAATAATTTAATGAAAGTTACAAAATAACTGTTTAAAAAATTGCAATGCTTTAGTTATATCTCGGTATTTCATCATTGTATTTATGTATTTGCAATGAAAAATTTGTCTCTCCGAAAACTTTCTAGTGAGATCGACATACAAGTAATGCTGCTTCAATGAGACTGACGCTGTTAAATGTGATCCTAAAGTTGCTCTTAACATATCAAAACGGTACTATATTGGATAAATTCAGGTAAAAAATCCCATAGTGCTCAAACAAGTTTCGACCTTTAACCTAAAGGTCAAAAATAAAAGTACCAAGTTTTGACATAACAAATATTGAATCTGAAACAGCACTATTTCATTTCTTCAATAAAAGAAGGGCATTCATTTAGTTCTGTCTCAAAGAGCACTTCCGAAGCTAGGTTTGATAAAAAGGTAAAAACGAGAGCGAGAGAGAGAGAGAGAGAGAGAGAGAGAGAGAAAGAGAGAGAGAGAGAGAGAGAGAGAGAGAGAGATTTGAAGGCAAATTAAAAGGTCAAACCTTTTACTTTCATTGGCGGGATATCGTAATCATCAATAGTATTATTTCCAATAAGAACAGCGTTTTGCGAAAATGGACATTAAATAAGTCTTGACATTAAAAAAATGTGAAAATACAAAAGGAAATTGTTTCATTCTTTACGGTACTTTAATCAAGCAGGATACGAAGAGCACTCTTGGTTGAATGAATTATTGTGCCGACCTTATGCAGAGAATACTTATTATTGTAAACATGTTTTAAAGAGATACATTCCTTCCTCCTTTCCCTTTTTTGTTATTGTTGTTGTCTTTGTTACATTTTGTGATGATGTTCGAATTGATTGGTTTTTTTAGAAGGGGATAATATTGGACCCTTTGGCGCTGACGGGGGTGTCGATCGACACCCCCGACATCCCCTGGCTACGAACTTGATCAATGAAGAAAGGAGACGTCATCCGAACAAATCAGACGGTGCAGCTAGCTGAAAACATAAACATGCTGGAAACAGTCTGTTAAAAACTCGGAACAACCAGCTTATGTTTATGTACAGTTGTCTCCAACATGAAATAACTTCAATCAGATTAGAAACTGTTTCATCCAAACCTGTCTCTCTCAAGACCAAATATTAAGCAACAACATTCAACTTGAATCTTTTTGTATCTTTGCTGTATTCTGATACAGAAATATTATCGTTCATTTTCATCAAAGAGAACAGTCAGTAATACCTAAACAGTAAAGCTTCGACCTTAAAAGGAACAGTGTAATGATAGATGCGTGTCATTTTATACTAAGTATAAGATATCAAGACCGGTGATTAAAAAAAAGAAAGAAAGAATTGCCAACAGTTTGCTGTACCATAACTACAGGCGCTATGAGGTGATTATGTTACACAAAGTTTAAATAATTGTCTGTTAATGAGCCTGTGCTCCATTGTGATGGGCATTATGCTGACTTTGATTCTAGGCAGAAGCCAAAGACACTTTCACTTCTTGCCGGCTGTGTTTGCTGGCTACTAAAGAGCTGAATCTAATTTTTCGCCGTTCAGTATCACAGAATCCCTTTTGGGTTCCGGGATCAACCAAAAAGAATAGATCCTCATTGATATGGATTTTGTGATTATGTCACGTGCGGTATCTGGTCTTAAGCAGTCTACTTGCTGACCCTACGCAAAAAAAAAAAAAAGCTTTGCGTTATTTGACCCAGAATTACCTGTCTTTTCATTCCATACAAAAGCAACAGACGTTTGCTGTGCGCTTCCCTTTCAAACATATATACCACACATTGTATTTCCTCTATAATTCATTTCATACAAATGCAACAAAGGTTACTTAGCACTTGAATTGTCAACGATATATATTACATACATATGCATTAGGAAAACTTTACAAATTATTCAGAATAATTCTTCCGTTGAAACAGCAAATTATTTATTATTTTACCTCATTGATTAGAGACCTGGCGGTCGCAGTTTTAGTTATTTAAATCTTTGTTTTAATAACCATGCCATGCCAGCATAATGACGTTGTTTGCCAGTGCGATACCTGCGTGATAAGGTAGTCTGGCCGATAAAGATGTTTATTAAAATTAAGAACTTGACATGCTATTTTGGTCTACAGGCCAGGTACTGCATTGTATGCATGGTCTTCTTTGTCATAAAAGCAACAAAAGGATAAATTTTGAACGTAAAAAGAAAAACCAAAAACAAAAGAACAAAAGAACACACAAATAGAATTTAAAAAAAAAACAACAAACAAACAACCCCCCCCCCCAAAAAAAAACCCACGTCGCATTGCACAAAAATGCCTCGAAGAGTAAGCAGCCACTGGAATTACTTCTTTCAATTTAAAGCTCCTTGAACAAACCAAAATGAGAAGTGCCATGTTAATTCTGCAAATGAGCGCTGCACAGGTTTCACTTATGGAGCAAAGATGAAATTAATATGACATATTAAACCACTGTTAACCTGCTAAACGTAACTCGTTTAGTACCAAGAGAGGCAAATGTCGTTCGCAAGTACTTTTATGACCCCTGATTACATTTTCCTCTGACAAAGACCTTTAATTTAGCATCATACCTATGTTTCTTTTTGTAAAAAGGTTGCTGACCCAGTGGACACTTGATTAAGAAATCACCAAAAAGGAGGAAATCGCCCATGAGCTTGATTATACCGGCGACTTTTTTCGGTGAACGCGAGATAAGGCTAACCCCTTGACCTGGCCAAACCGAAGAACCTGAACCATGTGCGTGATTTGCTGAAACTATAGATCCTCCATAGTATTACGTGAAATACCTGTGTAGTCCCATGTACAAATTCCCCGGTACTACAAAATGTGGTCATAAGGATCCTTGTTCTAATAGCAGCACAAAGAAGCTTTTGTGGGGGTAATAATTTTGAGGGAGACCCAGGGATTAGAACACTTCGACAGGAACAAACCCGGTGAGGTTCCCGTGTATGGCAAGCCAACAGGGCCATAACGTATAGGTCTTACGCGTAGCCGAGCCTCCACTACACGTAGTCGAGGCTCGGCAACGCGTAGTCGAGTAAACCAATCAAATTGCAGTCTCTACTACGCATAGTCGAGGCTCGGCAACGCGTAGTCGAGCTAACCAATAAGATTACAGTCTCCACTACGCTTTGCCGAGAAAATGTTCTTCTAGAACGCGTCACCGAGCCTCGGCGACGCGTAGTGGAGAAACTATGCCTCCCATAGCGTTTAGCCAAACTATCCAATCACTGATGCTCTTGTAAACTGTATTAGACCTGTTGGCTGTTTTAATATCAGTAATGATTGTAAGGACGTAAATGATTGGTTTGCTTTTCTTCAGCCAAAAGGTGCCATAAGTTGCTCGACTACGCGTAGCCGAAGCTCGACTACGCGTAGTGGAAAACATATCTTCGGCAACGCGTTGTGGAGACTGAAATCTGATTGGTTGGCTCGACTATGCGTAGTGGAGGCTCGGCAACGCGTAAGACCAATGCGTTATGGCCCTGTTGGCTTGCCATACCCGTGTCTTGGTAAACGCCTAAATAAAATCGACCCTTAGTCTGTAAAATAGCTCTTTGAGTGCTACATTTTTTACCTAGCTAGCAGCTTTGCACGGTGAGGAGCGCACTGAGAAAATCTGTTGATGTGGAATATTATCTTGTACGGAACTTCAAGCATGCCAGTATTGAAGTTCTAGATAACAATGTTTTCGACTCGAAAAATGATGAATTTGAGAGTTTATGGATAAAGGTCAAAGTTGGACAGAATATTTTTATGGTCGGAGTAACTTACTTTCCTAATGATGGAATAGATGAAGATAATAGTTCTTTCCTTATGAATGAACTGATCGAAAATATCAGCCATTTGCAATCTAAGGATCACCATTGTATTTTGTTGGGATATTTCAACGGTAAAATAGGAGAGTATCGTGTTGAAGGTAAAGCAAGTTTCAATGGCGACCTGCTACAAAAACTGATAGAGACAGCTGATATGAAAGTTTTAAACAAATCTCCCCTATGCACTGCAAAATATACGTGGCATAGAGGTAGCACCAAGACCACTATTGACTATGCACTTATTAGCTCCTCTCTGGAAAATAACATAGACAGTGTCATCATTGATGAAGTTGGTGATTATGACTTAGGCAGTGATCACAATACAATATGTGTTTCGTTTAACTCTTCCGAGTGTAAAAACAATGCTCCCCTGGTAAAAAATGTTATGAAGTGGAAAATCAATGAGGTAAAAGACTGGAGTGCTTTCAAACTACCGTTATCTGCTAAATTTGCAAACTACGAGTGAGACCTTTCCCAACCTATTAACCAAACATGGCTAGAATGGAAGCAGATTGTTACAGAAATTGGTGAACAATTCTGTGTGTGACAAAGAAACTAAAAAACTCATTCAAAATCGTAGAACGGCAAATAGGTTCTACAAGTATTGGGCAGACAAAGATACTTGTGACCCAGAAATTTTACATGAACTTTGTCAAGAATATTTGCGTAAAGCGAGATGTTCACGAAAAAATTAAAACCAATTTAGTCCAAAATAAAATAAAAGTTTTTCTTTATATTCTAGAAAAGGAACGAAAAACACAGGTTCATATTGGCGAATGCTGAAATGTTTGAATGGAAATAATGGACATCCCCTAAAAATCCGCGACCCGAATGACAAAAGCAAAATTATTAACGATCCGAAGAGAATCAGTGAAATATTAGGTACATATTGGAAAAATTTGGGAAATTCTGGGTCACCGACAGGTGATAAAGACCTAAACAATACCTTGATGGAACATCTTTCTTGTGACGGAGATAAGGTAGACATGTCTGGCCTCACAGATATAGTAATAGATGAAAATACTACCTGGAATGCCATTAGCAAACTAAAGAACGGTAAAGCCTGTGGTATCGATAATATACCAAACGAATTTTTAAAGCATGGCGGTGAGGCAATTGTTAACTCACTTACGAAAATATTTAAGCTATGTAAAACACTAGAGAGCTTACCAGACGATTGGTCAAAAGATTATATTAGACCAATATATAAAGACGGTAAGCCAGAGCTACTCAGCAATTATAGAGGAATTACAATTACTTCTAATGTATAATGTGTTTGCATCCGTGCTTGAAACACAAACGATGTCTTTCTATGAGGAATAGGTGACATTCGGTGAACTGCAAGGTGCATATAGACAAGCTTAGGTCGTAGGTTAGAAGATCACTACTTTAGTCTCAAAGGTCTATGTAGTTTAAGAAAGGACAGAAAAGAAAAAAACATGGTTAGCATTTCTTGATATCAGCAAAGCTTTTGATACGGTAAACAAAAATCGGATGATGTGCGAACTGTGGAATAGTGGAATTCAAGGTAAAACATGGCGATTAGTACATAGATTGTACGGGAAGGTGGAAAAGAAAGTTATGTTTGGTCCTTTTGAAAGTAATTGCTACGAAAGTGTTAATGGTGTGAAACAAGGATGCATTCTATCACCCACGCTATTTTCTATTGTCATGAATGATCTACTCTTTATGCTTAATGAGCAGAGGTTAGGAATAACCTATTATGATGAACTTATTCCCGCCTTACTTTATGCAGATGACATTGTTCTGATGGCAAATGATGATAAACAACTACGGAAAATGCTTAATATTGCACATAGATTTGCTATAAAATTGGGAATGAAATTTAATGACACAAAATCAAAAGTTGTGGTAATAGGTAAAAAAATGGATATGACAAGGAAATGGTTTTTGGGAACGTTGACACTTGAAGAATGCACTATGTATAAATATTTAGGTATTATATTTGCCCAGTCATTACAAGACTCTCCGCACATGAAGCAACACTTGAAAGGTAAACTTAGTCGCTTAAATGGATATATATGTAGTATTCTCTTATCGCACGACAATATAAATGGAGTAACGTTTGGTTACCGTCTCTGGAAAAGCCTTATAATGCCTTCACTCTCACATGGCAGTGCAGTGTGGTTTAACAATACAAAGGAAAGCACAAGTATTGTAAGATCATTCCAGTATACATTGGCACGAGCTATTCTACAAGTACACTGCTATGGTGGCAACACTAGGAGAGTTTGGCTGGCTACCACTGATAACCATCTTGAATAAACAGAGAGTAAAATATTATCATCATGTAAAGTATAACATTCCAGCAAACAGACTGTGTAAACGAGTACTTTGTGATTTAGAAACAAATTTTCACTCCGGTCATAAATCTTGCTGGCCATACATGTCACAGATATCCACAATCTTGTCCGAGGCTGGATTAGATAATGTAAATTGTAGAGATACTGGTGACTGGATCTATCCTTTTTGTAAGTTGTCCACGCAAAACTACGTGTATGACTTTTTTAAAGATATCGATGAAATGTCCTCCTTGTCATATTACAGATTGATTAAGTATTCCACGCATGGGGAGAGATACATGTTCCAGGTAAATGACTTCAAGGGCACTAGACTAAAGTTTATGGGTAGAACCGGATGTCTAGGATTGGAAGAAACATTACAGAGATGGAATTTGTCCAACGGAATTTGTAAACTATGTAATCAAGGTATAGAAGATTTATTCTGTTTCACTTTCACATGTGAACACTCCAAGGAATTAAGAATTAAGATTTGGCGAAATTTGGAAAAATGCCTGTTGGAACATGGTTTTATTCTATGTTTGGCAGGGAGTTATCATTTTCTGGAGTGAAATCCATAAATAGTAACTCACGGTAGGTCACATGTCATGCCCATTGTCAATTGACCAATCACATCATTTCCCGCCCAAACTACTTTTTCTTGAAAAAAAATCGTCTGTTTGTTTGTCAACATTTACACGTGTACCGGTACCTCCGAGCACGACAGAATGGCCGCTAACTTTGATCTTCGCTTTGCAGACTATAATGATGATGAATTGGATGATTTTTTGTGCGGTCAGGAGAATGAGAGAACTAAACGGAAGACTCGAGTCGATGTTGGGCTGTTCAGAAACGGGGGATCTCTACACCTATACATGAGTTGCCGGTGAATGAGTTGGATCGTCACCTCGCAAGTTTTGTGGCCGGTCCGCAAAAAAAATGGAGAGGAGTATGAACCTACAAGTCTGAGGGGTTTGTTTTCCTCCATTGACAGACATTTGCAGAGACACCAGTATGGCTATTCAATTGTCAATGATCTTGCCTTTGATCATGCCCGCAATGCGTTGAAATCAAAGCAAAAGGAACTCAAGTCACAAGGCCGTGGAAGCAAACCAAACAAGGCCGATGCACTGACGGATGATGACATTGAACTCTTGTTTCAGCGTGGTCAGTGTGGAATGGATACACCAACAGCCATTATTAATACCCTGTGGTTGTTCAACAGCATCGTGTTTGGTATGAGGGGTGGACAGGAACATAGGGATATGTGCTGGAGTGATGTTGTCTTGAAGTGCCCGGAGGGAGGTCGGCGATACCTGCAGTACACGGAGCGGCAAACCAAGACCAGATCTGGCGCTAATCCCCGGGATGTACGACCAGTGGCCCCCAAAATGTACGAAAATGTTGACAATCCTGAACGATGTCCAGTGAAACTTTATGAAATCTACCGTGATGCCGGGCCAGAATCAATGTGCCATCCGGATTCACCTTTCTATCTCGCCATCAACCATAATGCAACGGCCAATGGATGCATGTTTAAGTGCAATGCACTGGGACAAAATACTCTGTATGGTATCCTTAAAACAATGGTAAAGGAGGCAGGCATCGACGGCGATCGGAAGCTTGTTAATCATTCAGCCCGTAAATATCTGGTTCAAAAACTGTCTGATAATTGTCTTGCACCCACCCAAATAGCCCAAGTATCTGGACATCGAAACCTTCAAAGCATAAACAACTATTCTCATCTGAATGTCCGCCAACAAGAAGCCATAAGTGATATTCTGCTGACGACAAAAGGCCCCGCACCATCCACTGCTTGCCTCAACGGTAGCGCCGCTTCGGCACCCGTCCCCTTGCCGCTGATGCCTACCAGTACCAGACCTGTTCCCGGTAGCCTGCCTTTGATGCCCGCCGAACATCTGCCACTTTCCGTTCCTGAACTCTGTATTGATGGGACTCAAGCTAGTCAAGGCGTTGCTCTTTCTCAAACAAGCACTCGTAGTTTAGCCGAAAGTTACATGTCATCAATGTTTGCGGGAGGAACTATTCAAGGAGACATAAATATGACAATAAACATTAATCGGCAACAACATCTGCAAAGAAGGAGAGTTGTCCCGATTATTGATAGTGATACCGAGAGCTCCCAGGATTAAATTTTTATGGCGAATGTTTATAGTCATGCCACTTGCAAAGCATCTGTGATATTTTAGCAATGTCACGATGTCTATTTTATTCCCTATCTTTAAATTGTTGACACGTTCTTGTTCAAAACAAACCAAATGTTTCTCAGCGAAATTGAAACGTTGCAGCGGGTGATAAGTTAACGCCCTTTTCATGGTTGTCATGGACTTGCAAGATGAATATGCATGAACGCTGGCTCCCCTGGGAACGATATTTTTATAACTTCTGTCTCTAGAAATGTACCCTTGTGATGTATCATCACTTAGATATGTTACAAATGTTAAGAGATTGTTAATTGTCTTGTTATTTTCATTTTGAGTGTCTTACATTTCGAACATGCGGATCTATTTAAAGCGCGCAATGGTATATTGTGTTTACACCCGCGGTGCATGTATATGTAATTTGACATTTCCAAGTAAAAAGTCTCTACTTCAAAATGGCGACACCTAAGCAACAAGAGCGACAATTTTTGCGGTAAATACTCGATTAAACATAGAATAAATAAAATCTTACATGGCAGTGAGTGAGTGACGATTTTTCTCTCACGAGGGATCGTTGTTGGTGAAGAAAGTCACGAGTGACTGCAGGTCACGAGTGATTTTCCCCACCAACAACGATCCCTCGTGAGAGAAAAATCGTAACTCACTCACTGCCATGTTAGATTCTATATATACCCATGTATGGGAACATTTTACTCGCTCTTCTTTAAGTACGAAATGTACGTTACTGTTTGAAATATCATCCAATTATGACCATGCTGTTCATGATATATTTGACAGTGCTTGTAAAATTTCTGTGTAGATTATCTTACAAATTAACTGTGATATATAAGCTAATGTATATATATATATCTTCAACTGTGCCTGTTCACAGTAAAGAAATAGAGCTGTACAGTTCCCCTTACTGTAATATACTTGGACGCATCATGGAATAAACCCCGTTCCATTGATGCCCCCGCTGTAAAGGGGTAGTTTTCCGAATAAAATCATTATTATTATTATTATAATTATTATTATCATTATTATTATCATTACAATTATTATTATTATTATTATTATTATTATTATTATTATTATTATTATTATTATCATTATCATTATCATTATCATTATCATTATCATTATCATTATCATTATCATTATCATTATCATTATCATTATTATTATTATTATTATTATTATTATTACTGGAATTAAAGGTCTTCTTACAAGGATCCTGAATAGAGCAAACTCATCATAATTTAAAGCGGTTCATTTGAACTGGTTAGATTTTTGTCGCAGTTGGCCCTTAAACAGTTCCCGAAAGAGTAAATGTGCAATTGTTCTTATGCCGGCAGGAATCGTTGCAAGTGTCAGCTTGTAACTTATAAACAGTTCGTCGAGTTAAAAGAGTCCGTAGCCGTTGGCAGGTGAGAGACAGGTTGATACAATCGAGCTTACAATTCCTATGCATTTAATGGGTGGTGTGCGCATTCGCTTTTCCTAGTACCTTCTACAAAGATTATTTTAATCGATCAGTAGATTCTGCATTTGTGAATGAGACGGCTCAATAAATTTGATAAACACATTTTCTAAATTTCACTGTAGCAATGTCCTTGAATAAAGATTCGCTACAATATGAAATCAGGAATCTGCTTTTGGTTTCGTATTCAGCTCAGCACGATTGCTACCAAAGCAATGAAAACTATGTGATAAATGTTCAAAGACCCTTGTTCAAAACTGACTTTGGTTCGGTCTCATTTCTATGCATGAACTATCCGTCACAACCTGAAAATACTTTCATTACACACCCTGGTAGCAATACTTGTAACATGGAAAGACACAAGACGCACAGAAAAAGGAAAATCTCGTCTAATTTATTGGTTGTTTTTTTTTTTTTTTACAATATTTCTATTTAGAACTGCTTCATCGGAATTATGCAAAAGTCAGATTGTTGTTGCTTTAATCTGCAGTGTAACTATAGGAAAAGGTTCTATGGTCACATATATTGGTTTCAAGAAGGGCAATGCAAGTCCAAGTTACGTCCCTCATTGAACCATAGAATATGTTCACGAAAGCACTTATTTCCACCGCCATTTCGAGTAACCAACTTGGTCTCCGCTAAAATAGACATAATTGAGAAAGCTTGCCCCCCCCCCCCAAAAAAAACCCCACCCCGTATCATTACCAACTGAATCAACTCACCACATAGATGCCAGAAGGCTCTGCAGGTAACGAGAAGTGCATATAGCTGCCATTGTTAGACCTTTTCGGGCCAAATTAGATAGTAATTACAATCTACGTACAGCTGTTCATATGTTGCGGATGTCACGCTCTCTGTTATACCCAGCACTTTCTGCTGGTAGAAATTTATTGAAAAACAATGATAATCAAGGCGATTTTGAATTATTTCCTAGAGAATTACTGGGATTGGAAAAAGCATATATTAAGATAAAAGAGATAAAATATCTCTCTGCAAGACTAAGACGACGTATACAAATCACACAATTTTACCGCAGAGTTTACTTTACAGCAAAAACTCCGTGATTCAAATAGGACACTAGAAAAATTCTATGTGCCACAGAATAAATACTCACAACCACATCTGCCTCTTCATTTATCGCAGGTTGGACTTAAAATACCCACAACCAGATAACACCAATATATGTTCCATTCTAGACATCCACAAATTAAATATGCGCCTCTTTGTCACTGTCCATGGAATATATTTGCATGGATAAGCCTTATGTATTCTTTATGCCTTTGGGTTTTCCATGAAAGCATAAGGACAAAAGTAAATATTACGCGAGTCCCAGAGAGAGGGCGCTGATAACGGTCATGTACACCGGGTACGAGGTCCTGTAGAATTGCTATTTTTTACCACAAACTCATCGTTGATCACCACAAGGTACTTTTCATCTAGGTGTATACTCAACAGAGATTGCTCAGAGACAAAGTTTTTTCAGGTACTCTACTGTATATTTCTAATATTAGACCGAATCTGTGTGAGGGGTGTTCTACACTGAACGCCGTTTTATGCACCTTGCTGCCACAAACAACGGATTAGTATATACAGCACATACATTGACCGATGTAGGGTACAAATCTGAGAAGTCCAATGAGAAAGACACTGTATAGAAGCATATAAGATGTTGTGTGTGCATGGAATGGGAGATTTGTGATGAGGAGGGAAATTACACTGGAACCATTTGGATGTGTATTACTTGCAGGAAGGTCCCTTCTGTCCTTTGCTGCCTTAAGAAAAAGTTAGATGTGGTCATCATCAAGGCTAACGAGAACTTACATATACTGTTAGCATCAAAAGAGACTGAGTGTGAAGCTATCCAGGTAAAAGTTACTTGCTTGGAAAATTCCATACAAATAAAAGAAAGAAAACTGCTTGATCTCAAAGAGAAACTTAAAATACACCCTAAGACCCACAATGAACAGACTAAAGGTACTGCAGTTTCTTATGCTTATGCTTATGCTGCTAGCCCTAAAACTCTGTTACTTGGTAGTTCCCTGGTAAGAAGTGTGAAAACTTCAGAACTGAAAAGCACTGTGGTCAAGACTTGTAGAGGCGCAAAGGTATCTGATCTAAAAGACAAACTTTCTGAAATCCCTGGCACTTACAAGACTATGGGCCTGGTTGCGGGAACTAATGACTGTGCTGACCTTGATTCTGATGTAGATGATATCATAGTAGATCTACAAGATCTTATAACTACAGCAAAGAGTGACCTTACTGAGGATGGAAGTATCTTCATTTCAGGTTTACCACCAAGAACTGACGATAAATAGGCGGAAGAAAAAAGCGATGAACTAAACAAGCGATTGCAAAATGTGTGCAATGACTTTGAATGTACTTATCTTGACCTTGCACCCAAGTTCAAGTGCATGGATGGTAGCATAAATACAGCACTCCTTCATTCTGATGGTTTACATTTGTGTATAGCTGGCACACAAGCGTTAATCCATTATTTGAATGTCCCGCGAAGTACAACTACTGACCAGTCCAGTAAGCCAAATGAATGGCGCTTTAACCAAAGGAAGGAGAGGAATGACAGGCTACCAAACAAACCCCGCACAAGAAGGTGCTGGAACTGTGGCGAAAGCGGCCATGTGACCGATTCATGCAGGCATAATCAAAGACTGAAATGCAGATCATGTAATCGCCTGGGCCAAACACAAAAGCTTTGTGGTGTACCTTACAATTGATCAAAGTTTGGAAACTGATCATGGTGTTTTTAGTTCACTTAGAACAAATCACGCTAAAAATCTTATATTATCTCACTTAAATATAAACAGTTTCAGGTACAAGTTTCCCGAAATAGCTGAGCTACTGAAAAATGGTTTTATAGATATTTGTTGCATATCTGAAACAAAACTTGACAGAACCTTTACAAACTCACAATTTGATGTTTAAAAACCCCCCTGTACTGCAAGGACCTAAATGCAAATGGCGGCGGGCTGCTAGCCTACGTTAAATCGGACATACCACACAGGCAGAGATCTGACTTTCAATATGATGTAAATGGTATAGAGACCATGCTCATTGAGTTTCATGTCAAAAATGAAAAATGGATGTCAGTCTTAGTCTATCGACCCCCATCTGTTGCTTTAACAAATCTTTAAAAAGCTCTGTCCCAAATTTCTAATGTGTGAGTAAGAGAGCAAAACCTACTTTATTATGGGTGACCTCAATGTAAACTTCTTAAGTAATGCACATGATACTTGCATGATTGAAGATATTCTCGATGTATATAATATCTCCAATATTATTAAGGTCTCGACCTGCTTACAAGCTACCAATCCCACACACCTTGATCTGATACTAACAGACATTCCAAATAGGGTAGCTTCTACATTATGCGTAGACACAGGTATTAGTGATTATTTCAATTTAATGACTTGCGTTAGTTCCAAAATTCAGCTTCCCAGGGCAATAATAACAGATATAAAGTATCGTAGCTACAAATCTTTTGACGAGGAAAAAATTCATATTTGATCTCAACTCTGCCCCTTTCCACGCGGGCAGCATTTTTGATGATAATGACCATGCCTTGTGGTTCTATGATAATCTTCTGAATGAAATCACTGACCCGTCGCGCTCCACTGAAAAGAAGAAAAGAGCGTCAAACAACGCACCGTTTATGAACGGGGGACTTCGTAAAGCTATCAATCAAACCAAAACCACGATGAACACTTAAGCATCAAACTCATTTTAAATAAACTGAATGATGAGCAGGTAAACCATTTTGATTTTCAAACAGTTTCTGAACAAAGGTTCTTGCTCCTGTCAAGAAGACTGATCCCAAAAAGGCCACAGGTCCTGATGGTTTTCCACCTAAGCTGCCACGAGCTGGAGCAGATGCCCTCTGTCCATCCTTAACTGCTCTTATAAATAACTCAATTCAGACAAGTACATTTCCATCTAATATGAAAAAAGCTGATGGTTCTCTTGTCTCTAAGAAATCTGATCCCCTAGACAAGTCAAACTATCGCCCAATCAGTGTCCTATCATGCATTTCCAAAGTTTTGACGGTCTATTAAGTGAACAAATGATTGGTTTTTTAATGTTATTTTGTCACAGTTATCAGGTGCCTTTTGGAAAAAGTATAGTTGTAAAATATTACTTGTCAACATTATTGAAGACTGGAAAGGAGCCCTCGATAACCATGAATAAGATGGGGTTATCAAATGGAGTTGTCGAAGGCATTTGACTGCCTCCCCCATAGGCTTTTTGTTCAAAAGCGAGAAGCATATAGTATGTCTGCAGCGGCATATAAATTAATTTCTAGCTATCTAGACAAAAGGAATCAAAGAGTAAAATATAGTGAGTGGACAAAAATTCTACGAGGGGTCCCTCAAGGCAGTATACTAAGGCCCCTTCTGTTCAATATTTTCACGAACGATTTCTTTTACTATATAGAAAACAAATGCGAAATTTGAAATTATACTGACGATAATACACCGTCTTTTGATGCTCACAATTTAAATGTTATGAAAGAAACTCTTGAATGTGCCGCCAAAATGGGCATTGAATGGTTTAGACAAAATGGCATGCAAGCGAATCCAAATAAGTTTGAAGCTATATTACTAGGTACAAAAAGTGATCCTGATGAATATGATTTCAAATTTCAAATTGATGGTTTTACCATAAATACAGAAAGATGTGTCAAGCTACTTGGTGTCTATATGGAGAAAAATCTGAAATTCCAGGTCATGTTACATATATCTGTAAGCAAGCTGCAGGTCAAATTTCTGTTTTTAGATGGTTCTCGAATATTCTTAATGTCAAAGAAAAGCTCTCAATCTTCAATACCTTTATACTGGCAAAGTTTTTATTACTGTCCACTACACTAGCATGGCATCTATGTGGGCAAACAAATTCTTGAAAAATGGAAAAGATACAGGAAACAGCTCTCCGATTTGAGTATAATGATTTATTGAGCACTTATGACAAACTTCTGGCGCACTCTCAGAAACCCTCTCTTTACTTAGGTAGATTAAGAAAACTATCCATTGTAGTACACAAAATTATGTTTGAACTATGTTCGGCTATTCCTGACGATATGTCTGACAAAAAGGAATTTAGATATAAACTTCGGGATGAACACAAGCTCTTTCTGCCCAAATATGGTTCTGTCACCTACGGTTATAATTCTCTGAGATACCAAGGGGCCAAGATATAGAACTCTCTACCTCCTGCTCTTAAGCAAGTTATCACTCTAAAGGAATTTAAGACTCTGATTAACAAATGGCTTGGCCCTTCTGCAAATGCTCTATGTGCATCCTATGTTAAACCAGAATTTCGTTCTGACTTATTTTCCTGAACTCTTACTTTTGAGAGCTATGGATCTGTAGATTGACTGGCTGTATATATTCATCTGTTTTCAGTGTATATTCATCATCTTTGATCCCTTCAATTTATATCACTGTCATATAATAGCTGCTTCGGCGCTAACGTTCTTTGTTTTATTTGCACTCGATTTGAAATAAAGGCTATTATTATTATTATCCCCCAAGGAAAGATATATGCCTAATGTTAGCTGCAAAAAACATTTGCTTTGTACATTTTTTTCACGATACATTTGCTAGCTGCCTTGAATAATTTTACTAAGAAAGTTTGTTTTCATTCCGAATCTTAAGATATAGCCAATTAAGGTTCCGAAAAAGTGGACAACATGAGGAGGGAACAAGGAAAGGGGCATTTGAGGGTAGACACTCTCTACATACATACGTTTATACATACATACATACATACATACATACATACATACATACATATATACATACATACATACATACTTGCATACATACATACATACATACATACTTGCATACATACATACATACATACATACTTGCATACATACATACATACATACATACATACTTACATACTTCTTGAATTAAACCAAATAAGATTTTATACAATTGTAGCAGATTTTTTGTGGAAAGCCTTGGACTCAATTAAGTGTTTATTCTTTCTTATTTCTTTTTTCTTTCTCTTTCGTTCTTGATTCCTTCCTTTCCCTTTCTTTTCACGTGATATTTGTAGCACCTTAAACTCGGACACCGCTTTACCCAGAAACCTCGAATCTCGCATGGATATAGCACCAATGGTGAAGTTCTGCATATTGTTCAGAGAATAGTTGACAGGTTAAATAATATTCATTATAACTAGGGGCAATTAACACTGTAAGTTTCAATTTATGATATCCTGACTTTTCTGGTGCCCAGAGGGAATTCCGTATTGAGATAAGGTCAGAGGTCGCTATGAAGGTCTGAGGTCAGTGTCACCGTCAGAAATCAATATCGGAGTCAGAGATCACTGTAAAGGTCGGACATCAATATCAACGCCAGAGATCAAAACCAACGTTACAGGCCACTGTTAATGTCAGAGGTAATTTTTGAGGTCAATACAAAGGACAGTGATTGACACCAAGGTCAGAAGTCACTTTCAAGGTCAGAAATTACTGTCAAAGTCAGAAGTCAATATCAAGGTCACAGGTCAATGTTCAGATCCGAGGTCAATGTCAAGGCCAGAAGTTAATGGGCAGTTTAGGTGCCAAAGTTAAGGTCAGCAGTCAATGGCAAGGTCATATTTTACTGTTGGTCAGAGGTCACCTTCAAGGTCAAACGTCAATACCAAGGTCGTTGATCAATGCCAAGGTCCGAGGTCAATCTCGGAATTGGTGTCCAATGTAGGAATCAGAAGTCTTCAAAACTAATACAAAAAAAGATGCCACTGAATCTTCAATTTATTTTATGCCAACCAGTGAAGAGTGAACAATAGTTTTTAGCATTGAGCTTTTTTTGTTTTTTGTTTTTTTTAGGAAGTTTTAGAGACGCACGCAGAGTAGAGCAAAACGTCTTTCTACTGTTGAATGTTTATCTTGACTCATTCCATACTATGGTCACAGGCCTTGGTCAGTGCCAGAACAACTTCTGTCAAATGCTGATCATTGTAGCTCCCAAAAAATTATCTATTTGTCAATGATTTGACGGTCAAGCAGCAAATCAATATTGCATAAAAATAGACAATACTTGTTCCGCGTTTTACAGGAACGTAATCAACATGACGGCGAGCGAATCATATCGCAAAAGCGACTTAAAAGGTGAACATTTTACAATGGAAAGGGTTGACAGAGACGCGCATTATATAGATCATCTCACCTTGTTATGTAGAATTATTGCGAGCACAATACAAGCGCCATGGTAAGGAATCGATAACATTTTCTGCTTTGTCGTTAGCAGTGAAAATAAATGATTATATTTCTCGTCGGGCAAACCATTTTGATTTTAGTTTTCTTTGAAGGACGCACAATTGATAAATTTTCAGGCATTTTGGACTCAATTAATAAAAAACAACAACAGCAGCAACAAGAACAACAACAAAACAAAATAGAAAAAAAAACCTGTATGTTTTAAAAGTTGTGACGCATATGTTGTCATTTTCGTTTATTTATGTTAATTTTGTACTTATCTTCCAAATTTGCTGACGGGATTTGGTCCAGATAAGCATGCTCTATCCAACATTGACGAATAAAAATGTATTTATTGTTAAGGAAAGAACAATAAAAGACTCTGCATACTATAAATGTTCAGGTTTTTCATGTAGGAGTATTTTTATATTGAAATATGCCAGTGTATGTTATAATAATCGACAAACATGACAAACATATATGTATATATATACATACATATATATATATACATATATATATAAATATATATATATATATATATATATATATATATATATATATATATATATATATATATATATATATATATATATATATATATACACAGGGCTGTCAAGCAACATCACGGCATTGCACTCACGTAAAGTAAACTGATTGTATCATTTTCCCCAAACTCACCTGTCATTTAGTATACAATTGTAACGTAGAAAACAATTTACGTAAGATTGTCTTTCACAAAAACCTAGGACTAAGTAAAGTAAATTTAGCGGTATGACATATGGCAAATTTAAACAGGTCAACTCTTTTAGTGCCAAGTTGGGGTTGAGTCAACAGGTTTTTTCGGTGCGCTTTGGGCGCCTTGCTGTTGACCTAGATCATTTTTATATGGGACTACTGACAAAGTAGGACTTTAATGAAAGGTCTTTTTTTTTACAGAGAATTGTAATATAGTATCCATTTGATAATTCAGGGAAGTTGATCTTAGGGACTTGGACTTCAGATACAATTGGCAGTGAAAGAGTTAAAATGTACTTTGTGTTGCTTACTTTTCAGAAAATACAGTGTGTATGCCTTTAATTGGTTCTTTACGCGTGAAGCCTGTTGACCGTACTCTTAACTGTCAAGGCAGCAACGCGTCTAGGATATTTTATATTCGTTTACAATGAGCAACTCATCCAAACATACAGGGGCTTATAATGCTACTGCAAAGAGAAGAGAAGGGCACCGTTGACACGCAACAAGGCATGTCAGTTAGCAAAAACTGAAAGTATATACGTTTGAAATTAGTTTTTCTAATACTGAACTTTGCGTTGCATGCTATCTCGTAGCTTCATATGAAGCCGCGTGAAGCACAATTACAAACTTCCGTGTGTCAGGTCTTTGAAGGTACAAATGGCATCAACGTGCACGCAATGTCGACCCATAATCTGCTGGGGTAGCTTAATGTTCAAGGAGCGAATCAAGTCAATATGTGCTGGTTCCAAGCATCTACAGCAAAATCTCTCGTGGTGTAGAAGAAATGAAATACTCATTCAGCCTGTCACGTAACCGTTCTGCCCAGATTTCTCCGATATTCGTTAAATTACTTATTATATTCGCTGTGCCTATTTCACACTTATTAAATGCATGCGACTGACAGTCAAAGCAATTATCGAATGTAAAATCCTTTTTCCCTTTTTGAGAAGAAAACTCAGGATGATGCCTGTGATCCTGTTTTGACAATCGAACAAATCTTCAGCTAACAGAGTAACATTTACAAAAAAAAAGACTGTCAGTGTTCAAAACGCAAAGAAGAAGAAGAAGAAGAAGAAGAAGAAGAAGAAGAAGAAGAAGATGAAGAAGAAGATGAAGAAGAAGAAGAAGAAGAAGAAGAAGAAGAAGAAGAAGAAGAAGAAGAAGAAGAAGAAGAAGAAGAAGAAGAAGAAGAAGAAGAAGAAGAAGAAGAAGAAGAAGAAGAAGAAGAAGAAGAAGAAGAAGAAGAAGAAGAAGAAGAAGAAGAAGACATTCAGGTAATAATGGTTGGGAAGTATGGTATGCTGCAGGCTATTGTTGTTCGACACGGCCTCTGGCACACCGTTAAGGTTGTACATATATTCTCATCATATTACAGTTTACACAGTTGGTAAGAATTCAGCCTAAACGGTAAACAAAGCAATCTTCCTCCTCCTCCTCCCCCCCTCCTCAGCATGCGCAAAACAAGACATGCACCACCAACAGAAAAGTCAATGAGTATATATCGACAGAAACGTACTTTTCCCGTTACTTTCTGTCACTTTGTGGTAAAAGGTGACTCCTCTTTGGTATACACGAGGTTCCAAATGTGCGAAATTCGAGCCGAATGCGTCGGGAAACGATGCCCAGACCATGGCCCAGGTCAACTGCAGGGCAGGCGTTTATGACACAAAGTCGCCAGAGACTGTGGTCGCCGACAGTTTGCAAATTATTTCAAACGTGAACTTACTGTGCGGTTTTTAGTTCATGGTTAAGAGCATTGGTAACTCAATGGACCTTTGCCTGCAACCTTTATTACATACATCGACATGTCACAACATTCAAACAAGAATATGTCTTGCCTGCTGAGCAGACCTGACAGGCCACCAGCAAGGTACAAGGCTGGCCTGCGTGTCAGCTGAGCAGGCAAAACATATCGAGCTCAGTCCCTCTGATTCAATGTATCAAATACAGAAGTAAACAGGTCTATCGGTGCGCCATTCATTATCATGTGTATAGGTTTCCAGACATAAGGTTAATCTTTCTAATTTTTACATATTGCATAATACTAATATGTTTGGCGATATTGTGTTCTTCTATAAAACACCGAAATCTTTGCCCATTGACGGGCATGCATTTTTTTCAGATACAAAGTAGCTAAAACATTGTCCTTGTTTTTGTCTGGGTGTTGTTATGTCTATATGCTGTAAATGACACTTGTTTGATAAGATAATGAATGCTAAGGGTTAGACTTGTTCCACAAACATTCTGATTTTGCAGCAATTTAAAAGGCTATGTTTTTATTTGGTACAAAAGCTCAAAATGTGTCAACCAGATTAGGTGATATGAGGCTGAAATTATCCAAATAAGATTTAATAGCAGTGTGAGTCAAGTAAAAAATGAATTTCGAAAAATAAAACGGTATCGAATCTGGTGCAGCGTAAAACACCGAAGAGGGGATCCAAATTCGAATATCTGTGTCGTTGCGTTAGTTTTTTGTGTCATTAATAATGCACATATCATACAATAACTTAATCTTGCCTCACACATTATGTTTGTCATCATACAGCAGGTCTTTAACCCCCTGGTTTGGAATTTCATCTGTCACCATGCGATGTTGTGCTTATGATTAATAACCTTGCTGGCCGTGGCATGTCGGATATGTGGGCAAATGACACCAAATATTTCACCAAAATGTCTCGAGAAGCACTTCAAGTATGTTAATGGGATGGCAGTGTTCTTACACACAGGAAGGTCACACACCGGTCACAGTGCACTGTGAACCGATCCCTGGCATACGTTCAACCCAACCTGGCAAGAAAGTTCTCGATTAGTTTTCAGGACTTTCAACCGCAAAATCTGAAGTTTCTCTACATGGACAAAAGCGTCCTACTTCTGTCTGCTTTTTTTTTTTTTGTTTTTTTTTTTTTTTTGTTTTTTTTTTTTTTGTTTTTTGTTTTGTTTTGTTTTGTTTTTTTGTTTTTTTTTTGTTTTGTTTTGTTTTGTTTTTTTTTTTGTTTTTTTATGTATTGTTTTTGTTTTTTTATTTTATTTTTGTTCCAGTGCAATTTTTCATATTAATGGCAATTTGTTTGAGCGGGAACTCTAGATATGCAACAGGAAAACACACGTAACAGGTAAAGCAATCTCAGTTTCGGTGGCGCGTTTATTTTATTTCGTGCAAAATTTTAACGGAGTCAAGAGCTTTCATATGCTCGTTTTGGGTCCATTGCGCCCAAAGCGTGCCCAAGAAAACTTGTTTCCTGACCCAATCTGGTGGTGGTAACTGCAACTTAAGCCATGGTGATACTTGAATGAAAAGTCTGTTTCAAAGAATACGAATTTATACAGTCATGTAAAGACACAACATATCGACTTTTGTCGCAAAAACTGGAAACAGAAGAATTAACACACAGAACAAAATCTATAGACTCGGTCTTGTTCTCGCGGTCAAAACCACGAAACGCAATGCTTGCAAAGAAGATAATTGTATATTATGCTCCGCGAGTCGCAATTTACATTTGCCTTATGCTTGAATGTATTTGACGAGTTTGCAACAGACTTTGCTTACCTGAAAAACAAAAATCGTACTGAATATTCAGAGGAACGAATTCCTGTTCTCTGTTAATTCTTTTGTCATATGTATATATATATGGGTGTGTATGACCAGTCAATCAATACAAAAAATTGCCTTTTAATTTGCCATTTACGTGGTACAAAATGAAAAAATGTCATGTGTCTCTCTTAACTGGGCTCTAAAAGTTAAGAACAAACAAGTCTATCTGCAAAATAATTGTAAATGCGTAGGGCAATTATTTAAATCAGAGGCAAAACAATATGTGGCTGTATTGCCACAACGATGTTTGTCTGATGTATATACAGTACATGCGTTATCAAAACGTCCTGCATTTCCTTAAAGGTTTGTGGTAGGTCATTTCTTGAAGATATTTCTCCAAAATGTCTCGATGGTTTTACTTCAGCTATATCCAGGAGATACCTCCTCCGAAATGACACGCGCGTCAGCCAGTGTCGGCTTCTGTGCTGTACGGGTACATTAATCCGTGTAAATTACATAATGTGCACGCCATTTCCCATCCACTTTTTTCCACACCTGAACGTAACTGCAAAAAAAAAATCGAAAGGTAACATTTCTATTAACACGCCCAGTGTTTAATGTTCCAAGAAAAAAATATTAATCACTTTAAATTTCCCAACCCTATCTACAAAGGTTGTGTTTAACCCTTGAGGGCAGTGTGGTGGAGCACGCGTGCAGGTTTGAACGTAGTTTATTTTTAAGCAAAGATTCAATGTCTTGATCAGTTAGTTGTATATTTTACCATGTATGGTACGTATGGTATGTATTCTACTCACACACACTCCTTCTCTGGATTCTCTAGCTATGTTAAAACATATTATATAAACCAATATTCTGAAACTTGCTCCATTGTTGACTGCTTCGTATGTAATAATACTTCATAATCATTTCTGAAATCTTGTATATTAATGCCTCAGTTTTTTGTCTTTAAATTTCTTTGTAATGGACTGGACCTCTGTTGAAACTAGTTGTAACATATAAGGCAACTTTTCCCAGGTGGCCCTTGCGGAAGCAGATGTTTATCATCGTTAGCAGGGTCATCCTAACTACAATTTTTGTACGGTAATTCCATTTTCACTATTATCTATCTTGTTTTTGTCATATATGTTTTTGTGCAATTACCAAAATGTATACAATGTATTCACTTCTATGTCGAATAAAACGAATCTGAATCTGAATCTGAATCACCACTGTTTGGTATGAGCCCTTATGTGATATACGTTCTACTCACCACACTATGGTCTGAGATCTCATACCAAATGTGTTCTATTCACCACTGTACGGTATGAGACCTCACATGATATACGTTCCAATCACCACAGTATGGTATGATCTCTCACATGATATCTGCTCTATTTACCACTATACGGTATGAGCCCTCGAGGACATAACAGTCAATAAATTTGATAAAATAGGAATTACTTTGTGTCCTTTTTCGTACAACACTATTGGTTTCCGCGTAGCATATGATCCGATGAAATGAATGAAACTGACTGCTGGTCACAATATGTCTGTATTGTATCTCATTTATATTGCGATCCTTATAGTCAGTAACCTTAAATGATCGCTAGAGTTTTGGAAACAAACTTAGGGTAGACATTCCATTATACTTGAAAACATGTATCCCGATGTTGCATGGGGACAGCCCCCAAATTGCGCGCACACACACACGCACACACACACACACACACACACACACACACACACATACTCACACACACACACACACACACGTAACATGCTACAAACTCACATGAGACGAATAGTAAGCTACTTCATATGTGCAAAAAAATGTACAGTAAGACGTCACAAATTGACGAACGTTGTATAGTCATACATCACGAATTCAAGACAGTGTCCATTTTTCACGCTACCGGCGCAACGATTTATGGCATCGTTTCTGTTTGTAATATTTTGTTGTATTGAAGATCTGTCAATTTTAGTTTACAGTAATGGGTTGGAATAATTAGGACAAAAAGGGCGTTACTGTAGGTGACAGCTTAATCTGGATGCAAAGAAACATATTTTACAGACCAAGGCCATTGAGTTATTGACATAAAGTAAGACATACAGAGTTGCACACACAGAAAATTCCCCACCCCTAACCCCGCTCCAATCTACAGGGAATATAATGTCCGCAGGTAATGTATGTGGTCGGGGAAGGGGGTTGGTCAAGATGGAACATTCATATAGGGAATAATTCCATTATTCGATGAAAAATTCCAGGGCATGCAAGTTTAAAATTGACCAGTCATATATTCTGTAAAACTGCTGTGATCATACATACAATCCCTTCGACGCGAGAGTGCCGTCAAGTTTAGAAAATCCGTAGCTGCCCCTTTCCACGGCAATTTCCCCCAGGTCAAGCATTTCATCGCGATGGTACTGGACAAGCGGGTCTCTTTTTCCCAGTACCTCGGCCAATTCTGAAAACACCACGGCTACATTTTAGGACACATTTAAGAAAGAGTGCAATGATTTATGCGGTTAACTGTAAATTTCTATGCTTTCTCCTGGGAATCGGGAAGATAGTTATTACATTGCCCAAGAAACCGAAATCTACACATGGATGGAAACCTGATTCAGGCAAATGGAATATGAAAACTTTATTTTTTGACAATTTTTTGAACCCCCATGTAAAATCATGATCAGAAACAGTGAAATTAGCCTAAATATATTTGTACTATCAACGCAAATCGGGGTTCCAGGTGTAGTATTTTTGCACACAAGAGTATTACGGCATTACCAAATAAATATATGAATGAATGAATGAATGATTGAATAAAGAATAAAGAAACAAAACAAAGACGTTAGAATGTAAGTAAGCAAACCAGCAAGTTAATAAGTAAATAAATAAACAAGTAAATACATAAATAAATAAATAAATAAACAAATAAATAAATAAATAACTAAATAAATAAATAAATAAATAAATAAATAAATAGACAAATAAATAAATAAATAAATTAATTGATTAATTAATTAAAAAGGAAACATTAGAAAGAATCCATTTTCATATAAATTACATAAAACAAATTAGTAAGCAAACATATGTTTCCATACAAAAACAGCAAGTATGTTCATGGTTGACGAAACATATTACATTCTGCTAAAACTTGAGACAAGGCATGTTCACTTACCAGCATTTTCATTCCCCTTGATGGGACTTTCCATGCCGGGTCCCATCATTACACAGTCACTTGTATAATATTCTTTTACAACAGCCTTCACATTTCCTTCTTTCCATCCTTTTGTCATGTTTGCCATTTGCTCGTTGACTTGAGTTTCAATGTCTACAAATATAAACATACGCTTTTGGCGATGGCGGAAATCATCTTAAAATTGTGGTTTCCATGATCATTATATTCATATCTGACACATTGAAATAAATTGAGTTCATTAAACATAAAAGTTAGACAGAGGGATCGATGACTTTACGAAAATCAACATGACACGAAGAACCTTTAAACAGTGAAATCAAGCCAGCAAGAAAGAACAAGAGATCCAGAGAGACAGAGAGAGACAGAGACAGAGAAAGAGAGAGAGAACGAAAGAGAGAGGGATAGAGAAAGAGAAAGAGAGAGAGAGAGAGAAAGGGAGAAAGACAGAAAAATAGAGATGCTTTTGTTTATTATACATGTTATACACGTGTCAATTCTCAAACATTCTGCAGCCCTCTCTCGCATGGTGTTTTTTTTGTGCAAACTGATTTTTTTTCCAATGTCACAATTAATTACATGGCTAAAATCAGTCCACACCGCTCAGAACTGTTGCAACGTTGAATTATACATAAAAACCTACATACCTTCCATCGTTTCTTCTTTTCTGTCCTACTGCGCCGAATGGCAAAGATCGCAGTAAAATGACCCAAGTGAGCGTCAAGCGGTTATTTTTGTCAAGACGATGAAACCAATCTGTGGTAATCTTATGACGTTTGACAGGGACAAACAGTTTTGGGGCGTATAGGAATCGTTTGTTATTTTGGCTGAAGTTACCAATGATAACGCATGGAAACCAACCCCCCCCCCCGCAAAAAAACCTTATTGCTATCACGGTTGCAACAAGTATTACTGTCATTACAACAACAACAACACCAACAACACCAACAACAACAACAACAACAACAACAACAACAACAACAACTACTACTACTACTACTACTACTACTACTACTACTACTACTTCTACTAAATGATTATATTCCTGAGCGTAATAGTTAATAGTATAAAGACAGATACAGTAGAGCACTCCATATCTTTTACTTCAGTTTCCTATTTACTTCAGTTTCCCATCTCTACGGTCTGCAAGTTCTTGCGGCGAGTGTTTCTTTTCCAAGCAATAAAAAGTCAAGCTGCTTGATCTACCGTGGTAATTCTTCGATGATCACTGATTATGGTCGTCTGCTTGTCTTATGCTCCGATGGGAGTCTGTCATAACTATTTGGGTGACTGGTATATTATGGACAACTGAACAATTTGAGCACATTTTCCTTCAGCAAGATCTAGGTAAACATAAAGTAAAAAGATCTAAAATAAAAACGCTAATAACATTTTTATAAATCATGGCTTGATTATGAGGGTTTTCGAGCATTGTTGTAGTTTTCTATGCTGTAATTGTAACTCCAGGTTTCTTAATTTTAACAAATATAGTTAAGTTGACTCGACATTATAACAACGCATTACGCATGTCTTAACTGTTTACTGTGGCGCATTAGCTTGACGCCAGCCTAGGCGCTACGTGGACTTTGTTTCTTGGTTGTCAATAATGTTGAGCCAGCAATTCTGGATGTGTCGGGCAGGTGTTGGGCAAATGTTTGCTCGTTTCCGGGACATGCATCTATATTTGGTGCAAGGCACTCCCCAGTTTATCGGTTTCTATGTGTCGTAGGGAAAGAAGAAGTAGCTTTTATGTGGAGAACATACAGGACTACAGAGAATATTGTTTATTATAAATTGACTCTTTAATGTACTATCTAACATTGAACAGCATGAGAAATGTACGGGAATTTGAATCCAAGAATGAATAAAAATGAAAGGATATGATAACTATGTATATCTGTTCCGCCTTACATTCCACAGGGGATTAAAAAAGTAGTAATTTTGATAAGCTACCAGAAAGTCGAGCCACACAAAAAATGCAATGGATAGATAAATTACCTCTGGCTCTATAAGATGAAGCCAGCCCGGTAGAATTCTACACAGAAAATATTGGCACCAACCTGATCGGATTGCAAAAGACCTACCTGTATGTAAATGTCCCAATGCCAAGAATGAAGGTTCTGCTAAAGGTGCCAGAGAAGAAGCAGGTCTTGTTAACTCGAGTGTACACGGTCTGTGGTCGGAGGATCAAGTGTTCTGGCAAAACAGACTGGTGAGCGGCGGATAATTGAATCCATGCAAAGCATACCTGGACACGGTGCTGAATTATGCTGAAGATGCAAACGAAAGTCAACTGCAAACTCAGCTGTACTTTGAAGGCAATGTAGATTACATGGATGAAAAAACCCTCTGGATGGTCTGAATTTTGGATTGACATTACAAAATTCCTACACAAATACTTGTCCAAGTGTGGACATTATCGGACCTCTGTATTTTGATACATTTCACCAACTTTATCTATTACTCCATAGGAGTTAAGGCATGGTCAAATTGACACCTACTTCAGAAGTATTCCGTATGATGAAAATGAACACAGAGAACTAGAAAGTGGACATTCAAACAGTGAAACCTAGATATATGCTGTCAGTTTGGCCCCCACAACCTACATGGATATCAGTTGACGTCTGGAACTACCCCTTCATGAACTCAGACCTCATGACACATACTGTGGCACAAAGTACTACACACATTCAACTGGATAGCTTATACCAGGGTAGTGTATCTCCACAAATCCTAAATGGCTTGTTGGCTTCTGGAACTGTGAGGGGAAGTTACAGCAAGAACCCCTTCAATTCTATATATTACAACCCGAATTACCTACAAGTGACAGTGGATGGCATCCCTACACGAGACTAGCACTGCAACTAAACTATACAAACAAACTGTACATTGACTCTCACCTGACTTTGTTCATGGGGACCTGTAAATGAGATACCAACGATGGAAATTACATCAATCGAAATAATTAGCCTTGTGGCTGCTGTCTTTATCAAAGCACATCCAAACGGATGCAAGACATCATGATTATTAGTACAAAATACAATATCAAAGTAGAAATAAGCTTTTTTTCAGCCACTGCCGACAGCAGTAGACCTGTTGATCTATGGCATGTTTGGATGTCACCGATGTGGACTATACTCCTAATGTATATCTACAATGAGTATCTATCAACTAAGGGCCGCATTGCTGAAAATATGCCTGACGAAACGCTATTTTCGCAGCGTTTACCCTTCAGACAAACCACTATATAAACTGAAGCAACACTCGAGTCTGTTGATTGTCAACATGTACCCATATTACATACCTGGCAAACATTGGATAGTTACATTTGTGCCAAGATACGTGCCTATGGAATTCTTTGATTCCCTTGGACACTCTCCTGCTTCTACAACAGAAACTTTTGTGGATTTCCTGAGACGAATGGAGAGAGGTGCCGAGTTCAACAAGAAGATGCTACAGGCACGCAACCGTCTTTTGTGTGGACCGTATTGTTTTCATTATGCCATACACTACTGTATAAGTATACCTATGGACATCATCATCAAATACTTTGGAAGAAACAGAAGAAAAAAATGATGACATTGTGTTTCAATCCACTAAATATACTTTAGATTCCATAGACTCCAGAGAAAAATAAAGGAATAAAAATGTCATTTTATGTGCACCTCTGTGTGCTACCATCAAATGTGTGTGCGTGTGTGTGTATGTGTGTGTGTATGTGTGTGTGCGTGTGTGTGTATGTTTGTGTACATGTGTGTATGCGTGTGTGTGTATCTGTGCGTGTGTGTGTGTATATATATATATATATATATATATATGTGTGTGTGTGTGTGTGTGTGTGTGTGTGTGTGTGTGTGTGTGTGTGTGTGTGTGTGTGTGTGTGTGTGTGTGCAGGTCTAGTCACCCTACAAACGCCTTACAAACACCCTACAGATGCTTTACAAATTTGCTACAGATGCCCTCAGACGGCCTACAGACGCCCTAATATATACCATCATATGCCCTAAAATACACCTTCATATGCCCTTATATATGCCCCCAGACTCCCACTGCTCTCATACACCGACAAATACGCCAACATATGCCCTCATACGCCCTAATATTTGTCCTAATATTTGTCCTCACACGCCTTCATATAGTCTCATGTGGACAGAAATCTAATAGTAGCAGACAACATCTGTGAATGCAAGAGCGAGGACTTATCTGCAATTATTTTTTCGCATGGTGATACTGGTAATTTTGAACAAAAAATGCCTTAAAATACAAGCATGCGTGTTCCATCAGTAGAGAGAATATCTAAGTCAGTGGAATGCACACTTACTTCAGGTACATGGTTTTGGCAGTGGACAAAGACGAAATTGGTTTAAACAAGCAATTTTTAGTTCAAGCAATACAGAAAATCTTTGAAGTCAAGGGCCATCTCAGAGGAACATAGGGCTACTCAAAATGGGGTATTGGATCACTCTCAGAGGGACAGCAACTATTTGTTGGATTGCATAGGGCCACTCGTTGGAGAACAAGGGTCTCCAAATAACACAGACACACATTTAAAATTTAAACATCCATTTAAGATGGTTGTGGCAGCCTCTGCCAGTTATGGCAAGGCTGTATACCTAGACCAACTTCCACAGAAAGCCAACCAGACCATTGAACCTCCATCCGTGAGAATAACTATTTGTCACACACATTGGCAGTCCTTGCTTAATGAGATGTAAGACAGTTTTCCAAATTTAGAACTCGTCCAAAGCATGCCCCAAAAGTTGGACCAAGATAGCTTTCTGGACCCGAACACGAGAAACTTGATTGTTTTGATTTGACGATCTGATGAACGATATTAGAAAAGATGAATGAACGACAGATTAATTCACCAAAGGTTGTCACCATCGCAATTTCAGTGATATTGTACCCATGCAAAATTTCTATGGGCCATGCACAGTGACCATGCTCCAAAATTGTCAGTATTCAATTTTTTGGCAGCATGCCTATGCATTTGCAAACCACGAGGACCATGAGTCAACGTATGTTCCTAGACAAGCCAAAGTATTAAGATGGACATGTATCAACAAGCTACCTCAAACCCATACGGATTCCTGGTGATTGAATTGAAACTTACAACACTGGACCCCAAACGACTGAGATCCAATACTACGTCACAGACATCTTCCCAAGAGCCTACAAAATTATCCACAGAACATTTGAAATCCTTTCTGTCCATATGTGGTAATTACGCAAGTGATAACGATGAATGAAGAGGATGACATGAGACATCTGCAACTTATGACAAAGAATGCCATGTTGGTGCATATGAATTGGTTATAAAGTCTTGGTGACAAGACAAGTCAAGATCCTCCACAATGGAAAGATTTTCTTAAAAGCATAACCAGTAGCAGTGGTATTCATAAATCTCTCATTCAGAATAACAAAGCATTAGCTCATTTATGTGTGCCTGAGAGATATGGACTGAAACTTCACTGTAAAATACCTTACCTCATGTGTCCACAGACAAGAGTGGTTTTTGAGCATATTCCATGCGTGTGCATTGTGAGACTGTTGATATTTACCCCCAAATACCATGGACTGGTTGTTTATGTGCAAACACTGTGGAACTTGATGAAAGCCTAACACCAAGCAAACAATAAAAATATTCGTGTATTATTCCAACTCTGAGAAAACACCTGTTGGTAAAGTAAAACATGCGTCAATTCAGAGAAAGAAAGTGGAGCATAAAATGATGGATAGCATCGATATGGAACTTATAGACTGAAAAAAACATAAGTAACAGAGGAAACAATCTAGCAGGTCATCTTGTTACACTGTAAGGCCATGGACTTTTGTGTACTGCTGAGTAGCAGACAGTAAAATATTATACCTTGGAAACGGTGGAAATGATTTTCATGTACAATTACCACAGGAATAAAATTTGTCCGAATGCTGGGAAGTTGCTATGAGTGAGATCCATACTGACCAAGGAGAAGGACAAACAATCTCATTTTGGCTATCATATCGGAATTTTGCATACTGCTGTGCATGAGAAATTCGATGTCAGTGGCAATGAACTTTCTTACATCAGCTGATCTGTCAGTCAGAAGAAGTTAGAGTGAGTTTAAACCACAGGATGGCTCGCCATCCATCCTTCATTTCATATTTATTTCATATTCTCCAAACCCGTTTCCCAGATTTTCTTGAAACCGGGAATATGGATATGTCATCTCTACCACCTTTGTCTAACGGGTCATGGACCCTGCATATTTCGATTTTCCTTTATATGTGTCAACAAAGATTTCCTTTTCTTTCTTTCTTTCTTTCTTTCTTTCTTTCTTTCTTTCTTTCTTTCTTTCTTTCTTTCTTTCTTTCTTTCTTTCTTTCTTTCTTTCTTTCTTTCTTTCTTTCTTTCTTTCTTTCTTTCTTTCTTTCCTTCTTTCTTTCTTTCTTTCCTTCTTTCTTTCTTTCTTTCTCTCTTTCCATTTTATTTTTTTTCCTCCCATTCTTTTTTTTATACTTCCTTTATTTCTTTCTTCCTTTCTTTGTCCCTCCTTTCTGTAATTCTTTCTTTTGCTAACAGGAAATCATTACGGACTTTTACTTGCAAAACTGTAATACTTAAAAACTCAAAATGTGGCATGGACATAGCCCTATAAGTGAGATTGAGCACACCTAATTTGGAAAGGCTAGCGTATTTATAATTTTGCAAGTTCCATGTAAATTAAATTTTAAGCGGCTTATATCTGCATAAGTGCACTATATAAAAACAGAATCCCCAAACCTACCTGTATGTTTATGACTGCCGCACATCAAAAGAATATATGGCGTCACAGTTCTTAAATAAATGCTAATTAGGGACACTAGAAAGTGTAAATTGTTGAATGTCTTCCAAATAATTATTCCGATGAAGATGCCTGAACGTCCACAAATGATTGTAATAAGGTCCATCTGATGGAATTTTGATCCATATGCGGTTTTAAGTTACGCCTACTGTAAACAATTCTTATTAGTATTAAGATACAGAAACCATCAGAATATCGCTCATGGACTTGCGTTATAGACTCATCGAATAAACATTACGTCGAAGTCGCAACGTTTGAAATCTAAAGTGGGCGAAAGGCCTTTGGCATAACGGGAGAGTATTTATATCACGGATTTGCACTGTACCCCCATGGCCAATAACGTGAATGCCAGTCTGAACCAAGCAGCCTCTTGTTAAATAAGTTTAGGTGACAAAATCTGCGGAAACTCGTTGATTATGTTCCGAGTTAAACTTCAACTATAGTGCATTGTGTTTTTCATTATGCAAGAAGGTAATCAAGTATTGGCTTCCGTTCCTGCTTTGGCAAATTCATCAGTCATATATATTTGTTCCAGTACACTCACTGACATACTCCCTTGTATTGAATGCACGTTGGGGTCTTTAGTCATCAGGCTTGAAGAACGTGAGGCTCTTTCACCATTGGCAGTGACAAACGATGGGGTCACGTAGCTGAACTCGACAAAACCCCAAACCAGATGGTTTTTGCCTGCCAGACTTTACAAACCAAACATGTGGGACCTTGTATCCGAGCGTATCAAGGCATATTCCTCAAATGTGTTGTTTGATATGTATTAGCAATATGTACAAAATGATCGATATATCAGTTGTCACTTTTCGGCTGTGACACGCAAGATATATGCAATTAATTTAAGTTCTGTTCATTGTGTAAGCAGTCAGTTCTGATTATATAGCGATGCAAATCTCGGAAAATGACTACAGATTAAGTTTCACTTGGCTTTTGTGACCATATTTCCATGGCAATAATATTGCCGCTACAATTTTTATATCTCATCTAGGCGATTTCACACAGCAATATATTGTCAAATGATTTGCAAGTTGTAAGACTACAAAACAAATGTATCCGAAATTATTATGTGTTTTATACCAGTGGAACCACGAGTAGAGGTGTAAAATGTGTGCTGCCTACCAAATATCCTACTATACTGTATTTTGTACAAGGTAGGTGATTGTAGTTTGGCCAAAAGTATAAGTGACTGGCCGAGTAGTTTTTGCGGTTGTACTGTAGCAAAAATACGTTCACTCTTTGAAAGCTACATTTCTTAGTGCAATGCGTCCAACGAGCACCAAGGAAAGCTGTTGATCTGGACAATTATATTCCATGTAATTGATGGCATACTCCTACTTGAATGAAATGTCTTTTTACAGGGAACATAAATCTTTCACCCTTATTATCATTAAGAGCAGTTCGTATTAAGTAGTTCTATTTTAGTCACATGTGGCATTGAAGGAGTTTTTAATCATTGACAGTAGAGGAACTCGATTAACTGACCCAACGACGAATCGTCATGCACTTGTTTCCATTTTAAATATTTTCAGCATCCCAGCTACTTTAAAGGCTAGCCAGGTTGTATATAACTTAATTATTTATTCTATTCCTTTTTCGTTTGCCAATGCTTATAAATCTGATAAAGGGTCGTTTTTGCAGTTTGGTCGTTGCCGTTGATGTGTTTAATCTGGTACAGAATAAAAAGTGTTATGCAATTAGGTTATTTTCGTTGCTTGCTTCATAATTCATATATATTCCAACTGACATGAGGATGCCACAGATCACTCCATATTGTAAATATGGTTTAACATTTTCGTTCCTTTCTCTGATTTGTAAAGGGATGTCCCATACACCTGAGAATGCACCAATGAAAGAATATCCACGTTGTATAATCGTCCGCCTCTATTTTCTACTAAAACCTTGTGCGCTATCAGCCAATAGCTTTCCTTTGGGAGATATTTTAAAATATCATTTGGGTATTTATATTCTGCATTGCACATCATCATTTTAGCCAGATGTAGAAAAAACGTTACTGAAAAAGTCGGGTTCAATTAAACATGTCTGACTGGTCTAGGAATTATTCGAGTGATGATTTGAATAGTAAATGAAGAAAAACTTGTTACGACAGAAATAATTTATCAGAAAGGAAGTTTTCGTGTAAAACAGCAAGCAATCAAACGTATATTATTAACATGCAAATATTTCTTGAGTGGAAAAATGTTGCTACACATGTGTATGCGGGAGACATTTATTTTATCATTCCAATGTTTGGATGTCAATGCACGAATGCAATCAGGGCAGATTATGTGAAATGCCCGTTTGTAGTATACTCATTTATTTCACAGCATTTAAAGATGCATGGCGGGAGGGCATTTGTATCAAGTATTTGCACTTTACCCCCATTGCCAATACCGTGGATTCCAGTCGCAACCAAACAGCCTGTTGAAAAATAAGTATAGGTGACAAAATCTGTGGAAACTCATTGATTATGTTCGAAGTTAAACTTGAACTTTAGGGGATTGGGATTTCATTATTCAAGACGCCGATCAAGTCTTGGCTTGGGATACAGCCCATAACAGTTCCAAGCTTTAACAAGTTGATCAAACGTTATGTTTGTCCCAGTATACTCACTGACATACTCCCTTGTATTGAATGCACGTTGGGATCTCAGGTCATCAGGCTTGAAGGACGTGAGGCTCTTTCACCATTAGCAGTAACAAACAATGCGATCACGTAGCTGAACTCGATAAAACCCCGAACCAAATGGTTTTTGCCTGCCAGACTTTACAAACCAAACATGTGGGACCTTGTATCCAAGCGTATCAAGGCACATTCCTCAAATATGTTGTTTGATATGGTTTAACAATATGTGGAAAATGATCGATATATCAGCTGTCACTTTTTGGCTATGACACGCAAGCTACATGCTCATTGTATAAGCAGTCAGTTCTGATTACTTACCGATGCAAATTACGGCAAATGACTACAGGTTAAGTTTCACTTGGGTTTTGTAACCATATTTCCATGGTAAAAATATTGCTCCTACAATTTTTTCATAGCTCATCCAGGCAATTCCACACAACAATACTTTGTCAAATGATTTGGAAGTTAAAAGACTACAAAAAAAAATATTCGAATTTATTCTGTGTTTTATACCAGTGGAACCACAATTACAGGTGTTTAATATGTGCTGCCTATCATGTATCCTATTATACTGCATTCTGTACAAGTTAGGAGATTGTAGTTTGGCTGAAAGTTGGAGTGACTTGCCGGGTAGTTCTTGTGGTTATTCTGTAGAAAAAAAACACTCTTTCAGTGCAACATTTTGGACTCAGTCTACAGCCTTTCTCTGGACCCTTTTGGTGCCATGCGTCCAAGGAGCACCGAGGAAAGTTTTTGACCTGGACAATTATATTTTATGTAATTGATGGCATACTCCTACTTGAATAAAATGTCTTTTTACAGGGAACATAAATTTTTCACCCTTATTATCATTAAGATCCGTTCGTATTAAGTCGTTCTTTTTTAGTCGCAGGTGACATTGAAGGAGTTTTTAATTATTGACAGTAGAGGAACTCGATTAACTGACCCAACGACGAATCGTCATTGACTTTTTTCCATTTTAAATATTTTTAGCATATTTCAAGATTGTGCGTCTCATCTCAGCTACTTTAAAGGCTAGCCAGGTTGTATATAACTTATTCATTCTATTCTTTTGTCGTTTGCAAATGCTTATAAATCTGATAACGGGTCATTTTTTCCAGTTTGGTCGTTGTTGTTGATGCGTTTAATCTGGCACAGAATCGAAGACATTGCACACTTTCATTATTTCCGTTGCTTGGTTTATAATTCATATATGTTCCCACTGATATGAGGATGCCACAGACAACTTCATATTGTAAATACGGCTTTACATTTTCATTTCTTTCTCTGATTCGTAAAGGGATGTCCCCTACATGTTGCAATGCACCAAGGAATGAATATCATTCATCATCGTCCGCCTCTATTTTCTACTGAAAATGTGCTATCGGTCAATACCTTTCCTCCGGGGAATTTTCCTTTCTTATCACTTCAATGTACATGAAAAGCCAGTATATCTTTTTGAAAAAGTAATTTGGGTATTAATATGACTTGAAACAAGTGATTCTGTATTGCACAACAAGTTTTAGACAAATGTAGAAAGACGTCACTGAAAATGTCAGGTTTATAAATATGTCTGACTAGTCTAGGAATTATTTAAGTGATGATTTAAAAAGTGAATGAAGGAAACCTTGTACGACAGAAGAAATCTTTCAGAAAGCACGTATTCATGTAAAACTGCAAGCAATAACATGTATATTAATAGCATTCAAATATTTCTTGAGTGGAAGAATGTTGCTACGCGTGTCTATGTGTGAAGACATTTCTTTTGTCATTGTAAGGTTTGGATGGCTAATGCATGAGTGCAATCAGAGCAAATTAAATCAAATACCCGTTAGTAGTATACTCATTTATTTCACAGCATTTAAAGATGTATACGAGCTTAAGACAATTGACTTACCTTACTGGATGTAAAAACACTTGATTAATAGTTTAAATGTATATATTATCGTGTGATGTTGTGTGAATAGGGTGGTTTGGCGCTTAGATATGCACATGAGTTTAAAACAATTGACTTATTTGATGTAAAAATAATTGATTAATAATTTAAATGTACAAAAATACAACTGCATATGTAGCATTTCGTTTCTTTTGAAGTTAAGAGTTCGCGTGAGGAGCAGTGTTTGATGTCTTTTGTACAAGGTCAAATAAATATCCATGTGTGCTGCTTCTGCAGTATATGAGTGTACTTCCAAAATTTAATGTTTTTTATATGACAAAAATCACTGTAAGTATCCTAGACCATTTGTCATTTCCTGGACCTAGAAATATTCTATCCTATGAAGTTTTTTGTATTGATTCATATGGAGATGGGGTCCAACAACAAATTCAGCTTTCTTGCACAGACGGCAAGGTTGGGCAACTCTGGTAATTTGAATGAAAACAAGATGGCCGCCAGTCACCATTTTAACAGTTTTCCCTTTGAAAGACTTGTCGTAATATGATGCGTAATACTTCTTATAGGGGTGGTGGTGGTGGGGGGGGGGGGTGTAGAATATACTTCGGATGTTATTTTTTAAATTCAAGGTCAAGGTCATCATAAATTTAACACATCCATGGCTAATTAATGAATTCATGATATATTATACCTCGTGTAAAGAATTTTTGGGTGAATATTATCCATTGCTGATGTGAAATTTTCCATTCAAGGTAAAGGTCAATATCAAGGTCAGGAGGTGCTGTAGACTATGTCATGGTCAAATTTGACCCATTTATTGGACAATGAAAAAAAATCCATTGTATAATATTTAAGTTAATTAATGCATAGAAATGCATAATTGTATAAAACTTCAATACATTTGTTCATGTGAAGAACAGCAATGTGATACTTGAAAGACATAATCACATCTGTTACACATTTTGAATACTACAAGTGTATAGCGCAAAGATCGTGAGGAGTATTCGCTTTAATGACTTTGAAAATGTTTGTGAAACCAACACATTGCCATAGCCATTTATGGTTCACTGCAAGATAAATTTTGAAGGAAGTAAATCACATAAGAAAGTCGTTGTAAGAATGTCAAAATGTTGATATCAATAATCATTGCAAGAATATAGTTCCATACAATCCTACATGTTCCAAGTGTAAGGTTTATGCTAATTTTTGATGCTGCATAACAATCCTATATTATAGCTACCTTCACTCATCATCCAAGCAGCCAAGATTAGCGAAACCAACCTCAACCTCATTGATGAATTCACTCGCCTAATCCACATGCTTCTCAGAATTATCCTCCTCCTCACCATCTTCCTAACCTTCTCCATCTCAACGTCACCCCCATCTTCAGCTGGAGCTTCTCCTCTCGTGGTGTAAGGATAGAAACAACTCTCTTCACCACAGCAATTACAGTGTGATATGCTTGAAAGATGATGTTTGTGGCAACCAAAAGCTTCAGTAATAATGGTAATACTCTGAGGCACTTCACTTATATGCCACGGTCTTGAAAAGCTTTTCAGGTGGCTTTTATTAAAAAAAAAAACAAATAAAACAAAAACAAAAAACAAAAAAAACCACAAAAACTCAGCCGTATCCCACTCTCGCAACTGTGCGCTCTGCATGCCCACAGCCCCTGCTGATGTTGCCACCAAGCAGGGTCATGGGAGCCTTAATAAGGGCTACCTTCTCCCTTCACTTCTAACTTGGTCCTCTTTTCTCTTCGATGACTAATCCTAAGACATTATTCCTACTCCCCCAGCACTGCACCAAGAAGCCTTTGACTGACTCCAAACCTACTCTTCGACCTGGAAAATTCCCATTCAATCCTAGTATCAGTGCTAACCTATCATTCTCTGCCATGTCCCTTAATTGCTCTAAGCTTTTACACTGCCCATCTCTTTCTCTGCGCCATACAAATAGCCTGTCTCTAAGTGCTGTTTAATATGTACACCATGTTATCATATAATCAATGGTCTCATCCTCGTCCTCCCTACACACTCTACATTTCCCATCACTCTCATTCTTACACTTCTGTTTCCTCTTTTCGATATTGATCACTTCTGCTCTGCCCTGAAAAAAAATTCTAGAACCCTTGCTACAATCCCAATGTTTAGTTTTCACTAGCTTGTCTACAAATCTATAAATTCTAAGTGTGCTCTTATCCTCGTTTCCTCTGCTCCACCTGCTTCTCATGAATCACCTTTGTCTTTCCACAATTTATACAACTTCCACCCCACTTCAATCTCATCTGGCTGTTCCAACTTATATTTCTCAGCTAACTTGTCTATTTCTTGGACCCAATTTGTCTTCTCATTAACAGCCTCTGGACATGTGCACCTTCCTGCACCACCTTTCTTGATTTACCTGTTGCAGAGAGCCCCAATAGCCCAACCTAGCCTGAGCTATTCTATCTCTCATTGGTAACCATCCCAACTCTCCCAACACGGCCTCTGTTGCTACATATGGTGGTGCCCCAATTTTCCCCATCTCCCTGTATGCCTTCTCCATCCATTCCTCATCGTTTTTTGCTAATTTCTATCACATCTAACCCATATAACAGCCCAGGTATGGCTACGCATTCCCACAGAACCCTTCTTGCTCTATTGAAGCTGTTCCCTGTCATGACTTTTATCGTACCCTTTGCTCTATTCATCGTCTGTCGGTTTTTCTCTACATGATACTTTATCATTCACTGTCCTCTGACCTTAATGCTCACACTAACTATCCATACTCCTCACCTTCTCCAATCCTAATGCCTTTCACTTGAGCCACTGGTATCCTAAACTTCCCTATCATCTATCTCTCCTCCTGTCTCCTTTTCTGCCCCAAGACTATGACCTGACTGTATTTCTCACTAAATTCCAACCTCCATTATTCTCCATAGTCACCTGCTCTACTCAAAAGTTCCTGCACCTCTTTTCCTTTATCTGCCATTAACACAATGCCATCAGCGAAAAACAACCCTGGGATATTTTCTCCTCCTAACTTTACTCCTTTATTGCTCTCTAACAGTTCCGTTCCCAGTTCTCTCATGTATATACCCAACAAAATCGGGGATAACACACATCCCTGTTTTAGAACGATATCCAACCTTGCCCCCTGAGTTTCCACGTCCCCTATACTAATACTTCAGTTCATATCAGTGTTGCACATCTTTCCCTGAGCCCTACACTGACACTGAATCACATCAATCAGCTCTGGTAAAATCTAGGTCACCCTGATTTTGAAGGGGCAGGGATGCCATCCTGGGTCTCCAACCGAATGTGGCTATTATAAGCAGGTTCATCAGGTGATGATTTCTGGTCAGCTGCTTCCCATAACATGACCTGGAGATCGGCCAGCATCATGTGGAGGTACAGGTTGTGTTATGATGGAGGCAAGGCCATGATTTTGAAGCCCTTCTCCCTCTTTGTGAAGTTTGTGAAGCAGGCGGATTCTATGAATGTCCGTCGTGGCTGACCTTACAGAGCCATGAAGAAGGTTTTGCCGCCTCCATCAGGTCAATCTGTGTAGCACCTACCTCCCCCATCACATCAGCCAAGCCTGGGAAGTCCCCAGCAAGCAAGGTGTTAAGTGCACTGATTTTTCCTTTCCTTAATTGGTATGATGTAGTGTTGCACCCACTGAGGGCATGCATGCTTAGAAGCTCAAACACTTTGGCCCTAGGTCTGGCCAGGTGGCATTGATACCACTGTTCCATCTGGACCTTGCACCTAAGCTTTGCCCGATATACTCAACAGACCACCAGGACTAACAAGGCTGTGTCATTGCTAAGCACACAGCTTATGGCCTTGCCACAGTTAGCAGCCTCAAGGGCATGGGAGACCATGGTGATGTGAGCCTCATCATGATCAAACCAAAAAAGCTTGCATTCTATTGCAGGTCTCATCATCATGCCACTCTGCTGCACACAGAATCACTCTTTTGACACCTCGTACTTTGAATTGTTGGAATGGCCCACATCTCCTGCAGGCTGGGAGGAGGCACTTACTATCACCAACAGCTGCATCAGGCATGTTGAACCACTGCATATGAAATCCCTCCATGCATGTCAGATTTGTATACCACATTGATGCACCTTTCATGGGTCTGGCCATAGAATCAGACGAAGGTTTTTTTCCAGCAGGATTCTGTCATTGATTCTATGGCAAGATCTACACAAGATGCATCAAAGCTTATTATGACATTTGTGGTGACACAGGATGACTTCACAAAAATATACTTTACGTCTACCATACCTCTGTGTTCAAGGGGTTAGCAGAAAGCTCGAGAAGTTTCACTGTCTAGTTTGAAAAAAAAAATGATTGACATGTGCCTCTTGTCAGTGCAAGGCCTGCTGTATACACCATTTGTTGACATCAAATGACACTGGAAATGTGGTCCTATGGTCACTAACGCATATGCCACTCATGTTTTCAGCAAATGAACCCATGGTGTTGTAACTGTGTACAAACATCAATATATTGAACAGCTTCATGTTGTTTGTATTAGGTATACCTACCTTAGATATAGAATCAGACCCTCTCATGTGACATAATTCCAGGGATCTAATTGGCCCCTGCATCCCAATTACATTAGAATAATAGAATTTTACTCGGCATAAAATTTTCCTTTAATTGAGCCTATTTTCACGCCTCTATGACAGTATTAACATTTTACCCCTGTCATCTAATATTTTGGACGCCATTTTGAATTTATACAAATTAGAATTGTTCAATGTTGCTATGTGTGCAACTAAGCTAAATTGTACTTTGACCTTATAGGAGTACATTTGGGCCAAATTTGAAGTCTCTATGGCAGTTTTTTTTTCAATTGACCCATGTGATTCGGGTATTTTGGACGCCATGTTGGGTTTATGCAAATCACGCAAATCGCCCAAAGGTGCAGTAAGGGCAACCAAGCTCAATTTGTTCAAGCACCCAAAATTAGTGCAAATCAGCAAAAAAAGTTCATAGAATAATTACTTCTAGGTTGAGTACTGAATGCATAGGAACGTCAAATGGACAGTCCACGCTAGACTAGAAAATATGATGGGGATAAATCTTAATAATTGTACCAGTCTTGCTAGGAGTGCACCAAAGGTCAACTAAGGTAGAGAAAACATTACTGTTCCAATTTCCTATAAGGTTTATTTTTTTCCCAATTAATCTGAAGTCATTTTCCTGTCAGGAGCATGGCGCGAGTTGTGGTCCATCTGGAAACCAATTAAAATGCATTGTTCACATGGACTGATGTACTAAAATACGCCGTTACTTCACCTGCATACTAGTAATGTAAGGGTCCCACAGGATGATGAATGATGTATATAAAATATTCTACTCTTCTTTATAGTTTCAAAACTGACGACAGGTCATGGCCTGTTGTATGTCTGGTCTATCACAAATATGTACAAGTCTGCTATAGTTGCATTATTTCAGCTTCACTGAGACGGCACAGACTGTGTAGAGATTATCGCTTTAGTGGCGTCTGCGTACTAAACTTTTCAAGCCCCCTAACATGCTTTACTCCGTATTTTGCACCTTTTGTTGGTGGTTCACTGGTTATGCCTACATCACAAACTTATAAATTGAAGTTGGAATGGCACCTCTACCTTCATTGGTAATTTAGTCAATATAATGAAGAATGAAACAAACAAACTAACAAACAAACAGAAATAAAGAAAGTTTGCGTTGGCACATAGATATAAATATTGCGCCAGGATCACATTACTATGCATATTAGTTTTGGGGCTTTAGCCTTTGGTGCTCAATTTTAATACATGTGTCACACGAGCAGTATGGCCCAATTTACATTTTATCTGACTTGAAGCCCAAGCATAAAGCTACCACATGTATCCCTCTTTTTTTCAGACGTTTCAATAATTGAGCACCACCATCGTAATAGTGTTTTTGATGGCCTTGCTCATAGATGCTAGGCACACCTGGGCTGTTTCAGGACTTTGTAACCTTGGCATCAAGTTTAACCATGTTCTGGGTAGGTTTGATTTGAAAGTCGGCTCATCAGTCATTATGTTGCTGAGCCAGTGTCATGGCGTTTCTCGGCAAAAAAAACGCCAAAAAAAAATCCAAGGTACGAATGGGCAGTGACCGGACCTCATCCTTTCTTGGTTAAAACGACGAGAAAAGCCGATGTAAAAATGGGCAGGGAATGCACTTAGGCGTTTTTCAGTGCAAAGACTCAGAATAGCCCTTTCTCCGCATATCCTTGCCTCGGCGTGAGTCGGCATTTTTGCTACGAAATGCCGAGGTACATGTAGGTGTTTAAGCATTTCCCCCAGTATTTATCTACACATTAGCTGAAAAATGCTGCGGTAAGGCAAATAGAAGAACTATCCTTCAGATTTGTTCCGAGAAAAGAAACAGTGACCAAATTACTTCGCATTTCTCAGTAGATTCATACGGAAGCAACCTGATGCTCCGCTGCATTTCTCCATCCAATTAACCTTGGTGACTTTTTGAAGTCCTAGTTTTTAAAGTATGGGGCATGCTGTTTAGATCAAAAGCCAAATTACTCAAACTTCCATCAAAGTCTGACTGAGTTGACATCATAATGAAAGTCGCAGGAGAAACTCTTACTTTTGATTAAAAAAAGCTTATGGAACATAGTGTGAATCACTATGAAATTACCAGCACTCATGCTACGACCACTGAGACTGAAGTCGAACAACAAAAGACAAACTGCTCTCAATTATAACAAGGATGCCATATATCTGTGAAAAGACCTTTCATTCAAGTACCAGCATGGCTATAATTTCCGAGAATATATTGGTTCGGGTTCACAAGTGCCTTGGCGCACTTTAGGTCCACTGCGCCCGAAGCGTGCAGTGGAAACCTGTTGACTTAGTCCGACGTTTGCTACAGAAAGAAGTCAGAAATGCTTGCCAGCGTATGCTAAATGATGCACATCATAGCACTTCGTGTGTCATCTTGGCAGACAACAGAACAATTCCTGGCCGACTTGTCTCCGAGTAAAATAAAAAGGAAACAATCTAGGGCGCAACATAATAAAGCATTAGAAGGCTCTTGCTTTGCCCATGCGAACGTTATTGCCATAAGCCTAATACAATATATAGCCTAGGCAGACAACATAACACAGGAACAATATCAATTTTACATGGATACATAAATAATAAGAAAGAAAGAAAAAAGCCACAAACAAGTATTGATCTGGCGACAGTCAAGCGCACACCAGTGTGATATCAATATCTAAGTGTATCAAATGTACATTCAAATAAAGCAATAGTAAACCTTGTAATGGAAATACGGACATGGCCATTACCGTGACTCATAGTTATAATCTGATTATTTTTTTTTCATCACTTTAGTGAAAGAAATAGCGGAATAATATACCAGGGTTACAATGAGATTCTATATATAATTTATATCTGTGCACCTGTCAGTTGCTAAAGTACAAGATAAAACAAATTTCATCTTGAGCAACACCTGTTCAACTGGGGTATTAGGTCCAACTTCCACCCTGGCAGCAGAATATGAGGTCTTTCTATGTACAGCTGGTGGAAATTTGCAAAAAATAATAAGTTTTCAGGAAAAGTTTATCACAAAGCTAGTACCAGGTGTAAGTATTTCAGCGAAAACAAAAAAAAAACAAAAAAAAAAAAACAAAACAAAGCAAAAATCAAATCAAAACAAACAAAAAAAAACACAAACAAACAAAAACATTAAACAGAAACAAAAAACAAACAAAAACAAAAAACAAAACACAAACAAAAACAAAAAAATACGAACAAAAACACAAAAAAACAAACAAACAAAAAAACAAACAAAAACAAAAAAAAAAGCAAAACACAAACAATAAAAAAACAACAACAAAAAAAAAAACAACAACAAAAAATAAATAAATAAATAAAATAAAAAAGAATAAAACCCCCAGACATTTCAAACCTCGCTGCCATAAGTTCCAATGGGTAATGCAAGAGATTTAAAACGATTTATGGTAAGTTTTATATTAGTTGTTTACCACAGTCTGATGTAAAGGTTTTGTTAGTCTGACCTTCAATTTTATTATACCGTAGGAAAAAAAAACAGCAACAAAATTCAACATCCTAGTAGCAGTACCGTTGTGTAAACTCAAACTCACTGCCATCATAACTGAATGGTGAGGATTTTGGTACTTTTGCCACGTTTGTGTAAAAAAGAAATATATAGTTTTACTCACATTGAATGAAAGTTTCTTCTCTGTACAATATTCTTGTGACCTGTCATGGGAATGCTGCAGAACACTTCTGATTCTGACACAAGGAGAAAGCCATCCGCATACATACGACAATCCAAATTTACATCATAGAAAATTCGCATGATCATAGGAATTATGAAGTAAAATTGACAGATCAGGAATGAATAGATTGAACAACAAAGGACTCAGTAGACATCTCTGTTTCACACCAATATTTGATGTCAATGTGACTGTGTGCGCGTGAGCGGTATGAATGCAATATTTCAAGTCATCCTACATGTTGTCTGTAATGTTGAAAATGACCCCCCCCCCCCCCTCGCCATTGACCAGAAGTTTATAAAGCATTGCTTGTTTGCAAACAGAGTCGAGAACCTGTCTTGTCTAAAATGTCTATTTACCGAAAGGAAATTCTAGGAGTCTTTATTTTATTCTCTGGATGCATTACTATCTGATGTTTGAGCGACCTTATGGCTCCCTAGGTCACGGAAACCTTACAATGACCTTGGTCGCCTTGAAAAAAGGTCATGGTCGCTAAATGTTGAACTCAGCTAAGTACTCAATGAGATGCTTCTGCAGTACATGTTCCATGAGACAAGCTGAATTGTCCATAGTTATTGCTTATGCAAGGGCAATGGACGGAAGAAGAACTTAGCAGAAAAAAATTTAAAAAAAATAAAAAAAAAAGGGGAAAAAAACCCTTGGCTGATGATGCATAAGGAGTAAAAACCTCCCTGGTATCAAGCTTGTCTTAAAATCAAGTTTCATCAAATAATGAAGCCATGTCATCTGTGTAATGTTTTCATGCTTATGTCATTCACCACTCTGTAATAGTGCTTAGGTTTGAGTTCAAGTAACCTGCAAGTGGCAAAAGATAATTGAATCATCATCACTCTTTGGTCCATATTTGAATACGTGTTTAACCCATAGAGCGTATGATGAATATCTAGCCTTTCTTAACATATGTCATGGGATAAAAGAGGGCAAACAGATTTCTGGTCTGGCACAAACCGGGAAACCCAATAAATAAGGTAGAGAAGATGATTTGCTTTACAGCAAATCTGCGTACGTGTCTTCAACACTTCAATAAATTAAAACACAGCAATTGCTTATTTCACTGTGGATTGGCTGTGCCTAAAAAAGAATAATAATTTATTAGGAAAACTTCCCCCTTACAGCGGGGGTACCAACGGAACGGAGGAAATTCCATGATGCGTCCAAAATATTTACAAATAATCTGGCATTCTTATTAATAATCAAATAATCTTCGTATCTTAAAATAAGTATAGTAACTATAAGTAATAATTTATGTCCTCCGCACCAAAACTACAGATAAACCACTCATTGGGACAAAACTCTAGAAAGCGTAAGGACGTGTACATTATACATGTTTCATATACAAAGCAGAACATATAGTTTCCAGTATCATTATTAAGGAAGAAATCAGGTATATATACACATTGTAGGAGGTCTTTTTACAAGATGTACAAGTAGAACGATCATACAATCAGTTATTCCGAGAAGTCATTAAGTGACTGTCTCCTGCAATGCCAAGCCTCAACCAAATATGTTTTACATGTTTGGCCAAATAATTAACCAATCTCCTGTCCAAGATCATATGCGTGCTCGCCAAGGAACCAACATACCTTATTTTTCAGCGAGGAAGCGGAAAAACGCTGCCATGCCTGTTTACAGTTCTCTTTCAGAGAGTTGACTTCCAGATTTCTATATACCTGTAGCCTGATATCATTAAGTGCTGGGCAGACAAATAGAAAATGTGATAAATCTTCTCTACTATCTTTACATAAAGGACATCTTCCGTCTGATAAACCCCATCTTTAACCGATTGTGTATTCGTTGGCATATCTTGCTTTATTTGTTTTAAAGACTTCATACTTTGACAATGACCGCCAACCCAGAGATCAGCGTCTGCAATGAGATTAACCTCTGGCCTTGACATTGAAATATGACCTGGGTATTGTCCTTTGACTGCAGTGTTGATCTCTGTCCTTGACAGTGACATCCAACCTTAACAGTGACCTCTGTTATTAGTATTGACATTAGACTGGACTCGAGATACTGATGTTTGACCCATGACATTGGCCCCTGACGCTGATAGTGACTTCTAACCTGGACATTGACTTCTGACCTTGATACTGACCATTGACCTTGACATTTAAAAATGTTTTGGTATTGAACTGTGGCCTTGACAATGACCACTGATCTGGACATTGAACTGTGACCTTTAATTGCCTTCTGACCTTTAAATTGATCTCTGACCTCGAAATTGGTCTTTGACCTTAGCATCAGTCTCGGATTTTCACAGGGACCACTGACCATGATATCGACCTCTGACCTTGGTATTGGCCTCTGATCTTGGTTTCAAACTCTAAGCTAGACCAGGGCAGTAACCTCTTACCCAATATATGACTTGTGACCGTCGCATTGACCTTACACTTTGGCACTGACCTGTGATCTGACCCCAACACATACCTTTCTCTGCCCATCATACAGGTATCATACAGTGCAGCACACACTTTCAGTTTCCACCTGCAACTTTTTAACGACATGCAGAACTTTATTTTTGGTGCTGTACCCATAAAAAATATTACGTTTCTGGTATTGAGCATTGTTTCAGTTGAAACAGCCACAAATATCGAGTAAAAAGATGAACGGAAAGAAGACAAGGAATGAAACAAGGAAGAAAGAAAGGGAGAAGGGGAGAAAGACTGAAGGAAACAAAGAAAATAAGGAAAGAAAGAAAGAAAAAGAAAGAAAGAATGAAAGAAAGACAAAATATGTGTGATCTCACACACACACACACACACACACACACACACACACACTGATTATTGTAAAAAGCCAGTGGTCTGAGAGAAGTTCGATATTACAAAAAAAGGATACGAAGCTTGTTAGGGGAAGCCCCCCCCCCCCCACACGCGTACACTACTTAGTCACTGTCGAGGTACAACTAGCTATTTTGTTGAATTATAGGAAAATTGAAAGAAACGAATCCTGGGAATCCAAACGTGCTGTTTGTGAGCTTTTATGATACTTTGAAATATTGTCAAAAACGCTTGATTGTAAAATTGACCATTGGTACAAGCTTTAAAAATCGGATAAATGGGCGCATTATCGGACTTAAATATTTTTCGCAGGGGGCCAACGAACGTTACACATAGTAACTCTTGGGTCGTTACACATTACGTTTGTAAAGATATATGATCCTAATCGGTACTCAAAGGTTAAGGTATCTCAATTTTTGTACACCCAAGCGGACAATTGCAAAATAAAGATTTGGCATCACAAAAATCTCATTTTGCCAAAATTGTCACGGACACACTGGCGATTACTTATATAACATTATTTTGCCTGTAACGGTTATACCCATCTCATAGTTTGTTGGGTTTTTTTTAAAGGTTGTAGAGAATTGATTACAATACATCAAATGTGAATGTATTCATGCTGCATTGTTGCAGGATTTTGTTTGTGTGGAGGATGGCGAATGGCGGATGGCGGATGGCAAATTGCACGTTCCTTTCATTGTTTACATCCTCAGAGTGACTCTGAAATGGCAAAAACCACGGAAAGACCTCTTTCGACTGTCATCTTACATCTGTTTTTTTTTTTTTTTTTTTTTTTTTTACATGAGGGTATCTACAAAAGACACATATTTCTTGCCAGGTGTATGAAAAATATATTATTACCACTTGTATATGCACGGGCTCTGTAAGGTAGACGAATGCAAATTGCCTTGACATATCTATTTCGATTATATATATATATATATATATATATATATATATATATATATATATATATATATATACATATTTATTTATTTATAGTTCATTAACCCCAAGAAATTTTCATTTCATTTAACGCCTCCTTGGACAGCAGAAAGGTATGCTATCTTTAAGTAAAATGAAAATTTCTATGCATTAATGTGTTTAAGGCGCCTAACTATTACATCCCGCTTAAAAGCAAGCAACTTTTTTAAAGTCTGATGTAAAGTGGTCTCGTGCAGGTTCAAATGCACTTTCGCTTGACCTTGGCTTGTCTCTGAAACAACCCTTCTGCTCCCTTCCTGGTGCTTTCCTAAGCAAAAGTAGAGTTTGTTTAGTAGGCAAGGGGTTGCTCAACGGAAAAAAGGCTCATTTGACTCTTACCTTGAGCTGCATTTTTTGAAACTAAAATAGTAATATATTTTTCAAAATCATATTCGAGTAATACGTTGGGGAAAATTAATTGGAAGACAAAGAAGCAACACACAGGTGTCAAACTGTTTCAATTATTCAGTGCACAAGTTTTTATATTCTGATACAGATACGGTGCAATGTTTTATTTTTATCAGAGGTGGACAATGTTCCTTTCTGAAAAAAAATGGGTTATCCAACAACGTGCCCAATTCTATTTTTATTCATAAAATTTCACTTAAATTCAGACCACACATGCATGTTTTTGGCGGAAAAAAAAACCGTTCATTGGCAGCTGCAGACAGGTACACAAGATGGGTGACCAATGGGCCATGCAAAAAAAAAAAAGAAAACTGTCAATAGCACCAGCAGCATGGTCGTGATTTGCTGGCAAACTTTAATGAACATTCTAAAGTCAATAAAGCACCTCTTCTACCCAATTTCCAGGCTGCTCTAACCTTTTGCCACCTACTTTCTGGAAGGCGCGGATCAAAAATCCCAAGTCATGGGCCTCTTTTCGGGGATACAGAAATTTCTATCAAAATTCTTGCAATGAACTCTGCCATGACAAAACTGAAAATAAAGCATGGAGGACAACTCTAAAATAGTTTTGTTTAATCCCATGGAAGCATGGTCCCTTCACTCATGGTGGAGGACAACGTTTCCAGTGAATGAGGACACTTTTAAAGCCAGTGCTGGAAGTTCTTATTTCATACAACTGTCATTGACCGAAATCGAGGCAGAATTTCCATGAGCTTCCTCCTTAGAACCACTATTGATCCAACCTAAAGTCAACTTCAAGTTCTGAAAGTGAGGTATTGGACATTTTGATATCTCTGCACACAAATGAAGCAGTGGGACCAGGTGGTATAAGTCCTTCATTATTAAAAATTAAAAACATTATAGGCACATTTGTTTTACATGGATTGTGAAAGAAGTCAAGCATTGGCTTAACGAGTCACTCTCCATGGCACAGATGTTGGCGTATACTTCCTACCTTGCCTAGTGGAGGAAACCGAAGAACTCGGAGAAAACCACCGTGCACGGTGAAAGTGGTAGGCACTTTTTCTACATGCTGCCCATGATGAGAATCGAACCCGGGTCGCAGAGGTGAAAGGCTAGCGTCTTACCCGAACTAAGAGAGGCTGTTAGTAGGATTTCAGGTCCCGTAACCCACCTGTTCTACTAGAGCCTTCTTAATGCACGTTTTACCACTATTTGGAAACAGGCAAACAGTCCACAAAGAAGGTTCTGACATTTCATTAAGAAAATTAAGATCCATATCATTGCTAAGTAGAGTCGATAAAGTAAATGTGAACAATATTTACAACCACTTCTTCAATTTTCCCGGTATAACAACGTCATTTTGCAACAATGGCTTTTCCACCAGGTACCTCCATTATCTACCAGTTCTTCCACCTCTACAACGAGTGCTCTTACGGTTTGGATGAATCGAAAAAAAGTACAGGTTATACCCCTTGATATTACAAAAGTGCTCAAAAGAGTCTGACACGAAGGTTTCGTGTTTAAAATACTGGAGTCTGGCATATTCGGAGCTCTTATTAAAATGGTTTACTGATTATATGCCCCAAAGGAGACAATGTGTTCTACTCAATGGCCAGTTTTCTGAATGGCAAAATGTAAGAGCTACTGTCTCCCATGGCTCTGTTCTTATTTTTGATATATTCAATGATATTGTGGTCGTTGTAAGTTCCAAACTTAAATTATATGCCGGCAATATTACTTTTTATCCCATTTTTGATAGAATCCTTGGCTTCTGATTGGTTAATAGCTATGGTACACTCTTTGTATTACCCTTATTTGTGCATTAATTACTGCAAAGGTGAAATACAGCGCGATTCCTGAAACTGACCGGGGAATACAGCAGTATTCTCGGAACTGGCCGGGGAATACAGCGGTATTCTCGTAACTGGCCGGGAAATACAGCGGTATTCTCGCTGTATCTCCCTATCTGGTTACTGCATCGATCAGCCACCAGAAGTCTCTCTCATGCGATACAAGCCTGGACGCGCTGTAAACGACAACATGATGGTGGACTGTGAAGTGAACTGCAGCAGCAGCGGGTCGAACAGCGAAGAGAAATTACATCATCAAAAATGGGATAAAATCGTCATTCACTGTTTTAGTGTGAAATACAGGAAGTATCTCCCCCGAGACAGGTGTATTACCCTCGGCTTCGCCTCGGGTAATACAGCTGTCTTTGGGGGAGATACCTCCTGTATTTCACACTAAAACAGTGAATAACTAATAGCATCTTGAGGTCACCGATCCCTCCGTCACAGCTTGTGCCGATAAATAGCAAGCTATTTTAGATCCAGCCATTAGTCAACAAATGTTCATATCTTAAAAACAAAGAAAGAAATTACCCTGAATTAAAATGAATAGACGAATAAGTGGCCTCAGTGAAGCAACACAAGCACCTTAGTCTCTTGGTCTTAGCGTTTATGGTGAAGTATTTGGTCATCAAATCTTAGGTTCTTGATACAAGTGCCAAATCAATTTTTATATTGGACACCTAATTAGTTCGACTGACAAGGAACACCTTGGATTTTTACATTCCCTTTATAAGCCCAATTCTTGAATATGGTTGTGGTATTTGGGGCGGTTGGTCTTTAGAACCCTTGTTATACCGTGTTCAACTGTCTGCAGCCCGAATTGTAACTGTCAGAATGTGGGTGTACCATCCATCTGTATGGAGACTGAGTGGGGAAAATGAACAGCGATTTGAATACTGGAAGCTAAATGTAATATACACGATTTTTAAGAACTAACTAAGTTCATCAGTAACTAGTTGATATCCCTAACAATGTAAGAAGTACATATAATACAAAAAACATACAAAATATTACCCACCTCAATGCTAGGTAAGCCAATCCTAAAATTCATCTAATTCCCTGGAGCACTTCAGATACCTAATTGACGGAGGCACCATTTTGTTAATTGGTAAAACTCATACGATTAGAAGCTGCCATAAACGGAAAGCTCGTTAAAGAAAGTGACATTTCACATAAAGTCACTAATAAAAAATTAACTTTGTATCACTGGTGAGCATCCTCACTGTATATAAATTTGTCTGCCCGTAAGTTCCTTCCTCAATGCTATTGATTCAATAAATTATCATTATCATCACTATCTTCAATACGGCAAGTGATTCCCTTGTTTTACCCAAATTAATGGATCGTGTGATACTGTACTTATAAAAAGGTACTACAAATTAAACGTGTTCATCGGTAAATAAATTCATGTTCGCTGAATTCTACAAAATGCAAATTCCGGGAATTTTGAAGCGGTGTATGAATACGGAAGGGCATGTGTCAGCTTCATGTTTGAAAGTGTGGACCTGTTTTAAAATAAATTAAAGGGTAACTGCGTTTACTTTATTCCGTATTAATAAAATTTACTTAATATCTGTTTTCCTTTACGAAAGTTTGTAAATAATAATTGGGGCAGGAAAGAAAATCTGTCATTAAAAACAAAATATGTTTTCAAATTCTCGCATTTAGATTTTCAGTTTATGTCACATAGCTTTGCTTTAAATTATAACTTGAATTAAGTTAGATCATGAAAGCAAAATATCGGCATAACTGAATGTAAGAACATATCTCAAAAAGTTGCCTGAGAAGGAGGCTCAAATGTTATTGTTTCTGTATGTTACATTTAGGTGGGGATAAAAGGTTGTTTTACAGGCCATGACACAAGAAAAAAGCCTGCAACTTCAATACGAGTACATCTTGCTTGATTCTATCTTCACTTATGCTGTGGCGTAAACATGCAGTATAGTTCCGGGGATTATTGAAATATTTTACCCGAAGGTCAACAGTAATTATGACAGGTTAATTCCTAATAGTATGTAGAAAGGCAAAGCATCATTAGTCTACTACGGGCAGCAAATGTCGCCTCCAAGACTGAAGAAACTGATTTGCAGCAGGGCAAGTGATGCACTATGAATCCACCATAACTTTACACATCACTTCCTACTGTACTTGTTATGGAGTTGATCATGTCAACAGACACGCAAATGCACTATTTGTTTACTTTGAAATATTGAGCACTACCGAGTTGCCACCTGTATGCACCTGTGATAGCACAAAGCAAGATTAAATTCATGGCCGAAATCACCTTTATATTAATTGACGATTTTCACCCAGGAAATCCTTGAAGATAGGGGGTTGCTGAAAATAGCTACAACGGAAAAAATACAGTCCCACCTAACTATTCAATTCTATAGGGAAACCGAAATTTAAAACCCTGTAATGATTTCTCAAATCCGTGAGGAGGGCAAGAAATGATTTGTTTGATGCATCAAAGTACTTAAACGTACCATAGCATAGTGGATAGTCAAATAAAGTTTCAGCAAAGTAACTCATTTCTTTCTTGCGGTGCAAAGGCCGTAAAGTAGAGACCTCTTGCACAGGCAAGGAATACTAAATTTGGCGCCGACTACAGAGGCTTCTGATTAACTGCACATAATCTAGCGTGCTCATTAACTTTTCTAGAGCTTTGCACCTGCAAGCTGGCCTGCGCACGGTCTGGGAATAGAGCTATGTTCCACATGTTTAATGCCACCTCTTTCCCCATCCACCAGCCTCTGTATTCATAAAATGTTTGCACCTTCGTCCGGGAGAGCCCCCACTCTCTTCCTTTTGACTCATTTTGTCTCTGTGCCAACACAGACATATACTGAACCAAACAAATAACGCAACTTTTTCATTTGGGTTTATTTTCACAATGAAACTGTATTTAAAGTTCAGAAATATACGAACAATTGTTAAATCAGTCTAAAATAATGCACCAAGTAGTGTGACCTCAAGGTCGAGTACCCTGACCTTGCCATGGGGTCATTGTCATGAATCAAGAGTGACTACAGCAGACTATTTTACGCAAGTCTCTGACACCTGAAATTAAGGTTGCCAAGTCTTTGATTCTGGGACAGGAAAAGGCCATATTGAAATCAGCCCAAGCGTAACTGTGTGTGAGGATATGAGGCTTTCAAAGTTTGGTGGTTGTGCTGAATCAAGGACAACTGCAGGATTTAGTGTTACCCACATGACTAAAACATTCGAACCTTTACTGGTTGGGTGTAGCCCCTCACGGACAATAAAAGGGTAGCATGGGATTCATTTGGCACAGTATTCCAAGAACTATGGGTCGATTATCCACAGTAGATCGGGAGAGAGGAATTGGCATGCTACAGGCTGGTTTATCTGCAGCAGAGGTGGCAAGAAGACTGCAAGTCCACAAATCCACTATATCCAGACTTGCTACAAGATTCCAGGAGACTGGGGCCACAGCTGATAGACAGCATCCTGGGAGACCAAGAGAAACCACATCTGCACAAGACAGACACATCAGGGTGTCACATCTGCGGAACAGAACTCGACCAGCCACTAGAACTGCACAACAGACACCTGGCAGAACCAATAACAGAATATCTGCCCAGACAGTCCGTAATAGACTACAAGAACACCATCTACACGCCAGGCGTCCTTACAGGGGTCAAATTTTGACACAGGCAAGAAGGCAAGCCCGACGACAATGGGCTACTGCCCATACTCGCTGGACCCATCAACAGTGGAGGGATGTGCTATTCACAGATGAATCCCGCTTCACCCTGTATCATGCAGATGGTAGGACACGTGTTTGGCGACGAAGGGGACAACGCTACTCAGATGCCTGTGTGCTGGAAACAGATCGATTTGGAGGTGCATCAGTGATGGTGTGGGGTGGAATTTCATTCACAGCCAAAACCCAGCTAATCTTGATTGAAGGCAATCTTAACGCTGCCCGTTACAGGGATGAGATCCTTCAGCCTGTTGCTGTCCCTTTCATTAGACACCACCAACTCCACTTGCTTCAACAGGACAATGCTCGGCCCCATGCCGCTAGACTGACGATGGATTTTCTGCAAGGAGAAGGAATTAACATTTTGCCATGGCCAGCCTTCTCACCTGATATCAATCCCATTGAGCATCTTTGGGACCACCTTGACCAGCGTGTTCGGAGACGGGATCCAGCGCCCGCCAACCGCCAGCAGCTTCGCCAGGCTCTTCAAGAAGAGTGGGATGGTGTGCCCTGGCAGATGGTGCAGCGGCTAGTGTCATCCATGCGCCGACGTTGCATAGCAGTTACAGATGCTGATGGTGGTCACACACAGTATTAGTGGACATGCCAATTAGTGAACTTTACAAATCAATCTTGCCCTGTTTATTGCCAGCTGGTCGCGCCCTCGTTGACAGTTTCAAGTTTTTGTTTTTCACATGTTATGCCAAAAAGACTGCAGAATATGGATCTAATTTGTTTCTGTGATATGAAAGTAACAATAAATATTTAAGTTAAAACGTTTAAGGGTTGCGTTATTTGTTTGGTTCAGTATAGTTTTTCTAGGAATTCTTTATTTCTTGCTTTCTTTCTTTCTTCGTTACAGGCAAATTTATCCGACATTTCATTTGAAAAGTATTACACGTGGAAACTCCAAACTTGGGTCAATATACTTCTATAAATAAAATCTCGCCTTTTTATAATAAGGGGTCATGCTTTTCAAAATTATGCAAATGCTAATTAATGTTTTAAATTTTCAATATCTTATATACTATAGTAGATGTGGTTCCGAGTGTATAGGGGATCGATCATAGTAAGGTAAAGGTCATCTCAAATGTCAAGGTCATGTCAAGGTCAAATTGCATGTCACGGTCAAAGGTCAATTTTAGGCCATTGTCATTCCTGAGGCCAAGGTTCGCTTTAGGTAGAGGTCATCTCAAAGTCAAAGATCATTTCTAGGTCAAAGGCCACTTTCGATGGCTTGCTTCTAGCTATAAATAGCTCAAACGGTGATATTATAACACTGCACATTTTCGAAACTTAACTGTGACCTCTTAACGTCAAAGGTCAATGTCATTTGGACCTTTAAGAGATTCATCCAGTCATAACTTGGCCACTTTCCATCCAATTCTAATTATGTTGGACTCAAATTGTAGGTATTACAACACTGCACATTTTTATAAGAACGTGTTACCTCAAAAGGACAAGGGTCAAGGTCGTTCGGCCCTTTGAATGTTTCATCTTGCCATAACTTGCTCAATTTTCATCCGATTTGTTTCATGTTGGGCTTAAATTGTTGGTATTGTAACACTGTGCAATTTACGTGAACTGCAAAGGTTAAGGTCGTTTGGACTTTGAAAGTTGCATTCAGCCATGTATAACCCTTGACTAGTCCCATCATGCAGCACACAGACACCTAAAACAGTGATTGGACATGTCAGATGCATTTACAAAGAAGCTCTGTCTATTATGACCTCCATAAAACGTCTAGCTGTAAAATCGTACTTTTACGCTTCGTCACTCATTACATTGTCTTGGAGTGGGTGGGGAGGGGGCAATGAAGTGAGAGTACCTATTCTGAAACACATACGATTTGATGTAACATGTTTGCTTAACATCTGTACAATTTCAAATTAGGCAAGGAGTTGGAGGGGGGAGGTCATGGGCAAAATCAACGTAAACTTTCACCAAATTGAAAAATATAAATACATGAGTATTATGGGGAATAACTACAGTTTCAAAAAGTGCTCTGTAGTTTCCAGGTCATGTGTTACAAGAAAGTTACACAACGTCGTGTACTCTTTCAAAGTGTTTATAATTCTTATTTCCATTATGTTAATGTTGACGCACTGTGTAAGCACAAAAATAGATATCAATACTTATATATTTGTACCTTTTGCTATTTTTCATCTTTTGGAAGAACCTTCAAACTACTTCCAATATGTACGGATTTGATAAATGTCTCCCAGGCGCTATATGTTGCCACTATCATTTAAACACCTCCTGTGGAAGATAAAGTGAAAAGGCTACAATAATTCATTGTGATAAATATGATGTATTTAGAAATAATTTATGGTAAACAATACATTTTTCACTTGAACGCATTATCAATATTTTATGGTCTATGGCTGGACTGGTGATCATTTTTAAACAATAACAGAAACTGAAAATTTGGTAATGAATGTACTTGGTGATGAAACCAAGACAATACTGAATACTTTCCTGGTACTATTTTAATATTCTGTTTGTTTTTCATTCACTTATTTATTATCGATTTTATCTTTAACTCACTGTTAATGGTTGTAAATGAGTTTTACGAGTGTTCATGTGAACCGACAAAGTGCGTTTTTACCCTGCGGAAAAGGAAATCGAAAGTGATAATGATTTTAATCGCTGATATGACATGCATACACACGTTATTGTCTCACTCTTATGCTTTTATGGTACTCTTTGTGATAGGCGATCACATCTGCTGACTTCTACCCACAGGTCTAGTGCATAGGCTCTTTGGACTAAGGCCAGGCCCACATGGCCCCAGGCAGTGAGGCACAGGGATGCAACTCTCTCCTCCATATATTTACGTATGTGTCTCGGGTGGTTTATGGGCAATAATACACTACCCACAAAAAATACACAATGGAATAGGTCCTACAGCCGGTTTGTGTGCCATGTCCATTGTCTGCGGGTCAATTAATCTCCCTAAAACCGGACCGTGGGCAGTATATACCAAGTATAGCTTACCACAATTATGGCTTCCCATAACATCTGGGCAGATTTGCTAATTAGTACGTTTCTGAAACCCCCTAGGGAGCGCAATGAATTTAAGGCAAACATGGTTTATGGCCATTTTTCAACTGCCGATAAACCGAACAACTGCCCACTAGGAGATCTGAGAATCACAATTCTGCCCATAAACCACCCAGGACATAACTATATATATATATATATATATATATATATATATATATATATATATATATATATATATATATATATATATATATATATATATATATATATATATATATATATATATATGTGTGTGTGTGTGTGTGTGTGTGTGTGTGTGTGTGTGTGTGTGTGTGTGTGTACAGTGGTCCCTAGCTTGTAAGACCCTCTCACAAAAAGACTACACATCTTTCAAGAGTTTGTGGGCACAAATTGTGACATTCCTATTCAGGCAACCTATCTTAAAAGACCACTTTTGGGCTGCATTTGGTGTAGTCTTTTAAACGGCCTTCCTTAGCAAGCACTTAATCATACTATAGAGTCAGTTGCGCTAGAGAGGGATTCTGATAGCATGGGCTAATTAATTTATTATGCATGCAAAATGGTTGCATATATAATAGCATGGAGTTAGATAACAGTTACCAGCTAGTACATGCTGTGGTAAAAGCAGAGAAAACTTCTGAATGCCATAGAAGTTGCCTATAACTAAAACCCAGATATTGAACCAAATATGACACCTCTGTCTATAACAGATTTGAAGATATTGAACTTTTTCAAATTTTATAACGTTTGTTTGCGGTTCATTGGATGTGCCTACAGCATAAACCTTTGCATTTAAGTAGAAAGAACACTTCTATCTACAATAGCTTTGAAGATATTCAACTTTAAAAAATTGGAATGTATATAATTAGCATAGATTTAGATTCTACAGCCATTGTAATGTATCCAATAAATGCAAAAGCCCTAACAAATCTTCCAACAGAGCCCTCATTTAGGCCCCTCAGAAACAAGCATGAATTGAAAAGAAAGAAAGAATGAATATTGACAAAATAATATTTATGTTTGTTTACACACAGAAATACTAACAACGAAAAGCGTTGTTGAAAAAGTAGTCGCCCAACCAAAACATAAAGTAATCGTGGAGAACTGAAGAGTGTACCTTTTGCACATCGTCAAAGGTATCGCGCACATGTCTTGAAATTTTTTATCAGATATTATATTCTTTCACCTTTGATATTCTTGGTAGCCGAAAGATTAATTGCAAATATTTTCAAGATTTATACTTTGGCTACAAGACGAAATTGAAATAAGGTTATATATGCAATTGAATGATGCACCTATTCAAGCCAATTTTACTTAAATAGGCAGATAATTTTAAACAAAACTTTTTGCATTCTGTCATGTTAAAACTAGACATGGCTTTTTTGACTATACGGGCATCTGTACATACGTTTTGGACTCTTTGGGTACAGACAAACTATAAATTATGTGATTCAGCTATACATAACAAGGAACATTGCCTTTGGTCGGAATAGACTTAGATTTGCTTCATAAGGACTACGGTTTGGATATGGTAAAGCCACTGTCTAATAATTGACACCACTCAGCTCATTGTAATTGATCCAGAGCACGTGCTGTATTCAGAGTTGTCCCAACTCGGGGACTTGACAGATGTAAGTCCACCAGCATGAAAAAAAAATAGATAAAAAAATCAAGTAAAATAAAAGAAGGAAAAGTGACAACAGGTATCTTCAACCAGCAAGGAATTTTTTGTTATTCCAGACATCACCAAACTTGAAAGAGGATAGGATGTAGCACTTAAAAAAGTGCGGTAAACGAGGGACAAATACCAAACGTACGGTATGTTATTAAAAAAGTAAAATTCATAAAAATAACTACACAATAAATAAATAAATAAATATAATTATACCCAGCAGTGTAATAAAAAGTAAGAATGAATTGTACCATTGAAGATTAGTCATTCAAGGCACAAAGTCTGAAAGATAAATTTATACATTGTTCGTCCTGTATATCTGAACATGAACCAGATGTGGTTGTACTTACCAAAACGTGGTTTAACACTGAATTCCAGGATAGTGAATGTACACTTTAGAGTTATATAAGCTTCCGTAAAGATAGGTGTATGTGCTTCTATGCACCTGCCGCTTATGAAGTTTTGGGGCAGAGGTGGTGTTTTGACACTTATTAAAGATACAGTAAACTCAGTCAGGCAAACAGGTCTAGATATAGATGCTTAAATATACTGCTTGCAAAAAGGTGCCCCCCTCCCTTGTCCAACGTAATGCACGTATTATGAGGATATGTGTAGGTAGTTTGTTTACTTAATTATACTATTGCTTTTGCCGTTTCTTCTGCGGGAATATGTGGCGGTCCTTACGGATAAGCTGAGGGTAATTTGGGGGAAAATCATATTTCGACCTTATTCATATATCAGCCGCAATTTGTAATCATGCTTCGTTTTAGCCATCTATAATTCATCACTCTTAATTCTAAAAGGTGAATTTTGCACGACTTTCCCCGTCAATGTCTGCGTTTTACGGTTAGGTTTCACAGATTGACGTGCCATGCCACCAAGCCCCGCCCCCAGAAGTCGGCATTTACATTGGTTTAATTATTGCTACCTTCCGCATTGATCTACCGTAATTCCTCGCAGTGAATGCACACATTTAGCGCCAAATTTGTTTTCATATTGTCCTGGTGCGCGTTATTCACAGGCACAGAGGTCTAGAACATATTTCCATACTCATGTTTGTCGGTTTGGAAACATCATAGTTTGCGGTGTATGGGCGGTAGGGTGATAATGATGCATTCATTGAAACAGTCCTACAAAAACACTGGAGAATACCATATTTCATCACAAAACGCATGTGAATGCATACTTTTCTCATACTGTTATGTAACAAACCATAGCTTATAAACAACTTTACTACGATCATTTCTTTGTATTTACACTTCAAAGTCGGTTGTTTAGAAGTTACTGAGCCGCCATGTTCTGCATTTTGCACACCAGATGTCAATATTGTAATGCCAATACATCAAAACTTTAAAAGAAATTTATGCAAACTTTCTGTTTGGCCCGGTCGCAACTTTGACTTGTTTGTATAAATTAATGGATTTACAGTAGATACGAATGAAAGTGGATGTGCTGGAGATTCGTGTTGTGTTACTGTGAAAGTACCAATGACGATCTCCACTCGCTAAGCACTGTTGAGTTTCCCAAGCTTTTCCATTGCACAGTTTGTTGTAGACCGCAACAAAGATTTGGTATTTGGGGAGAAAACATTAATTGTTTTATTGATTTTTATTGACTAAACGTCCATTTTTTTAAAAAATGCCTGGATTTGGGGCCGATGTATGGTCGATGCTTCGCGTACGCTTGGCCTTTGTTCTAATGTATTTTTATCTACATGAAATATACAGGCTCAGGCATTTTCCAGCTATGACTGACCAAAACAGTGCCTGCGCGTATGCAGATTTCTGTCAGGCTATGGTATCTTCGGATCAATGAAAAGCAAACCGAAGGATATTTCATGCTGGCATCCATATATTGTTTTCCTTTGTCAGTCAGGGGTTGCCCTGCAACGAAGTTGTCAATCATCCCAGTGAGCCTGCCATATAAGGCATAACTTATCAGTGGGCTAGTTATGAAAGCACGCTTGCGACATCACATGCTGAGTCCGACACAGAACTTGGAATTTTGTTAACAAAGACTTCATAAATTGCTTTTTTTGAAGAATGATTAGTCAATGATCTCATAGCAGTCAACAAACAAACAATGCTTACGGATAATAGACAATTGGACAGACCACGAGTAAGAGCCTGTAATTCCTTCAAAGACGGCTCGACCATGGAACTCATTTCCACACGATCATTTTCACAACAGCATCCTAAACTATTTCGTTTTTATCTTCCACAGTTTTGTGGGAAAAACATCTAGTTTTTGCCGTGTCATTTGATTTTGCAGGATGAATAATTTTCAGGATTGTATACTTTATGGGGTTTAATATGAGCTTTTGTTTGTTATTCGAGATTTTGTAAAAGATGTACCTTATCCTTAGCTTATCCATGAAAGGCCATTTTTCGGTTTTTCTTGTTTTTGTTTTTGAGAGACTGCATGCATCAATAGTGGGTTTGACCACCATGCTTCTGTAAGCAAACTTGGATCTGCCTTGCTGCTTGCCAGCTTGGTGATCTCAGCCAGGGAAATTTGATTCCCCTGGTCTGTGTGCCTCTATGCCGGTTGGTCCATGGTGGCTGTGGGTTTTTTTATACTTGCCCCTGATTCGGCGGCCAAGCACATCAAACAAAGGCTCCATGGAGGACAGTCAGGAGAATGGGCTGGCCACGGCTACAATGGAAAATTGTGTCACTATAAATACTGCATGCTGACTCAGGCAGTGTGTCATCATGCATTATCCTGTTAAAACAGTAGTCCTGGATATTACTGGATCCATTTGTAAATTGCAGACAGAATCCCCTCCATGTTGCACTGGCCTGTTAACGTCCCATTCACCATGATGAGAGCTGTTCTCGCTGTTACTGTAATTGCCCCCACTTCATAACACTGCCTCCTCCATATCGGTCATTTTCAACCATACATCCTTGTGCGAACTTCGTGGAAGGCATTCATTGGACCTTAATTGTTCCATCGTGGAAATGCAGCCAAATCGGGATTCATCTGGCCACATCACGCTTTTCCTTTGATTGCTGGTCCAGGCTGCATGTTCATCACACCACTGTACCTGTCGTGTCTTATGTGCAGGACTGAGAGGGATGTGAATGGCCGGGTGGAATGCCCTCAGTTTGGCCAACGCTAGGCTCTTGCTAATGGTAGACTCTGTTGTTGACGGCCTGGGGGCACTGCTGATGTTACCTTTCAGTGGAAAGAAACCTGGGCCTGTTCATATGCTGGATCAAGTAATGGTCATCCACCCCATCCGACAGTCTTGGTTGTCCTGATCCAGCCTTCTTCTTGCATCCCCCGATTTCTTGGAAATTGTGTCACCATGTTTTTACCGATGGCCTGGAGCACCGCATTACCCTGGCAACCTCCCTCTGGAAAAAGCTAGCCTCCAACGTCCCATTGAATCAACCCCTGTCAAATTAAGGCAATTGTGAGTGACCCCTAAGCTATGGCGTTGTGACCTCACATTAATCACAGAAGTATCATAGCCCCCTTATAAGCTCTATAGGCTTATATATATATATATATATATGTGTGTGTGTGTGTGTGTGTGTGTGTGTGTGTGTGTGTGACTGTTCAGGCATACCCAAAGCTATCATGTTGATGTTACATAATATTTGATGTGACACCAATATTTTCCACATGAAGACATAATTTTTTAGAGTGGCCCATGTCAAACCAAGGCAGTGGCATCCTTTTGGTTTTCTTCCCAGCGGTATACCATGGGTAAGCATAAATCCTCACCCTAAAGTGATTTAGATTGTATGAAGATGCTCTTGTCCTGAAATAAACAAGAAATTAATCATTAGATAGTTATGTAGGTTCATAAAGAATGTAAAAACTTGGAATTGTATTCTGCAGGGCAATTTTAGAAACACAAATTAGAACACCATGAAGGGTAATCGTGATTTGGAAAATCAGTTTAAAGACACCATATATGATACTCTTCTCACCCAATTTGATACAGTTCATCAGGCTCGACAACATTCTTGATTTAGCTTTCGTGGCATACACCAATTAAAGTTTAGTCTCTTCCGTCTTAGAGGGTGTTTCCAAAAGCTATCATAATATGGTATGGCTAACTGTAAACTGTCCAGTTCCAAGGATCTTGCATCAAAATGGCAAGATATATTTATAATCGCATGGGAACTATATTGCTCTAAACCAGAAGCTTCTAGAATGTAATTGGGTCGAAAACCCCAATCACAGAAACATGGAAAACACTTGGAATTTTTTTGTTTTTACGAGTGATTAGTAGATAAATTCACTCCTAGTAAGCTCATTAAGCCAGGGCAAAGGCATAGTCCCTTGTGGACTAAGTATAGGTCAGGTAAAAGGGCTATAAACAATACAATATAGAAACCACTCCATCAGACGTTAACAGATAGGTTGGTCTGTAGACAATATAATCTATAATCAAAATTAATGTCATTAAACTGCAATTTTTTTGCGTTTACAATAATAAGAAGCTAAAAGACATTATAAAGGCCAATTAGTAGCTATATGGGAACAAAATCCAAAGTAATTTTGGAACTGCACTCTACATTTTCAAGATCTAGTTCCACTGTAGAAACACTTCAAAACGGAGCAGACAAGTTACAGATGATTCTGAAAAGGCGGAAATCATACTTTATTTCATTGTTGACTGATGAACATGCAACAGCCACACCATCATCTAAAGACGCACAAACTCAATATATTCTTTTAGAGCTTGACTTTCATCTACATTGAGTCAGAAATATAGTGAGAAAAACTTCAGTAGAATGATGGCAGTGGAACTAATGAGGTTAGAGTGAACTTTCTGAAAAAAATCTCAAAACTTTGACTATCCCCTCTCCCCTATATTTTCACAACTGCAAACGACATGTCCGTGGACTCTATGTTGGAAGAATGCCAATGTAACACTTTTGCATAAAAAAGGATCAAAACAAATTTCCAACTACAGGCTGGAATCTCTCACTAGTCAAGTAGTAAAATTATCTCAGAGGATCATTATGATCATTTGTTAAATTTAGCTATAGAAATAGCTTTATCAGCTGTGTTCAACATGGTTTCACGGTGGTTGTGGCTATATTACTCAGTTGCTGGAACGCCAAAATGACTGATCTAGTAAGGTTGACAGCAAATTAGAAAGTCATATTATTTATTTAGATTTTACAAGGCCTCCGACACGGTACCACATTCAAGACTCCTTCATAACCTGAAGCAAGCTGGTGCAAGAGGCAAGATATTCAGGTGGATTAAGTAGTTCTTACAATTAAGAAGACGAAGACTAGCTTTAATAAATAAGGTTTCAAGTTGCCAAAAGGTCACAAGCGGTATCCCACAGGGGTCGATCCTGAGTCCGATTTTGTTCTTGATCTATGTGAATGACGTCCCAGGTATTAGCTCTGTGCTTACAAAAAAAAATGTTTGCAGATGACACTAAAATCCTCAACTTCATCTGCTTTTTAGCTGATTGTGAAGAGTTACAGTCCAATTTGAGTACTCTTACCGGTTGGTCTGAAACATAGCTCTTAAGCTCTCAAGTGTTAATGCCGATACACATATCGCACTTAAGGTTAAGGGGATATTGAAAATATATATTTACAGTTTGAATGGTGTGAAAGTTAAGCAAGTTAAACAACAAAATTATTTAGGAATGGTAATATCTGACAACCTCTCTCCAAGAGCGCGTAATAAACAGATAGTTTAAAAAGGCCAATCAGCGTGTGGCTTTAATTGAAAGATGCTTTTCTGGATTAGACAACTAATCACTGAAATACTTTAAAAGACATTGAACAGTGAGTGAATACGGGGCTGGTATATTCAGGCTTCCGAGACAGATCAGACACGATGTTTACAACTGTCTTTAAGAATTATTAGCCCAGACTCACTAGATAATCGTGAAATATTCACTGACCTGTGTGAAACAACTCTAGCACATTTTGGGATGACCTTATAGGAAAAGAAACAGAACTGAATAAGTTGTCGGAAATAGTAGTCAAGATTTTGCGTAACAAGCCTGTTCTTCTCAGCAACGTTTCAAGTTATGTACATCATTATGTAAGTTGCAAGATAGAAAAACTTCAATGATTGTAAGCATGTCTTCATAATCACACATGTAAACATTTTTATATTTGTTTGTTTGTTTTTTTTTTTTTTTTTTTTTTTTTTTTTTTTTTTTTTTGTTCTCTTGTTTTGTTTTTGTTTTTGTTTTTTTCTTTTTGGTTATTGCTGTTGGTTTTGCTGAACATGTACATTCATTCGTAAATATATTTCATGAAATACAGTGTCTGTAGAATTATGAAAAGTTTGTCAGCAGATTATGTTAATTTACATTATTTTGTCAAATCCTGGGCTAACTTTTCAGCATAAGCGTGACTTAATGCCCACACTGGAGCAACTCAACAAAGCAAACTTATTTCATCCAAAACACCTTGTTTGCTTTGCTTTTCCCAGACGATTCCATTAATAACACTTAGAATGCCAAGGTAACAGATTACAATTTATCTGGCCTAAACCCTCACTCGAGTGACATACGCTGTGGGGTACGCAAATTGTCTGTATTAACGTTTCAGCCTATTCATTAATGCATGAGCGTCTGGTAAGCCACGCCGGAAAAGATCGGCCGGCATACATGTACTTTCACAATATATTGACAGAAAAAAATCGACCATTCTCCAGTATTCCTGCCTTTCTGATTTGAATTTCACACGTCAAGTAGTAGTGCCGATAGAACAAAATCCAGCATTTGGAAGAGTAATCCTCTTTGACCATGCACGACGATATGAGGGTCCGATCACATTGATAGTGTAGACATATGATACTGACATAAGTAGAGTATCACCGTTTCATTGCACTATAAAAAACTACCCTCCATGAAGTGAAGCAAAATGCGTTCTAAACTTTTTACCTTAGCAACCACATTTTTAGGCCTTCAAACTCGGGTTTCAAGTTCAGATTCATGATGACAAGTTCAAAATTCTAATAAAGAATAGTCTAGGGAGCGTCCGCTACAGCAATACCCTTGCTGCCCTCTGGCATTACTTGGCGCAGACGCACCCTAGCCTATCCATAATCCTTAAAAATAATTATCCTGAGAGTCATACCATGCGATACTGCACTCATGTCAGTGCCATATATGTTTTATTGTATCATTATCATGTCTTTGCTGTCATTGTTTGCCAAGTTCCTTAATTGATCGGTTAAAATCAAAAGAGAAGTTTCTAACAGAAATCCGTGGATAAACCAAAAATTACGACCATGCTCTTAACTGATGTGAATCAAAGCAGCAGCTGCAGTAGCTTTTGTGGCGATTTTTTCTTTCTTTTTTTTTTTTTTGTTTGCTTGTATTTTTTCAGTCCAGGTTGGATATATGACATGAAATAAGGTCACGACTCCTTAATTTATTGTGCGAGTCGTTGGTCTCATAAATGGAGTGTTGGGTCACCAGGTCGCCTCTAAACCCCTTCCCTGTCACCAGTCGCGAATACCATCTGGGGCCCCAAAAGAGTAAGCCTACAAAGACACAATTCTCGAACGCAATGCCTATTTTTCCCAGCTTATCGCCAAGGAGATGAACCCGATGGGGGTCTCAACATGACAGCAAAAAATTTAAAGGTCAATTTCAGTTCTTCAAAACTGAAGAAGCAAATTTTAAGGTATACATGGTTTTACTTGGAAAAATGGAAAACCAAAAGTAAAGAACAATGTTATGTTTAAAAGCATACCCAGAGGTGGGATGAAACTCTTACGCTTCGAGACAAAAGTATTAGCTCCAAGAATAAATTGGGTAGAGCGCATATTTAGTTGTGGTGAAGCGAATCGGAAGGTCATTTTTGAAGAATTTGTACCAGAAATAAATGCTAAATATATTTTTTCTTAGTCGATGTTACATTGATATTCATTTGGACCTGCCAGAATTTTACCAAGACATTATAGATGCATGGGTGTTTTTCAGACACTATTTGAACCAGTTACTGCACGGGAAATATCTAGTGAATTCCTGTGGTTTAATCCTTTCATTACCATCGATAAAAAGTATTGTATAAACATTGGCATAATGCTGGAATTAAATGTATTGGAGACATTTTAAACCATCAATGCAACTTCTTACAAAAAGAAGATTTTTTAAAAAAAAGTATGAGTTTAGAACAAATTTCTTACAATTTCTTTCACTTTGCCCTGCAGTGCCAGGTCACTGGAATATCACTTCATTCATATCAAGAATTTTGGCTTTTGTGTCTTCGGTTCAGCCTGCATTCAAAATCAAAGGTAAAAAGAAAAAGAAGAAAGTTTTTTTGTGACATAAGTTGTAAACAAATTTATTGGTGTAGAATGAACCCCCGAATCCTTGATTGACCCACAGTCCAAGGCGTTGTCAAAATTCATTCAACCTAGAAGCAAACATTTGGTCTAAAATATTCATTTCACCACATAAATGTACACAAGAAAGTAAACTGCAAGCATTTTTATATTTTATTCTTCACAGATTTGTACCACATAATTCACTGTGGCATCAAGGGCCAACTATTCACCGTGTTGGGAATGTGCAGAATACAGTTGCTTTGGTCTCATTTTTCAGGTTGGTAGAATGATGGTCATCCAATGTCCAATAATCTGGTACTTTCAACTGAAATGGTCATTTTATGTGGGGGTTTTTTTCAACGCCCAAAAGGTATACTTTGAACAATTGCATTCTCAAAACAAAGTTTTTCTTTCATAAAGCTTTGTGCGACAAACATACTGTAAACTTTCAAGGTTTTCTAAAGTTTCTCAGACTTAGAGTAGCAGTTGAACAGTTCACATTATGTTCACAAGGTATACAGAATATTTTTTTAAAAAAATAGATGGACACTGACTGGCAATGCATACTTTGACAATTTCTTTGATTAATGTCTGACGTGTGTATGCTTATATGGTTTGCATTTATTTTTCTGTGAATCAAAAGTCAATAAAGAACTTTAAAAAAAGCAATATTTTATGTGCAATTGAATGAACTTGGTGTAGGCCTATGACATGGGATCCATATAGAAACCTGCCTTTTAATTACATGAAACCAAATTTTGTGCTCAAACTTGGGTGAAATATGGCTTGCAGCTGAGCAAAATAAAGATGTTATGTTGGTGGCAAAAATACAGAAAATTGCAATACTTTAAATCGTTACGCATAGGTGGCGCTTATACAGAACCCTGATTTTTAACGAATTTTTTAATTGAGGTATGTAATGCGTATATTCCCATTTGCAGGTTTTCCAGTCATAGGGATTGAAATGGTTATTCACATATTTCACTTCTTCAAAAGCATCATCCAGATTCTCTTCAAACTGGATGGGGATGTACTTTAGTTGGGTCTTTATTCAAATGGTCTTGCTCCAGTAATTTTTTTTGTCTTTAGCTCGGCTGGCTTCTCAGTCAGCTGCGCTTGTGTGATGGGTCTTTGTCTGTCGTCAGACTGGCGTTTGGCGTTCGGCGTTAGGCGTCTGGCGTCCGGTGTCTGTCTTCTTACGTCTGGTACCCACAATTCACATTTTCGACTCCTCCAAAACCACTGGGTAAATTCACTTCAAACTAGGTGTGAATGTACCTTGGGTACATTTCTTCCAAGCTTCTTCAAATGGTCATGCTCCCGATAAATATATATATATATATATATATATATATATATATATATATATATATATATATATATATATATATATATATATATATATATATATATATATATGTATATATATATATATTTATTTATTTATTTATTTGTGATTTTAATGTACATTATTTGGAAAAATCTTAGGGAAAAAAGGTTCCCTCCAAAACCGCTTTGTTAAATGCTTCGAAATTTGCTTGGGTCACTTCCGGGACCTTCATTTGTGCAAGAGCTGGTGCTGCAATTTTTTTTTCTATTTTATACATGATTTTTGTTTTGTTTTTGTTTTTGGTTTATTCGACTTTTCCAAAACCGTCAGCAAGATTCATTCATTTCAAACTGGGTGGGAACGTTCCTCCAGTCAGTTTCCATTAGGTTTGTTCTTATGGTCACGGTCCAATGATTTTTGTACTTTTTTACGATTTTTTTCTCTTTTTTTTGGGGGGGGAGGGTTGGCCAAATTTGAAAAAAACAATCTGCTTCCTCGAAATCGCCATACCAGTTCCTTCGATATCACATGCGGACACTCCTAAAGACCCCCCAGTGGGTAATTTGTTAACCAGGTACAATTTTCTGCAATTTTTGAAATTAATCTTAGCATTTAATTTCTCTTTTATCCCTTCTTTCATGAACGAGGCTGTGTGTCCACCTTTGCTCCGCTCTAAGACATCGAAAACGAACAACTTTTGGCAAAACGAATGCCAGATGTGAATACGGCATCGCTTATTGCGGGAATGGTGAGAATGGGGACTTCACGGCAACTCGTTGACTCATCATTGTATGACAGATATGAGCTTTAATCTCGGTTTTGTGGCTCAAATGTCATTTATTTGTGAATTGGTTGCCGCTTCTATAATATTCAGGAGATTTTGTATGGCATGAGTGTGTCTAGACCGCTGACCTGTTTTCAGTACATGGACTTTCGACAGGGTGTCACAATTAATCCATTAGTTGAAACCACAAGATCGGTCAAAGCTGCGACTTTGCCGGAAAGAAACAGTGCACATTTGTTTTTAATTACTGGAAGTTTCAACGTGTAATGGTATCGCCATCTGGCTGGTAAAACTGAAACTGCCGGTCTGGATGGAAACCTCGAATTGTGTTGAACATGCGATTTTAATGTCCTAAAACATAGAAACGACCGGAGTAAACTTGCTAATATACTTCATGATTTGTTCTTAAAGAGCATAAGAAAAGTAGGCTTGCATGTCGTTTGAGGAAATATGCTAGTTTTTCAGCACACTTGAAGATTGTTTTGATGATCGCGAGTATTATTGCCCGACAACAGTGCACCCATTTACCACGAATAATACATTTGGATTGAAAACTGGCAATCAACAAGCCAGAAGTAGCTTTTGGGACTCTGTATTTCTGAATAATGGACACCATGACTTCATGAATACAGGGACGTGAAATAGCAGATCCCTGATAGAAATAAACTTTGCTCAAAAGGTGACTTGTTAAGTGTGGGAATTACGTTACAGCCTGCCATGGACATGGCAAGGTAAACATAATGTGGTGCACTGTTTAAGAATTACAAAGCGCCCTGGTGGACAAACCCTGGCTAAGAATGAGCACAAGTATGCAGTGCATTTGCTTTACTCATAAAGATTCTATGATACAAGTAAGTAGCCAGCCTGCTGATATCTTACATTCTAAACAGTTTTGACGGCAGGTCAAGTATAGAATCTTTGATTGTGGCACAGCTCAATTCTGATTTGTGGTTATGATTGCCTGGAGATTCAGAGACAGATACTTTCCCCGAATACAGCGTTTAGCTAGTAGCATGGGGCAAGGACCTTGACAGATGTCGATCTAAAGTCACGGTTAGTTATTGATAAACACTCATTTAAAGCACACTGGGTAACCTGAGAACAGGATCAGTTTCTGCTCCTGTGGATGATTTTTTTCCCCTTTTTATTTTCTTTTTTTTTTGGGGGGGGGGGGAGGGGAAAATCTGAAAATGCCAGATAATATTAGTTTTCTCTTTTCTTCCATTTCAGCTCTGCTGACTTGTCAGTAAGTGAGCTTATCTTATGGTCCTTCGCCCGTTGTTCGTTGTCAACGATTCACATTTTCGGATTCTTCAAAAACACCGAGCAGATTGACTTCAAACTTGGTGGAAATGTACCTTGAGTAGGTCTCTACTAAGCTTGTATAAGTGGTTAAATTGCAGTATTTTTTGGATTTGTAATGAATTTTCTTGTTCACGTTTTGGTTAGATCTTAAAAAAATCTTCTCTGAAACCGCTCAGCCAAATGCTTCGAAATTACATAGGAACATTTTTGGTGACCCCTCGACCTTAATTTGTTCAAAAAAGGGGCGCTGCGATTCTTTTCCATCTTTTTATAAATTTTTGTGTGTTTTTGCTATTTTTGACATCTGCTCCCAAAACCATCATTCAGATCAAGTGGAAACCTACTTGAAACTGAATGTTCTTTGTCGAAAGGCCAAAGAAAGTTGTACACTAGGTGGCATTGCTGTTGATTCCTGATTTTGTTTACGATTTGTACCGTAAGGTACTTATTGGTTAATGTACACATCCCTGCATAGAATGCAATTCAATATCGCTTGCAATGGTAAGTGAACTTCTTTACTTCCCCAAAAGCGCATAGCTTATTAACTTCAAATTTAGTGGGAATGTATCTTCGGGTCCTAGGTCTCTCTAACGCTTTTTATAAAATGATCGTGCTACAGTTATTTCTTATTTTATTTATCTATTTTACTTATTTATTTTATTTTATTTTTTCATTTTATGGTCAAGTTTTTAAATATCTTCTCTACATCTGCTTCAGTGAAACTGCTGAAAAGCCTAATTCATTCAAATTCAGAACCACTCTCCATTATCACAGATCAATCCTTAACCTCTGGTATTTTACCAGAAAAATTAAAAATAGCAAAGGTGGTTCCCATATACAAAGAGGATGATAAATCCTGTTTAGATAGATATAGACCCATTTCCTTACTTCCAGCCTTGTCGAAAGTTTTTTTTTTTTTTTGAAAAAGTGTTCTACTACCAGCTGTACAGTTAGTTTGAAACCAATTCATTATTCTATCCCAGTCAACAAGTTTTTAAGAAATGACATTCTACTGACACAGCCTCTTTGGAATTTATATTCGAATTTTCAATGTTCTTGAAAAAGGCGAATTGGCCAGAGCTATTTATCTTGATCTGTCAAAAGCGTTCGATCCACTACATCATCAAATTATCTGCGAAAAATTGAAATACTATGGTGTCTCTGGCATTGCTTCACAGTGGTTTGAAAATTACCTGATGAATAGATCCCAACTTGTTCAATCTGATGAATTTTCTTCTAGAAATCTAACAGTAAGTACTGGTGTCCCTCAGTGATCGATACTTGGTCCGCTCCTCTTTATAATTTATAAACATGATATGCGTCTTGCCCCATCTGTTTTTTAATCTATTTTATATGCTGATGACACAAGTCTTATAAAGAGCCTTTGTTCTTTCAGCTTGTGTTCTACCCAAAATTGAAATGTCCAAAATACATCTCTCTTTACAAGTTGTGAATTAAACAAGCTGTTTGATTGGCTGGCAGCAAATAAACTTTCTCTTAATATAGCAAAAACAAAACATATAATATTCCACTTTCCTCAAAAAAAAAAAAAAAAAAAAAAATACCGCTAGATTTAAAAAATCAGTAATGTTCCCATTTAAAGAACAGAATAATTCGATTTTCTTGGACTCCGAATTCAGGAAAATTTAAATTGGAATGCTCATGTAAGCGAGATTGCTAAAAAAAACTGTCCAAACTTGTTGGAATTTTCAAAAGAACCAACAGTTTTATGCCCACTGATACTATGCTAGTAATGTATAACTCTCTTTTTCTGCCACAACTTAATTACCCTCTCTTTGCCTGGGGTTATTCATGTAAACGAATTTTTCCACTTCAAAAAATCGCCAATCGTCTAATATCTCATGCCAAGCACATATCCAAGACTGATCCTCTACTTAAAAAACTCTGTATTCTTAAAAGTTGAAGATTTGTATCGGTTAAAGGCATTAGGATTTTAGTTGAGATACACAAGAGATGACTTACCAAAATATTTTCAAAACATGTTTTTAATCCCTCCACTGCATCATACCTACTTCACACGTGATCGATATAATGCACCTTTCCCAGTCCCTATGAGGGCTAGATCCAAACAGTCTATCAGGTATTACATACCAACTTTACTCCAAAATCACCCCCATTATATCACTGATAAATTATATACCCATTCACTCTCAGGTTTTTCAGGATATATCAAAAATTAAAATGTGAATCTATACTCAAATGTATGTACCATACCCAACTGTTATGTTTGTAACTCTTAAATCGATTATGTTTCATGTTTTTGTTTACTGTGTTTACTAATTTTTGAGTGAGGTTACTTAATCAGTTAATATCTCTCCAAGGTGGCTCCTGTGATAGTGGAAACTTATTTGCTCAGCAAGAGTCATCCTGTCACACTTGTTGTAATTTTACTAAATAATGTTAACTGCTGTGATGTCAATATCTTGAAACTTGTACTTCATATGTATGTATTTTTTTGATGGGGGGGGGGGGTAAATATATGTCATCTGAGTCTGAGTCTGAGTCTGAAGGTAATTGACAACAGGGTAAAATCTCTTGGGTAAGCATGTTACCCAAGGCGGGAATGTGGTAGAAATATCCATTCAGGCTTTGAAGGTGACCAAAATGCAAATTCCTTCATTGGCAATTGTGAAGTGTGCCACACTACAGGTTTGCAGGTGCTTCTTTGGGGAGTCACTTTGCAGAGTGCATTTTTATATAGCGCAGCCATCAATATCCGCTAAATATCTATTTCCAGGCAAAAAATGCGTTCAATAGAGGGTACACTAAAATTTGTAGGACTATATAGTATCCAATATATATGTTCGAAGCAAAGAACAATACCGTACAAAAATTTAATCGAGTTCCCTTTCCTGTTTCTTCCTTTTTTGAAGTTCCTTCTAGGCACTGAGAACATTACAAAGATGTGTTTCCTTTGGAAGTGCACTTGGGTCTTGGGACTTGTTTTATATCCTCAATCATTGTGCACACATTGACCTAAACTATATATATATATATATATATATATATATATATATATATATATATATATATATATATATATATATATATATATACATACATACATACATACATATATATATATATATATATATATATATATATATATATATATATATATATATATATATATATATATATATATATACATATATATATAAGTGATAAAAGCCACAAGATTTTTAAGGATTTCGCTTTTATTCTGCTGAGAGGCCTTCTTCCATAGGCCCGGGTTGACAGGCCCTTGGCTATGTACATGGGTCTAACTCCATATCTTATATGCTTAAAAAGCAGAAGTTTTTTCTCTGGGGATTTCTCTACACCCTCTGGCACATAGCTCAAAGGAATACCTCCTTGTGTCCGTCCTCAGTCCATGGACAGCTGCACGATGTAAAGCTAGCGCCATGCACTTCGCGGAATCACGGTTGAGGGTTTTGTTCATATTTTAATTTGTACCTATTCGTCCAGAACTACTTCCTGGTAAAAATTACCCCATTCCGCAGTCGGAACTCCTCACACTCCACACTCTAATCTGTTACTGTCTAACCTATATATATATATATATATATATATATATATATATATATATATATATATATATATATATATATATATATATATATATATATATATATGAAAATGGCTGACCATGCATCCGGAATTAGCTCTGTCAGGAGGGAAAAGAAGCAACAACAAAATCCTTGAATCTGTTTCTGTTGACCTGCAACGCAATTCAGGCCTTGTTGAAGGACCTGTTTCAACGAGTGAAAAAAAAAATACTATTGTTAGGTCCGAGCCATTCTCTGAGAACTTGAGAGGTTGGTGTCTAGGAAAAATAAAGTGTAAATAAACTTTACTACCTCATATTTTGTCAATGCTGCATATACAAAGATTGCAAACACGGACTGGGGAGCGCTGGCTATGCAGCGTGTGGACGTAAAAGGTGAGATACGAAAGGGTGCTTGTGTTCTCATATCAACACCGTAACATAATTTATCAATATCATGGTAACTCAGCATTCATCGTTTTTCTCAATTTATTATACAGTTTTGCAAAATTCTCCCTGTGCATTTAAATAAACCCCTCATTAAAACATGTTTCCAGCTTGAATGCTTTTTTTTGGGGGGGCGGTGTTTTTTTATTTATTTTATTTATTTTTATTTGTTTTCTTGTTGTTGTTGTTGTTGTTGTTGTTGATTATTTTCGAAATTGCTGTTAGAAATGAAAAGCAAGAGATGTATTGTGCATCAGCTTCTATAGTTACTCGCATTTGGGTATTAAAATTTCTGGAATACTGTAAAACAGACTGCAATTAAAAAGTGTTTAAAATTTTAAACACTTGTTATTGTTTCTTAAATACAAGCGTTTGTAGTAGGAGTGATGACACATCGAAAGAAATTTACTTGTAACTGACTTTGGTGGCACAACAGAACGAGGGTTAACAAATCTGAAAAACTTTTTTTCTTCTTTTTTTTTTTATTCAGGCCATACATTATGTTTGCTACAGACCTAAGGGACCTATTCGAGGAATGTAATGACCTGAATCGATGTTTGTGGTGAAATATGGTGATTTTTTTTAGTAATTGGTATCTAGACTATGCCAAAATTTGACATAACACCATTGTCATAAACAAAATTCCGTGTTTGCTAGCTAGTAGGAAAAGTCTACCTAACCACACATACAATTTGAGTTTAGGGTTAAATGTAACATTTTGTGAAGGTCATGGCTAACAGAACTCGTATTCTTGCATGGCAACATTTTATGCCTGGAGACACAGGAGCCTATTTCCAATGCAAAGAATATTTTTTGTAGGCGTAATTTGATTCCTCTGTTGTTCTTTTAAATTTAGGTGACACAGTCCACCTGGCTATTTGGATATGGTGAGAAGGCATGCAGTTTTCCATCGGGCAAATTATTTCAGATTGCTTCACCACAAGGGATACTGTGTTTTCATTTCCATGGGAAACTTAAAGGTGATCATTGACGGTAATGAAGATGATGATCATCGTCATACTGAATAAACGCGCCTCCATTTAGCAGTCCCACAGAGTCTGTCAATATGAAAGCGATAGCAGCCAAGCCTATGGCTTGTAATAACGCAGTGCTGAACTTTTGTATGACGTTACTGCAATGTCTGTGCGATGTATTGCCATCCTAAACAAGACGGATCCCTCTTCGAGTGAATTATGGCTCCACCACTGCATCGCTGTATTAAAAATAATATGCTTATCTCGAAACACTGGCATATTATCTCCTCATCTGAAAAGAAACGAAATGAAAAACTGAATTAACAGAAATGTCCCAGCATAGGCCTAACCTGTATGATTGGGCCCCTAACAGTCAAACGTAACCCCAGTTAAGCTGGGCAGACAATAATGGTGATAACCCCGTTGTGTAGGCAAATACGGCTGCTTTGCAGACGCAGCATGCCACACTGACACACATTTTTGTGATTCAATTTGACACCACAGACGTTTCTATCATCCTATTATATGAAAAAAAAATCCATGCTGCGTTTTTGTTTCCAGTTTATCTAGATTGGTTGGTGACAGAGGTTATTATAGTTTAAATCATATGATTTTTCTTTCCGTGCAGGTTTATCAAAATTTGTATGAACAAAATTTATAATAATCCGTAAGAGACTGCAGCATGGATTGTGTAACAAAATATGAACAGATATATGGGAAAAAAAAGGTTGAAAGAAGCTCTCGCATCAGGCCTCTTTTCAAGGATGCAGAATGATCTTTGCCCGTTGCCCTGATCGCACTTTTTACGTCACAAACCCATTTCAGTCAGTAGATATGTTCAAAATAACTCTCCTTTATAGGAGGCACGAAAGTGGCACAAATGCATTACTGACCCCTTTGGTGTGTTTCTGCTAGATTCCAACATACTGGCCACATTTCTTGGACGTAGAGGGACACAATGGCAGGTAAGTTTGTTCAATGGGTAAGCAACTAGTTGGTTTCCGCACTGAAGTATGCAACTGCGGGCAAATGAACAAAGAGCCATTGCCATCTTGTGAGTTTTCTTGGGTTTTTGTAACCTATTCTATCCACCCATCCATTCATCAATATATCTATCTGTCTAATTGTTTGTCTATACAATATATATTCATATATACATAAATAAATAAATATATATATATATATATATATATATATATATATATATATATATATATATATATATATATATGAAATTATTAAAAGGATTTGCATCAAGAAGTTCTTTAAGTTTGCCTTCAAGACAGACTCAGTACCACTGCTGTTTAGTGGCTTAGTCAAAACTGTGATCATACAAATCAATTTACCATTATGTCATATATGACTTAGCAACTCTTTGGCAATTACCAGTTATACTTTCTGCAATATTATCATTATTAGTCCCAAATATGACTTTAATATATTTATTAACAATTATGAGATCCAACGCTACAAAATATTTACTTATGCCAAAGGGATGAGACAGTCGAAAGACATTTGAAAGGAATTGACATATGCGACCTTTTGTTTCTGAATGTATTTGCCACTGTGTTCCAGGTAAGACAAGATTGAACGTTAAATTGAACGCAAAACCCTATCGCATTATAGGAATCTGGGATGTTAATAAAAGCATGATCAACATTTGACCTTGAAATGGCCTTGAGGTATAAATCATCTCAGAATTGAACTCTTGCATTTCGAGGCACAAAGACAAAATGGCCTCAACAGCCCCGTCAGTTATTTCGTACATGTGCCTCAAAATTTGGGCGTCCGATACTTATATTTACATTTATCTGCCACGCAATATGAATCGCCGTTGTAGCTCATGACCGAGAATTCATGAGGGAATGACCCGAAGGAAAAATGCTATCTCTCTGATGTTAAACTTTGGACCGAATTTAAATATTTTGATATAAGCACTAAAACCCAGTGGAATTTGCATCCCACCTAGAAAAAGAGTAAATAATTCGTCGGAGAAATAAAATCCATAGATTGTGGCCAGCACCCCAATATGGTATTGTATTCTCATTATTTATCATTTTTTTAGCTCAGGTTTGTAGACACATGGAACAAGTGACCCCGTGATTTCGTTGAAGCACCGTCTTTGAATAGTTTTAAAGAGCGGCTGGACAAGATATGGAGCGAATATATATACATGCAACAGACTTGAAATACCCACTGGGATAAACACAAAATATGTAAATCACAGCAAATGGATTAATTGAACAACTAATAGGCTTTCAGCCTAACTATAGCTGTAATTGATTACATAACGCAACATAACATTCCTTGGTAAGGAAATTGGTACCTAAGGTTACTAATTTGATAATTTGATAATAAAGTCAAGCTTGGTAGCAATGTACCTTGGGTGGGTGTCTACCAAATTTGTTCTTATGATCATGCTTCAGTGGTTTTTCAAGCTTTCATGATTTTTTGTTGTTGTTGTTGTTGTTGTTGCAAATCCTAAAAAATGCCGTTGCCAATGTGTATTGAATCCATGCAGGGAACAAAACGTACATGTATATTGGCATTTCCACAGCGCAAATGAAAGCGTATGCCCATATTTTGTGTACTGTACATTGGTAGGGTTTGTTTTTCTGTTTAGCCATAGCATTGAGAATTTTTCGCTGATGGTCTTTTTATGCCGTATTTTGCAAAAATGTTTAAAAAATAGTTTACAGTATTTATAAGCTCACAAGCCATGAACACTGAACTTCACAAATGTTGAAAACCGGTTCCATTCAATATCGTGCTAGTAAATGTCAACATCCTTTTGGGGGGGAGGGGGCTGTAAGAAAGCACAGACAACAATAATCTAGAACAAAAAAAATATTTACAAAGTAAATATAAGGACAGTGCACAAAAAGTAAACATTAAATATCACATCCTCATCAGACCTGGGTAACAGAATGAGTCCAGTCACTTGCTTGTTTGACTTGGCAATACACCATAACACTGCAAAAGTCTGTCAGTCCCACAACATAGGCACTGTCAAGAAGCTCTCCCTTGACTTAAAGGGGCAGCAAGGCCCTCAGGGGACTTAGCACGGCAGGTGAGAAAGTATAATGGCATCCCTCTGGTCCTATTTCTTTAATCTGAAAAAAATATACATATGAAAATCAGAAAATGTATAAAGTGTAAAGTACTAAATCATGTACTAGGCAGATGTATATCACTATAGAAAGAATCCTGCAGTGATTGTATTATCTTACAGTACATGTAAACTTGGAATGACCTGTCTCATAATTCGTTCAGCAGCTCTGCCTTGACCTTGGTTTCTCCAAGATATTCTAATATAATATACAATTCCTGTATTATAACTGAATAGGTTATGTGATCAACAGAAAAATGCGAATGAAACCATCCAGAGCCTGGTCAAGTTTTTTCAATCTCATTCATTGTTCGTGGGTATTGTCAATCTGTTATACTAGGCAAGGCAGCTATACTATAACAATACACACTCTAAATCAGTCAATGGTTTGCAAAATAAATACTTAATAGTTATACTATTTGGCGTACCTCGAGTCTCCTCACCCAACAGCTGCATTGCAAGAAGTGGATTCTTCGCTGGCTGGCGTTGCCCTTGTTCCGCATGCTAGCCACTGTCATTTTTTTTTTTTTTTTTTTTTTTTTTTTACTTTTTTGGACTGGGTAGGAAGACTGCATATAGACGTATAATAGGGAGATAGAACCGAGTTACGTGTACCTTGGCCCATTTTTTAACCGTCAGCTGAGACTGAGTTATCAAAACAAAACATAAAACGAAAATCCGCCATACACACGTATTATCACCCGTGGTTGTTGGGTGTGATGTTTGACTGGAAAACGCAATGATAGGGAGCCCACAACGGGAAAATGTCGATACAACGATAAAATCCTTGCGCACACGTGTTCTCTTGCACCATCAGCATCGTATTTTTAAATGTTGGCAAGACAAATTCTTGGCTGATGAACACATCACATCGACTCTTCATCTATCTATTTAACTAGGATACGGACTACGTCTACGAACTGTGTGACAGAGACAACAAAGAGACTTACCCGCACTCATCGATGAGGTCAATGACCTCTCGTCTCGCCAAGTCCATTGCTTCCGCTTGCATTTCCTTCACAGTCTTCTTGGATTTTTTTACTTTTGGCATTTTAGTTGTCAAGTAACATCCTTCTCACTCGGTAACTTTGAAAGTTCTGGTTTCCGCACCCGCACGGAGTTGTTCACACTTGCCGCCATGCCGTGGTTAAATTTTGGCATGGGCACAAGGCGGCCTGGTTTTAAGTATGTAAATGAGGTGTATCAGCGCTTTCATGGGAGGAGCTTAGCGGCAGAACGTGTCATATGGCTTTGCTGAATATTTAGCTTGGACAAGGAACCGCTACTCAGAGAAGCATGTACAGATATAGGCTCCGAAACATGTTCTGAGTATAGTAATCCGCTAAAGACCCTTTTATTTATTTGGGCTAATACAGCCTGTCAAAATTCTACAGAAAAGCATTCGCAATATGGACAATAGTACTTCCATATGTACATAGGTTAGACAGTGACTGGTTAGCTTATGGAGGGTAAAGAGATCGGACTGCGGAATAGGGTAATGGCTACTAGGAAGTGGTTCTGGGCCAAAAGACACAAATGCAATATTATATGATGCCAAGTGGTCCTGTTTTGCTAAGTGGTGTCAGGCCCAGGACCCTAAGATTGATCCCTGCAAGACCAGAGTCAACGACATAGCATAGTTCTTCCATGAACTCTGATCTTGGCTGAGAGGTGCGCACAATATCTGGTTAATATCCTCAACTTTTAAATTTATAAGGGTGCAAAGTTGGTTTCATTTCAGTCCTTTCTAGACTCCTTAAAAGATTGTTTTTTTTTAAAAGATTGGCCATTTCGCTATATCGTTCCGCAATCGGACCTATCCATAGTATTGAAATCATTCGACCCGAGCCCTTTGATAGGAGACGTATGGATCAACATTCCCTGACCATGTTGACGTATAAAACCGTCTTTCTCCTTACTCTATGCCTCAGGAGCTAGAAGAGAACCAATACATGCACTGGACCACTCGAAGACTAAGTTGTCTCCTGATGGTTCTAAGCTTTACTTAAAAACAAATCCGTTCTTCATAGCGAAGAACCAGGCTCCAGATAAGACACTTATGGCTTTCAAGGGTTTCCCCATCAAGGCCCTCTCCACTCATAGGGATTCCAGTGACCCAGATAGGCTATTATGTCCTGCTCACGCTTTGAAATGTTACTTGGATGGGGTAACATCCATCAGGAAATGTAAGAAGCCATTTTGCTTCCTCTGGAAGGTAAGGAGGCCAAGGTCCATGCCAACACGATTTCGAACTGGATTAAGAAAGCTATTAAACCGCTTCTATAGATGCGGAGAAAGTCCCTGAACTGCGACAAGTGCTAAGGATGACAGGTGCTTAGGATGAAAGGTGCTTATTACTAATCAAGATAACATTGAACTTACATTGTTACACAGGTATTCAGAATGTTCACAGCCTGACATTTGTATTTTAATTCTTACTTGATGTTGTGGGAGGTATTGTAATTCTTTTGAGAACTGCTTTTTGTTCTGCGCGGTTATCCCACACTTGCTGATGTAACATGGTGTCTTTTCAGTGGAACTATGTTCCTTTTCTGCCTTCTTCTTATAGACCTGCTTACGCTTCGGCGGCTAGAATGATCACCTGCCTCCGTTCTGGTGGTATATATACCCATTAGTGTTCTAGAAGTAATGTGTGGTGGTATAAATCTGGAAAATTGAAATAAAACTTTTCATATTTATTAATAATACCCCAAAAACACTTTGAAGCCCACCCAAGCTCCCTGCATCAGATCACTTTTGGGCTAATCCGCCAAAGCAATAGCTGATGCATTAGGTCAAGGCTGGAGGACAGCTGCCTGGTATAGATGGCGCTGCAGTGTCCTGAATCGTGAGTAGAACAGTCGGAAAAGATTCTACTGTATTTAATCTTTGAAGAGGCGCAATCGAAGATGTTAAGTAGACATTAGTATTCCAGATATAAGTGTCATAAATTTATATGAAAAAAACGTAAGAGCCTGAATTGCAACATAAGGGAGACTACACAGGTACCTAGTATATTTGGTACATTCCGAAGAAATAAACTTAAAAACAACGTTTTTGTATCAACTGAGTGTCAAATATATGTGAGCAAATTGTTCAGCATTTGGGTGGCCATATATACGTATATACAAGCATAAAGGTGCCCAGACTTAGCGGGGCCAGTGTTTGCTCTCCTTATGTCTGCGGTCTGCCTATAGTCTGTCTTTTATCTATATATGCCCCTCCCCCAATTGCTAAAGTGTTATATATATATATATATATATACATATATATATATATATATATATATATATATATATATATATATATATATATATATATATATATATATATTGGCGAAACAAAATATTCCAATATTATATTGTTATACTCAGCACACTGGAATATCTATTTTAGACTTTTAAAATACCACCTGTTAAATCGCAGAAAAAACGCCGTCGAGAAGCATTTACTGCCATGTCGGAAGATTACCCAATTGTCATTTATTTTGACAAGTACTTACTTGCTTTAATAAAATTTGATAATGCCTGTTTTTGATGGTGGATTGCATACCAGGCCTAGGGAGTGGAAGTGTGGCCTCCAAAACTCCGTCGCCAGATTGTTTAGGTTGTTCGGCTATTGTGACATTAGTGTCGCTCTATTAGGTGACCGCGTCACTCTTTCTGACGCGTCCAGGTCACATGGCCACAAAAATCGAAGTCACTGAAATTAATTGTGGTGGTAATTTGGTCACGTAAAATAATGTGTCCGGTCACCAGATTGCCTCTTAATCCCTCCCAGGTCGCTAGTCGCCATATACACACCCGGTGCCCATCTATATTAAGTATTATCCGAAATTTTTACCCAATATGTTTTCTACTGACCGTAAATTAAAGTTACAAAGTGGTTTTCTTGGCCCACATGATTGTGAAAATTCAATAGAGTTACTTAACGCAGGTTGTTTATAGTGTTGCTGGATATCTGTATTTGGTTAATGTGCCTTCTTGAATGCTTACGGTATGGGTTTTTATACTGCAAGTACCAAATGGTTGTCACCTATTTATGACGTCATGTTAAATCAGTGCTTTCTATTGAATCCAACTTCAGCAACCGAGCAGAAGTTACACCACCAGGTGAATCCCCAGCTCCCTGCCATCCCAGCTACTCATGTAAATGAACTGTACTTTTAGGTTTACTTTAGTATGCTTCAATAACCTGAAATGCAAGCGTAAGATTCTTGATCTGACTAGAAAGCTTGGTTTTTTTTTTTCTTTATTATTTGGTAACATTTGGGTGGGGTTCTCCCACACGAAGAGAGCTTGCTGCACAAGGGGTTGCAGGATTTTAATTTATCACACAAATAGGATCTTCTTAAAAAGCAGTCAGATTAATACATCTGACTGGGGGTGGGGGTGGTGGTGGTGTATTTATAATCACTGATCTAACTTAAAATATTCTATTATACACATGACCACACACCCACTCGTTCCGAACATAAAATACATATTTTCGGCATTTCCTTAATGCTGGTGGATGTACGTCCCCGATTCTGGAAATAAATGCCGACTCAGTAAATATACTGCATTACCGTGTTGATATGGCACTCGCACATATCTACCTCAATTGAACCATTCTTTTTCAGGAAAGGGGATTTGGTCGAGTGGATATGTGCGTTTCTCATTTCTGCTAGGCGACTGGTGCCAAAGGTTGCAGGTTCGAGTCCCGCTCGTTCCGAACATAAAATGACTTGACATATATGTGATGTTACCTACACCTTTTTTTTCTAGATCTGGAAGCACACATGAATCAGATGAGGGAAACAATGGTCGAAAGTTTTCGCAACGGAAAGGTGAAGGAAGCGGCAAAGGGTTACTATACCAAGGACTGCTTAATAATGGGCCCTCAATGGAAACATGTTCTCCGTGGCAATCAAAATGAAGGTAGCGTCCAGTATCAGTATTCAGTCATACGCTTTCCAAAATTTCGGTGGGGAATATGGCTTATGTCGGACTAGTCACACATATTTTGAATTTTATCTCAGCTGATGTTTCAGGGCACACAGTCGTCCGACATCCGTTCACACTGACATTTTTGGGTTTGTCCGTGAAACCGTCCAATCGTCGCTAAACTTTGTGGGGATCTTTTTTTTTTGGGGGGGGGGGAGTAAGACTTAAATCTGTTTCTCCAAACCCACTCGCTTCGAAATTGCATTGGAACACTTGACGGATCCCCAAAACTTAAAAAAAAAATGGAAAATATTAGTTACAGTAAAGATTTTTAAAGGGTAACTTTACCGTGTGAACGAAAAACTGGGGCACTATATGTGCGTGTGCTTCCTTGTGCTTGTGCTTACTTTTATACGTTTTTTATACCTATACTAAAACTTTTATTTGTATTCATGTTTATATTCAATGACATAGATTTTCATCTGTACTGCCTACATTCCTGGCAGCTACTTATGATCGGCATAAACACTATATTTTTTCAATTAACTGTTGTTGACCAATAAAACAAAAAATACGTCACACATTAAAATACAACAATGCAGTGACAGCTTATGTTTTCGTGCTGTTTTGTGAATGAATGTAAATTATTTTACAACGTTTTCCCCATAGAATAGTTATGAAGTATCAAAATTCAGCGCTGACATTTAGGGCTTAACTCATCTGCCCTGTCCCCCCCCCCCCCCCCCCCCGAGTTGTATTTATCTCTTTTTTGTTCGTGCTTGTCCACAGCATATATATTCATTTTCCCAGTTTTCTTTTTCAGATGTTGTTGTCTCAATCCTCTAAACATGTAGTGATTTAACGTGGATTTCTATATTTACAACAGGTTTACGCTTGCTCACTAGGTGGTGCTTCACAGATTTGTTCAGGTAAATGTACCTTGGTCAGCTGGACAAAAGCCTGCCAGAGAGTTATGTGTGGATATTTCCTTCATATACACGACTTTCACTTCAAAGCATTTCATTACACTATAATGAAACATGAATTGTGCCGGCCGGTCAACCATACGAAAGCGTGCCCATAACTGTCCGGCTGGCGCTCGGGAAAATATGAAAATCATTAAGAACATTTGGGAAAGCTTTTCCTTCATTAGAAATAGCTTACAAAATTGAGAAACTCGAGGGAGTAAAGGAAATCATACAACATTGAAATACACCAGTCGCTGTAACGTGGATTGTATGAGAATTCATGCTATAAGAGGCCCTAATGTAGGCTAGTCAGCTTATCGGCCAACAGACGAGAGCAAGAACATAAGCTTCTACTGCTCTCCTGCAGAGGGCATTTCAGTCATTCAGGGCCCGAGTTGTGTATTCCCATTACTTTTCATTGTAATTTACAGCTTAATAACTTTAAAACCACTTGTTTCAGAAACTGCAATATTTGTGTGGTAAAAGTAGGTGCATACCTGAAATGGTCACCTAAATTTTATTCTTGCAGCTTTAAAAGTGGTGTTTTAATTTGAGGCTAATTTAACTTATAATCCAATGGGAATACACATCTCCAGCCCTGAAGAAGAATGTGTATTGGATAGGGTATTCAGCTGAATATGCAGATTGTGACCTCTCCTATTGTTTTTTTTTTCAATAAAATATGTTTAAACCAACTCGAATTATTACCTGTCAGTAGCGTTGTAGCTTGTGATCTTTTTGGTGTGCACGAGAAAAAAATGCATCTCTTTCAAGTGTTTTTTGTTTTAGAGTGGATTAAGGAGTTGGAAGGAAAAGATCCCATCAGCTTTTTCAATCGAGATGATGTCATTGACCTTGGTGACGCAGCAGTAGAAAGAGGGCATTACGGATTCTCCAAGCTTGATGGCACTCCAACATCCAAAGGATTGTGAGTAAAGGACATAACTGTTATATCATATCATATATCATATCACATCTAAACACTTCATGTTATCTTGTGCTACTTTATCACCTTGAAAATTTAATTGGTCCCCCCCCCCCAACAAATTGCCTGTCAACCACAGTAAAGATATCTTGCCCGAAAGTCAGTTAGTTCCTCTTAATTCATATTCTGCTGAAATAGACATATTAGTCATCCCTATAATATTCTGTACGACATGCTGTTTAGGGACTAATTTTACTATCGTGCGAAAATTTTCTAAAAAAAAAAGACATCGTAGTTATCATTATTGGGAAAAAATAAGTGCTTTGCCATGCGCTAGAAAACACTTTATAGTCTGTTTGGTATTTCAAGAAAAAGTGCATTTACAATGAAAATAATACAGTCATGCTTATGCTTGGCTCTGGCTCTACTGACCAGTGATTGTACATAATACCGACTACACATTCTAATTATCTACCAGCAAAAATGTTAGCTAAGATATCTTATATTAAATGTATATATTACCATACTGATAAAATATTTGTGATAATTCTGTTCTAAATCATTATTGTGTGAGTTGAATACTTTCTCCAGCTTTTTTAACCCTTTGGTGGAGAGCCCATGGTAGTAAATACTATGTAAGCCAGAAGATTAGAAATTTCAAGTTGGGTCCCAACATTTTTTTCGGGAAATATAACATCAGTTTTTTTTTTTTCGGAAAAGGTCGGCTTTACCAGGAAATTGTCCCATTATTGTGAGTACTTAGAGACGTTTCAAAATGAATATAAGGTCCTATTGTTGCAGCTTCGTTCAAGTGTGGAAAAAGGAGGACGGCGTGTTACGGGTACATATGCTCATATTCACCGACTAGTTTTTCAATCTTTTGAACAAAGTGAGTTCTTGACATGACGCAGCTCTAAGGAAAATTTCAAAAACACTTCGTCACCGGCAAGCTTCGCCTCACAGGCTTGTGCAACCCTCATCTGACGAAAGTGTTGTAAAAAAAAACGGCTGCAACGACATTGATACAGCAGCAAGCTGCCTCTTTATGAAGTTACACTGACAAAGTCTTCCCCACATTGTAGCTCCATACTCTGGAAAACTAATCCGGAAATGTAATTCCAAACGCATAATGCTCTTCTACCAAAGTTGGTGCTATATACTTCACGCTGCGGTAACCATCTGATTAAATCGTTCCTGCATTTACCACTAGTCAGCTAGGAGTGTACCGTCAAGTGACCAAGTCCGTCAACTTGTTGTTCAAAGTGAAGCGCAAAACAGTTTTAATTGAAATGCGAAATAATCAATTCCTTGTGTCGAACGTGTATGTCACCACAACATCCATCAAATGTATTGCGAGGAAATAAAGTATCTTACAAAAGGTCATTTCATTAGCAATTACTTGACCATGCTCATTTATGAATCCGAGTTGCTCATTTTGATTTATCATGGTTCAAGTTTAGTTATCCTTTAATCGTGAAGCCATATAGGAGATATTCATAATAACTGAGATCCTGTGCTGCCCTCTAGGTTGTAATTAGAAACATGAGAACCCGAAAAAGCAAACAGCATACAAGAAAACTCTCTTGTCGCTGATCTTAACATTTTGTTCGGACTCCCCGTCGATGCTTCATGCAGAATATAAATCAGCACCAGCAATTTCGATACAATTCTTTTTTCAACTTGTCTCTTTATTAGCTCAGCTGGCTTGTTAGCCAACAGAGCCAATGCCGCCACTCGTCGTCAGTTGCCCGTTCACAATTCACATTCTCGACTCTTCTGAAACTGTCAGCCAGATTCAGTTCATACTTGATGGCAATATTTTGTTTGTTTTCGCTATTTTCGACTTCTTCTCACGAACCGTGGGTCAAATTAATTTAAAACGAAGTGGACATGTTCGTTGTGAAATGGTCAAACAAAGTTATTTACCAGGTGGCGCTGCTGTGAATTCCTGATTTTTAACGATTTTTTTTTTTCAATTCGGGTAGTTATTTGTAAATGTACCTTTCCTTTCGATTATTGTGTCAGTCAGTGGACATTCTATTGCTAATTTACATTCGCGACTTCTTCTCTAAAATCGTCAGCCAGATACACTTCAAACTTGTTGGCAATATACCTTGGTTGCCTGTTCACCAGGTTTGTGCAAATGGTCACGTTCCATTGATTTTTGGATTTTTATTTTTATTATTATTACTTTTTTTACTTATTTTGTGTGTGTGGGGGGGGGGTCGTCTTTGGGCAAATCATTAAAGGTCGTCTTATCTAAAAACCGTGCAGGCACATAATAAGCAGAATCATGTCTGGAAAGTGCATACTTAATCACCACATGTATTACGGGACCCAAGTGGCCAACAGGGAAAATAGAAAATTTTCATCAGATTAAAAAGCACAAATAAACATAACGGGATTATATAAAGATGACATTTAAACCCTATTTGGCCTTTTAATATTTGGAGAAGACTTCTACAATTTTATGCATGATGTAACTATAATGAAAATTATTTTAGAAAGCATTTGAAATGTTGGGTTTCGACACTTGCGATGCATGATAGACCACATTCAAAACGTGAAATAAATAATTCTTTTGCCTGCTTTGTAATAAAGTGTACTTTCTTCACAGTTTTGAAAATCATTTTATACTGAATATAACAGTGTCTTGCACATGAGGTGGTTGGACTGTGCAAATGTTTTGTGGACTTTGACAGGGTGTTGTGATTATGGGAACAAGCACACCATAGTAATTAAACATTGCCAAACTTCGTTTCGCTTTCAACTCAACTATCGGATATTTCAGGGAATGTTTGCGGATATGAATTGTCGTCTTTTAATTAAATAAAGATTGAAATAATGATCTTTTCCTGCAAACTAAAGTGCATCATTTTTCTCTGTAAGCTAATTCAAGTACATGGTACAGAGCTGCGAAAATTAGAAGATTCCATTTATTCGGAAATATGTCAAATTTGGATCAATTAAAATTCTGATATTTTGATGGATGGAAAATTTAATAAATCTAAAATGACCCTTGTTATATGTTGACTGTCAACAGGCCACATTGCAAACCCCCCCCCCCCCCCCCCAAAAAAAAAAAAAAAACAGAAAAAAAAGTAAGAACGAAACAAACAAACTCTTTCTGCCGAACAAAACAATGTGATTTTCTGCATAGCACAAGGGGTAAAATGTTTCTTATTTTACTAGTACCGCCTAGATGTGAAATTTCATGTTACTAATATCATTAATGAACACTCAAGGCTCTTGCAATTATTAAGATACGTACGTTGGTCGTGTCTATGTGGTATATTCACTCATATTTTTTTCATTAAACGGAATTTACTTTTGTCGCGGTTGAACAGATGTTTTTAATGCTTTAAACCAGAAACAGCTTTATCAAGTCTTCTTCTAAAAGGAATGGGTCGTAAAACTTCGGAAAGGGATACTGAATAGCAAATCCTGCGGATTGTAAAGATAATTGGATATGGCCTTCCAAGTTGATTAATGTAGTGGATGATACTGCATAATGAGGAAGGTAAGGGAAGGAACACACTGTTTTTTGCATGAAACCAATTTTATTAAACAATAGGAACATATGGTAATAAGTATCTGTATATAGTACACTGGCAATCATATTATCATAACAACGTGAGTTATTCCTTTCAAAAATGTATTGCATTGTAATGCATACCTGTATTTCATGAAAAACAGCAATGCATTTACTGCGAGTATATTTTTTTATATAATCAAAAGACCTATATTGCAACATTAACTTGGATACATCGTTTGGTTTGAATTCAAAATGTGGGCGCTGTCCATCTGCATTAGTTCTTCTATGCAACTGTTACTTTCCTTTGATCGTTTGTTTGTCACTATGTGTTTGTATGTGGAGGCCTATATTCTGCGAATCTACAGTCAGTGTACCTGAACATACACAGCTGTGGTTGTTTTTGCTTTCGGCCTCGGCCGAAAACAACTACTCTGGGTCAATCTGTGGGCAGGGCCATATTTTTTATATAAATTAGCACACCTTCATCAATAAAACGTACACAGTAGGCAGCAATTTGCCTACCATGCCACCCAATACCGTGTTCAATTCACCGAATGACACAAGGCGCGACCAATGTTACACACTTAATGAACTTTTCCATTGTTTAACCCTTAAAGTGCTAATCACTGTTATAGTTGTTTTCTCATTACTGTAAAACATAGAATGGTAAAAAGATTCAAATTCCTCATGAAGATACCTTTTATTCAAATACAAGCAAGCCTCGTCTAAAGCAAAAAGTACTCTTAGTCAACAGCTTTCCTGGGGGCACTTTGCGAGCAAGGGGTTAAGACTATACCTTGAGTGTTAGATAAGGAACGTGGTGCAGGTCTAGGAAAACGCATACGGACCTGCACCACGTTCTTTACGGAACACCTGATGTCCCCTGCTATACAGGGTTTGCACAGACATGTACATGGAAGCGCTATTATGGCCTGTACACACCGGCAAAAATTCCACTCTGATTCTGATATCCTCTGCAGGAACACCTCTCTCCGGACGTGCTGCATTGACTAGATTCTCTTTGGGGTATCTGATAATTCAAGGTGCATGGGCTTTATGTTATGTGGTGCCTTACAACTTCAAGCTGCATCTCCAGAATGATATGGTCCCGCCGCAGATTTAATAATGCAGGAATCCAGACTAAATTTTACAACCTATCAGATGTTTTATAGGGAAGCCTATTTACAAGTAAAATATAATTATGAATTAACAAAATTTCAGATGCAGAATAATATGATTCTCGCACAGCGAACTGACAGTGCTAGTATCCAATCTAAACTTTTACAACATATTAGAAATAAAGTGTATGTACTTTAACCTTTGACCCAGCAGCCTCTTAAACCAACTTACGGTCGGGAAAACCCGGCTGTAAAAATATCATGCTGTGCTTTAAGCATAATTTGCCCAAGACGCAGCGATGATATCTCTTGACCATTTTTTATTGATTGATTAATTGAAAGGTCTCGTTCTGAAGAATTTGAAGCTGGAATCACTGTGATTCTTAAGATCAGCACAACGCCTGTTTTAATCAGGACAGAAAGAGTTAATTATCGGTACGCTGGTTTTTGAATATCTGTGCCCTGAGTGGCTGTGGCACTGGTGTCGAGTGCCGGTGTTTCAGATATCCATGAGTACATACATGAAAATTATATTTTCGTTGTTCCCTTAATAATTAATAATATTTTTTTTTTATTTGGAAACTACCCCTTTACATCGGGGGCACCGAAGGTTCGGCATTTACCTCTGGTGCGTCCACATTTAAAATTTAACATAATACAGATATATACAAACATATTTAAATTGTATTAACAAGTCACAATCACACACATCTAAAATTATTGTTTTAGGTCGGATCTGGCTGGTCCGCACAGGACTCGCTCCTAAGGTTCCACGCATTAACTAAATGCTCTTTGCATATTTTGTCAAACACAGCTCCAACTTCATTCTGTACATATATCCATGATCACCTAAAAATAGACATAGCTTGCCCAAAACAGAAGATCCACAAAAACTAAACCATACCTCTTCATGTCCCAAGAGTCTTAATTCACTTTCCAATTTTTGAAACTTGTTTTTCTTATCTCATTCAGGGTCGGACAAAGAAAAAGGAAATGGGTTAAAACTTCCTTATCACTTCGACATGAATCACAAACTGCATCTGAAATTCCCCATTTTCCCAAATTTTCGTTAATTTCTAAGCAACCTGTACGCGCTTCAAATTTGAGATGCGCTGTAATTTTCACTAAAAATAGATCTTTTCAGTATCTGTACCAATAAAGGGACGTACTGGTGTCAATGTCTTCCCAAAATGATATCTAATAACTTTCAATATTTAGTTTCATGTACCGCTGCAGCCTAAACTCATTTTCACTAGTAAAGGCCCGATCCAAGCCTACGTTTTTCAACATTTCATGCACTTCTGCACAATAAGGCCAAAAACATCACTTCGTACATTCCTTATCACAATAAGAAGTGCGTTTGTCTGAATTAATATTATATTATAAATGTTTAAACAAAGAAAGTAAACCTAACGTCCATGTTGCATTTGGACATGCGAAGGAACTGGCCAAGTACATGACCATAAAAAGGGGTTAAATACAATTCTCCGCCATGTAACAATTAATGCAATATTAGGGAACTACGCATTCAAGCGAAGTTACACCCTTAACATCGTTGCTAGTCATAACATGCCTGCCAAGGTAACACATAGCTTAGCAGTGATGACGGTACGACAACCCCTGGCTTCAAGATTTGCTCCCATGGACTAGTGCTGCTCAACAGTGAACATCACAATTTATAGCACGTGGGAGTTAAGTATAATAATAAATCCAAAATAATGCAAAGTGATTAACTTGTATCCAAATTATGAACCGTAATGCAACAATTGACTGCTTTCAGCGTCTCCATCCCTTATATAGGGTACATATTGGTTCAGGGGTAAGTCAAATTGTTCTTGTCTGAACCTGTACTATGCAAATTTGGTAATTATGGTTTGTTTGACAGGTATTCTTCTTTCATATGAAGCTCTGAATTTATAAGCTAATTCATCAACTGCCACGTTCATATTTATTCATTAGTATGTGGGTTATCTTTGCTGAATATTTAGCTTAGACAAGGAGCCGCTACTCAGATAGACATGTACGGGTAAAAGGCTCCGAAACATTTGAGTGGTTACCCGCTAAAGACCCTTTAATTTATTTGGGCTAATACAGCCTATGTCAAAATTTTACAGAGGAACGTGTGCAATATGGACAATAATACTTGTATGTATATAAGTTAGACAGGCACAGGTTAGCTTATGGAGAGTAAAGAGTTCGGACTGCGGAATAGGGCAATGACCACTAGGAAGTGGTTTTGGACAAAAAGACACAAATACAATAAGCGTTCGCTGGGTGATAAGGTGAGTGCACAAAAAGAAGGCGACACTCACTGTTACAAGGCAGACAGAGGGGTCATAAGTGTTGTAATTTCTATACCAAGTCGCTTATTTGTAAGACATTAAGTCCAATTTGCACTAACCTATACCGGATGGCTTAAAACGTTTCGTTGCTGCTATAAAGTCATGTACCGTCGAAACGTCAGTACAGATTTTAAAGTAAGTGAGGCTGAGATAGACACTACAGTGTGTAGTCTGGACCTGGGTACTGTGTACAGGGGACAATTAAAGAAATTAATGCCATGTATCTTCATTGTTTGAACGACAAGAGCACTTTGGCGAGTCGTTAACTCCAATTTTGAAGCGGTAGGAATTCAGTTGGGAAGTTCGGAGACGCAGGCAAATGGGCATAATAGAAAGAGAGCGATTTCCAATATGAAGTAATTCAGAAAATGAGACAGGCTTTTCAATAGGGGTTGTAAATTAGATTTAAATTCCTTGAGTGTCGATTCTTGCCGAAGGTTAAGAGGAAGTTCGTTCCACAGTCTGACAGTAGAAAGGGAAAAAGGACTTATCAAAGAGCTCAGTATGAGACCGAAATTGACGTATGTCGACTCTGACGAGTGTCGTACCTGGTCGTCTCCCCGGCAGGATTTGCAGAAATAACAGAGCTGAGGTAACTAGGAGCGAGATTGTTTCGAGTTTGTACATTAAGGTTAATTGACAGACCCCTGCGTTTGGACAGTTTGTGCCATTCCAGTTCTTTATATAACTTTGCATTACTAGTGCCATGCATTGCAACAGTTATCACTCGGGCAGCCTCAAGCTGGATCTGCTTAAGTTTGCCTTGCTCATTTTCAGTGCATCCGGTGCATACCGGACTTGAATATGCCAATATTGGCCTAACAAACGAGATATAAATAGTTTCCAAGGTTTTTCTGTCAAGTTTATATTTCAGGCTCTTCATGATATTAACCAATTTATTGGCTTTATTTGTAATATCACTAATATGATCTGACCATCTGAGATCTAATCGCAACTAGACTCCAAGGTGCTTGTGTTAATACATATCATCAAGATCTTGACCTTGAAATTCAAGGTATCTTAAATGTCACTATTTGCCTGGTACCTTCGAAACGAAAGTATTCAACATGTAAGGAATGTATACTGCGTATCCAAAACCTCGTGATATGGGGTTTGGGCGTATCTCATTGAAACACGTCACGCTAGCAGGGAATTTTCTGAACCAGATTGAATTGACGAAATTGATATTAGATATTATTGTCTCTATGTGCAGAATTAAAAAGAAGACATTTAACAATGAAAATTGTTTAGTAATGACAATTATCAACATTCCACATGTTGGACGACACTGATTACATTACGATTCTTCACTGCAGTCAATTTTACTCTGGAAGGGCGTGGGGGTGGGGGTCGAGGGAAGGAGCGATTATAAAATGTTTTGTCCATATTTTGGGCCCTAAGTAGCGTTAAATAACATGCCTGCCCCAGTAACGTATCTCCTGATATTTTTGTGGCAGATGCCGATTTTTTTTTTTGGGGGGGGGGGGGTGTAACTGGGTCGTCCTAATTTCCGCTGCAGAATTGCTATGCACGCCACCACCTCGGGAGCGTATTGTTGTTGGATGTAATAGCCTGACGGACAATACTCATCTATTGCCAAGTTTTCAAACGAATGGAAAAGTTTGTGTCGATGCACCAAAATTGTACTTGTAAATGTATGCCTCAGAGGCTTCTCTTTGCGAGGACGTCACCATTTCAGTTTGAGGCGGCTAAAGGGTATTTCCGTACTGGCGTACTGGGACATTCATTTTCCGTACCAGCGAACTGGAAGCTCTAATATTTTCTGCATTTCGCACTGGCCAATATGTTTGGACATTCTCATTTTTTCAACGATGTGCTGGGGCAAAATTAGTTCCTGTCACATCGTACTGGGACCCTCTACTCCCCATTGATCCAAAACCTCTTCCAATGTGCACGGCCGACGGCGACCATCTAGAATGTTTGTCCTCTCGCTGAACGACGGACTCTCTTTCGTAAAATACCCTTGAAAATTTGCCAGAATACAGCGGAACGTTACAACAGCATAGCCCTCTGTGTATCATAATGCCCATCTTCTCACTTGTAGCCCAAAAGACAAAGCAGAATTCTCAAAGTTTCTTATGGATGATTGATTGAATAGTCTGAAACTGTACCAGTATTTATTTTGTGAAGTAAAGGTAAAATTTTCAGACAAATGGGGAGACAAAACAACAAAACAGCAAAAACAACAACCAAACAAAAATCAAAGCAACAAACAAAAAACACCCAAAATACAAAAAACAAACAAACAAAAATTAAACAAAACAAAACAAGATTTTGGGGGGGAAGTATATAGAATTTTTGTGCCTGCGTAAGTGTGGATCTTTGCTATTAAATAGAATATTGGCATTTCTAATCTTTTTTTTCAATTTAATACTGGATCTATCACCATTGCTGTGCACACATACAAGTCACCAACATGCTCAGGCACTACGCAAGAACTGTATGATTATTATACAATCGGGCTCTGTCAGGTACCCGGATACCTACTATAAAACGCGGGTACGATAGCTATTACCCGTGTAATCGACGGGTACTATATATATATATTATATATTATATATATATATATATATATATATATATTATATATATATATAATATATATATATATATATATATATATATATATATATATATATATATATATATATATATATATATATATATATACATATCAGATACCAGTACATACTATAAATTTAAGGTATGTGAATAGAATAAATAACTGAATATAAATAAATAACAGCCCTTCACCTATACAACATACAGTGGGGGGGGGGGGTAATACCAGTGTCTCAGCGTCATAATAAGAGTCTTGTCTTATTAGTGTCTTCTCGAAGATAGCCATGTTTCCAAATTGGCAAGTATTATATAAAAAACTGGCAATATATTGTTGTTGTACTCTATAAACTTGACTGTATCTGTGCAAATAAAAACTCGATTTATTGGTTTGTGAAACAAAAATACATTGTACTCGTAGGAAGGTGCCCCATGGTGCCACACAAGTGATACAAGCACCCGCCAGCAGGGATGATAGAACTTTTAACTTTACTTCTAGCTCTTGACTTTTTTTATTGAGATTCTGGAAAACTAGCATTTTTTGCTGTTTCTGCACCCAGAGAACTGAGCTGTTTATTCATTCATTCATTCATTCATTCATTCATTCATTCATGTATGTATGTATGTATGTATGTATGTATGTATGTATGTATGTATGTATTTATTTATTTATTTATTTATTTATTTATTTATTTATTTATTTATTTATCTATCTATCTATCTATCTATCTATCTATCTATCTATCTATCTATTTATTGTTATTGTGTTCCCACATGCTGAGAACACGCACTCGCAGGGCATACTAGTTGCAGGCACCGCCAATTTGCAAGTTGCACGTCCATTTTTTTTTCAAAATGTTTCCACACAGTGCTCAGTGGATGCATTGGCTTGCAGCCATCCTGACGTATGAGGGATAAACATGTGCGTACCACGCTCCAGTATTTAAAGGAGATAAAAAACCAAACCAAACAAAACGGATTTTAACCAATCAATTAGGATAAATTCGTACTGGAAACGGCAACATAACAAAGTGAGGCACGCTAAAAGTCGGAACAAGTATCAGCAGTGAAAAAAGCAGAAACACAAATAGACCTATAATTCGTGTATTTATATCGAAACTATTCGGGTATTAACAATTGGATTAGGGAGCCGACTTGTGGCACTTTGCCGGGGGGGGGGGGGTCACGTGTACCCGGGTCCCGAGTCAATGCACTAGTAAGCATAGTAGTACAGGCAAATTACTTACCAATCTGTCAAAATTTATTCATTTTGCTATCATTTCAAAAACGGATAATTCTGTGTTTTGAATGACGGTAATCAGTACTGATTAACGCTTAAACCACCACGTTTACTTCGAAATCCAAATATATATCACCAGGCTGTGTAACCATTGATCGACCACCCCACAAATGCAGACACCACAGAAGCGTACTTGCCATTGATTTGTCAGCACTTAGGTTTACAGCGTTTCTTCGCGTCCGTTCTCTGTACATCCATTTGGCGTCCTCAAGTTACATTTTCAAATTTTCTTAAATCATCAGATTTTTACAAACTTGGTAATGATGTAGCAGGGAAGGTCATTCTCTACTAAATTTATTTCCCTGGTCACATTTCAGTGATAAGTGCTTTCAGTCTTTGTGATAGATTTTATTCTCCTTAAGAAGGTTTCTATGGTGATGCCGCTTAGTAGAAAAAGAAAGTAACAAACAATAGGTGAAAGATGTGGAGGTTTCAAGCAACATTACTTTTGGACACCCCTTGACCTTCATTTGGTCAAGGGGTTGAGCGTTGAAGTTCTTAAGTGTTGATATGGGTGGTCTTGCCCTAATTTCCAAGGTCACAGGAAAAATTTTACGGAATACAAATTTAAACAGCTCAAGAATCCATGGTGGCTCTGACTTTGAAGTGTGTGATGATGGTTCTCCACCAAAACTGTTTTCGCACATGTTCGCTCTTAACCTCATCAATGTAACTTGGGACTATCTGGAACTGCAAAATAGCACATGAAGATTGTCTTCCATGATAGGTGGCTTGATGCAATACACGAAATCATTGGGCGTAATTCCCAAATCAAAAACAGAAAAAAACAAAAAAAAAAGAAAAAAAAAAACAAAAAAAAAAAAGAAAAAAAAAAACAAAAAAACAAACAAACAAACAAAAAAAAAGGGGAGGGGGGGGGGGGCAAAGGACTACTTAATTTAGTGCTCAGTTGATATCTCAAAACCTGCCTGAGCGAGGACTTTGTTATATGGCGTTACGATAGCCCTCTGACGGGTCCCGTGTCAAAGTAGGTGATCGCGGCCTTATTCCAAAGGTCAAAGGGTCACTGTGGTAATTATTTTTATTTACCTTATTTGCCTAATAATTTGGAAACTGTTTGCGTTGGGAAACTTTGATGTTTCACACAAAGATGATCCTCGTCAAGGGAAAGGTCCCGAACGTACATTAGTGTCCTTCATCTAACATCCAAGATCGCTATAATATTTTTAACGATGTTCAACATTTAAACTTTTCAAGAGCCACTAATTAGCATAAATTTGTTTGTGGTTCATGGGGTGCGACTAGCGCACAGATTATGAATTGAAGTTGCAGTGGCATCTCTACCTATAATACTTTTTGCAGATATTCAACATTTAAACTTATTAAGTGCCCCTTTTTAGCATTAAATTAAAATTGTCACAAAAACTGCTTGTTTATCATTAGATGCGCCCACAACACAAACCTATGAATTAAAGTAGGAATGGCAGCTCTGTCAAGAAAAAGTTTGAAAATATGCAACTTTGGAGTTTTGAAGTATGCATAATTAGCATAAATTTAAATTCTAAAACTGTTGTAATGTGTTCAATACAATCGATGCCCCCAACAAATGTGGCAATAGAGTCAGCGTTTGGGATTCTATGTTAGAAACAATGGAAGCCAGAAAGGATTCAAATTTCCAAATGGTCCTAATTTGCATAGTTTTCAACCACTTGACCTTTCTACACGATATGCAAAACTTCACCATAGGCGCTATATCCAAGACAAATTAACAGTTTCTGAGTTTAAGCCAAAAATTGTGGAAAGTTAAGATAGGCAAGGAGGAAAAGGAAAAAAATACTGGAAAAAGCAAAATTTTGTGTTCACAGACAGACATAATAACGATGTAACGTCCAATACATTATATGTTGAGTGGACACATAAAGCTATCTAGACATTTAGCTAATGTAAATGACCCTTAACTGTAACTAATATTTATGGATTTGTCTCGAATCAGATTCTTTAAGGAGGTTAAACATTACTACAAGTAAAATTGAAGAGTTTATAAGTATGCTGAAATGCAATAAAAATGAGGTAATGATAATGGCGTTGGGCATTTTATGTTATTGAGTGGCAAGCTCTCCCTTGAAATTATCAGTCCCAAATATGTTTCTTCAAGATTCGCTCAACCATGACCTTAAACTGTTTCAGTCGGTTTTAAAAAATGATGAACAACGACTGGTCTCCTGTTGTGTGTTCATTTTCTCCGTGCAAACTTGCGAGGTAAAACGAAAGATTGAGGGGGGAAAAACAGCGGACGAATTTGAATTCCAGACTGGTCTCTCTTGGATGATTCGAAGAGGGATGTTTTAGCCGGGCAGACAGTCAAAGACGCATCTATTTTATGTTACTGGCACATACCATAATCATGATAATTGCGAGTTTGTCTGGGTTACGTGACCTAACGTTGCCACGTGCCTCAACGAAATGATCATCAAATACTCCATTTCTGCTGTTCTAACAATCACATCAGAGCTATGAACCACGTGACGTGCTCCTCATATATATTCGACTAACGGATTCATTTCATGGAATAATTGCGATAACGTCCCGTTCATTGAGTGTCACAGTCTGCACAAGAAGGAAACAAATATGGCGGGTATGTTGGTTATACTTTAGGTGGTATTTTGATTTACATTCAATTGAAATATACAGAAATTCACTCGGTTTTAAATTGTATGAAATATTTATCACACATTGTATGTATGCATGTATGTATGTATGTATGTATGTATGTATGTATGCATGCATACATGCGTGCGTGGGTATATATGTATGCATATATGCATGTATGTTTGTGTGCATGTGTGTAGATATGTAGTACGTACATACCTATGCAGATACACGCGTAACTACGTATGCACGGAAGTGAATAGGTAGGCCTACGTATGTTATATGTATCTATGCATATGTTTGTGTCTGTACATGTTATATTATTTTAACTATAAAAGCGTGATGACGCAGGTGAAGAAAAAATGTTGTCAAGCGTTCTTTGTATTGCTTTTACAATATATATGGATACAAGTTCAGATGGTGTGTGTGTGTGTGTTTATCACGCTGTAATCAGATCTCATCATATGCAATGTATCTAATATATAAGCGTGCTTGTGTGACAGTCGATACAATCATGAGGCATGTGTGTCATCAACATTCTTAAATGGCAAAATATATTTACCTAAGCTTTTTTAGTGTCACATATGAAGAAAAAAATTCTCCATAGCTATGATCGCGTGACACGAAAAAGATCTACGGGGAATAAGGTGCAAAATGTTCAATTGACACTCCATAGGCAGCTTACAGTATGGTTTGGTTGCGCAATTGATAACTGCGCAGAGGGACACGTGTTTAGGAAGTTCTACCTAAAGGGCTAAAGTAAGCCTGAAGACGGTGGCAGTCATTTGATTAACTAACCTTACATGCACAGACTAAAGCGATCCTGTGCGTTTCAGAATGATATCAAGGTCACCGTTGTTTACGACCATCATCACTTTTCCTTACATGAACATATCCCGTTTTTCCGCATTTTGATGATTTGTTAAAAATCACAAAATGACAGCACCACCATGTAGTAAACAAATTTGGTGGAGATCAAATCCATGTACATTCCCAATTATTCTGAAGAGGAGAAAAACCTGGTAAAGGCCCACCTAAAGTACATCCCCACAGAGGCTGAAGTGAGTCCGTCTGACGGTTTTGAAAAAAAAATGTCCCTTACCATTGCGATTTACACTGACGGTAAATGGGACTGTATGCATGAACCGATAAGACCGCCAAGAACGGATGTTTAGCAGGCAAAGAGATGGTTTAGGAGAAGTCCAAAATAGTTTTAACACACCAAACTTTATTTAAATTGGAAAAAAAACGCAGCGCCACATGTTGAAACAAATTAAGGTCTGGGGGTCCTCAGAAGAGTTCCTATGTAAGTCCAAAGCAATGGGCTCAGCGAGTTTGGAGAAGAAGATTTCTTTCAGATTTTGCCCCCCCCCCCCCCCAAAAAAAAAAAGAATGAACAAAATGGTTATCAAAATTCAAAAATTCACCGGAGTATTACCATTTGAAGAAAATTGGCAAAGACACACAAAGTTTGAAATGAATCTGGGTGACAGTCTTAGAGAAGTCAAATGATGCGACTTACCATTGCAACCCCTATTGACTTGCATTCTAATCAATGGGAATGTACATGTATGATTTAACCGATAAGTGCCCAAACTGAACAATTCGTCAAAAATCAAATGTAGAATATCGTCACGTTGTGAACACTTTTGTTATGAGCCTTCCACACGCTACATCTCCATCGAGTTTCAATAGAATGGTAAAAACGATTTCGGAGAAGTCGAAAATAGCTTTAACAGAGAGAGAGAGAGAGAGAGAGAGAGAGAGAGAGAGAGAGAGAGAAAGAGAGAGAAAAAGTAAATAAATGAATGAATGGATGAATGAATTAATGAATAAATAAATAGATAGATAGATAGATAGATAGGTAGATAGATAGACAGATAGATAGATAAACGAATGAATAAATAAATAAATAAATAAATAAATAAATAAATAAATAAATAAATAAATAAATAAATAAATAAATAAATAAATAAATAAATAAATAAATAAATAAATAAATAAATAAATAAATAAATAAATAAATAAATAAATAAATAAATAAATAAATAAATAAATAAATAAATAAATAAATAAATAAATAAATAAATAAATAAATAAATAAATAAATAAATAAATAAATAAATAAATAAATAAATAAATAAATAAATAAATCTGGGCCGTAATCGTTTGGACAAAATTGGTACAGACCTACCCAAGATACATCCCCACCAAGTTTCAAATGAATCCCGCTGACGGTTTTCGGAAAGTCGAAAATATGGATTATTGACTGGGGAACGACGACGAAGGACAAACGACCGTAAGATCATCCGACCCACAATTCAGCAGAGCTTAAAGGGATGTCAGTAGACGAGATGCCTCAAATGATTTAGTGAATTTTGCTTCTCTCCTTTGCTGAATACTTATAGCTCTTGGAGCAGAGCTAGACCGTCTGAGGGATACGATGATCAACGGGTTTAGAGAAGGACAATTGAAAACCGCAGTAAAGGGCTACTACACGCGTGATTGCGTCATCATGGCACCTGGCATGGATCATGCTCTTCACGGTAATGAAAACGAAGGTATGCAAAGCCTGCTCTGCATGACTATCACAAGATCACGTACTGACAAAAATATATATCATTAGACTCTGGTTATGCCCGATTTCTATCTTGTGTTCTTTGTCACCCTTGAAAGCTCAGTATAATTTCTAGAACATTGGCCGTCTGCTGTTCAATAAATGACAAATACTTGAACTTGACCATAACATAAGGTTACCGTAAATGTATCGTGAGTTATAATAATCTGCCAAGAAGTTTCAGTGTCTTTCCCCCCCCCCCCCTTTTTTTCCCCCTTTCTGAAAGAAACTTTTGGAGAGCAATATCGCCAAGAAAGAAACCAAAAAACGCAAGCGATGCGGGGAAATGCCTTTTTTAAATTGCTTTTACCGAAACTTAAAAATGTGTAATGGGGGAGGGGGAGGGGGTTAAACAAATAATATGACAAAAAGGATAAAGAGGAAAAATATTTCGGCATTTCTTGAATGCTGGTGGATTTAAGTCCCCGATCCTGGAAATAAATGCCGACTCAGTAAATATACTGCAGAACCGTGTTGGTATGGCACTCGCACAAAAAAACCTCCATTGAACCATTCTTTTTTAAGAGTGGGGATTTGGTCGAGTGGATATGTGCGTTTCCCATTTCAGCTAGGCGACTGGTGCCAAAGGATTCAGGATTCACATCTATCTATTAGACATATATATATATACATATACCAAAGGTTGTAGGTTCGAGTCCCGCTCGTCCCAAAAATTAAAAAATAGCTTGCTGACTGTGTTTACCAGATTGCACCAATTTTCCTTGAACTTATAAATATCTGTTTCTGATGTTTTAAACATTGGAATGTGGATGGCAGATCTCACAAGGTACAAAATTAAACTCAGAATATAGTAAAGTGAATGCTTAAATCAAGGGCACACAACTGTTCTTCTGTTTGCGTGGCATAATGATGATGTATTCGTTCAGTGAATCATGGCTTCCATAAAATGTATTCATGAATAATGACATAGGAGGCATTCATGTTCAATGTAATAAGGAGTGTGCAGAAAGAGTGGGTCACTGTTTACTTCCTGGGTGGACTGTTAAGCTGTCATGTCATCCTACATTAGTCATGTTATAATTAACTTTACTCTCATTTCTGTTTGTGGGCCGAACATGCCAGGGTGACATTGGTTGAAGTGTTGCCCACTTCTTAAGCTGACAAGACATTATGTACACTGGTCTGCCCCATGCATATAATAAACATACGATTAGCCTGGTGGCGTCAGCACGTCTCATTCCCGTCAACTGGCATCATGTGCTGCCACCTAGGCAGCAGCAAGAAACTTGCCAAGAAGGGTTGATCCTTGTATTAAGCAGGGCCAAATGAGTTTCTGCCTGTATGATAAAAGTAACAAATCAAGATCACGGAAAAGCTTCGGAAAAATCATTTACAAAGATTTGAAAGATACATAATACTACACATATTTAGAAAATTTTATTTGTTTGGTAGAAAAGGTTTTGTTTTGTTTTTTTTTTTTTTTTTGTTTTTGTTTTTTTTGTGATGGTTAAGTCACATCTGGTACAATCACCCTCATCATGGCGGAGGCATAGTTCTGTTGCCTGGCAACTGCAGGGTCCAGAGCAGGTCTGCAGTTAATGTAGCTAGATGTAAACACCTGCTAATAAAAGAGGAATATGATCGTGTTTTTCTACGAAATGACAAAATGCATGTTAAACGTGAATCCTCGTGTCTACTATGATTATGAAATGAAATAATTTATGGCTTTCAGTGAAATCCTGTGAGCAGGTTTGGTGTACTTTGCAGCATTATAGCGACCTCGCTTTCAAGACCTCGCAAGCGGCTTTAAAGCTTCACGCGTAAAACTTGCCTCGCGCTCAAGCACTCAGCTACCTTCGAGGCATACCTCGCCGTGAAACTTACCTCGCGGAATCAGAGCCCCAAGATAGTATTTACTACTGGTACCCCAACAGAATACGTAAGTGTATGCCTGAAGGCAGGACGATCATTAGACCCATGGCAGGGTTCAAAAATGATAAAATTCATCAAATATATATATTTTTATATATATATATATATATATATATATATATATATATATATATATATATATATATATATATATATATATATATATGTGTGTGTGTGTGTGTGTGGGTGTGTGTGTGTGTGTGTGGGTGTGGGTGTGTGTGTTATATTTTATGTAGTATATATAATGTTGCGCAAACACTAAGGGCAGCAGCGTTTTAGTCGGGCGTAAAACAGAAGTGGGAACAAGGTAATATAAGCTCTCAACTACGCATGCTTAGAAAGCGAGGTACTTTTCATGCGTGAAAAGTATCTCGCGCTCCAGACAGAAGAGCGAGGTCTGGATCACGGCTTGGGAGATGACGTGAATGCTAGCTAGCTTTCACAGCACATCTGGAACGACATGAAGGCATTAGGAAGTATTGGCCTCCATACTGCAACCCCCCCCCCCCCCCCACTCCTCCGCCATTAGTTTCTTTAGAAAAAATAATTCAAATTACTCTATGAAATCATGTTAAGCAATCAATTCAGTTTAAAATTCGGTGTTCTTTCAATAATAATAGATTTGGTGGCCTCTGTCAAAAGAGAAAAAAAAAAGGGAAAAAAAATCTTAAGTAGGCCCACTGACCCGGATACAAACTTTTCCAGCAGAAAATTAAAATATCTAGAATCGCCGAGCAATATAAACGATAAAACCCTTCGAAATGTGTACAAGTTGACATATTCATGTTTGAAATTTCAACCTGAACACAACGAAAGCAAAATAATTTATTGAATTTATGCCCATAGCCACAACGCGTTTGAGGTCAAAGGTTGTCCCCGCTTGAGAATTGAAGCTTAAAAGAAATAAATTTCTTGCTGAAAATTGTAGCTGATACGTATCAGCAGGGAAGACACTCGATTGGACTCTTACATTGCCAAGTTTTGGACTGAGTCAACAGCTTTCCTTTGCAAAGCACGCCTATTAATATAATATCCATTTAACAATACAGAGATGTTCATCTTCAGTACCTCGAATTCAGTCGCAGGTAGCAGTGAAAGATATTGAACACGGTCGTGTGCTGATGGTACACACCTTGGAAGCTGACCTTAGGTTTATTGAAACTTGGCAGTAGCTTATGCTTGTATCAAATTATACAAGAGCAGGGCAGTCCATAGCAAGAGGAAACAGCAACATATTGAAATTCAGTTCCATCGTATGTTTGCAGAATGGTTGAAGCTGATACAAACAAGAGACCCAGTTACTCGTTTTCATCGAGATGAACTCATTGAACTTGGTGATGTAGCTATAGACAGGGGCAGCTTCCAATTTGCCAAAATTGATGGCACCGTGACTGCACAGGGACTGTACGTATATCGCTAAAATATTTGCGGCTGGACCTGTTTTAAAGTCAAAGATCAATAACCAGGATTCTGTCTGTATTATTACTTTGTATTTACTATCGAACGTGTTCATCCAATTACTGTACCTTTACAACGAGTGCCGTGCAATTGGGCACATGTTAAATTTGTCACAATATAAAAGTTCCCCAGGCAAAAATTAGCTACCTTAGCAAACTTATTTATCGCTGTAATAACTTAAAACTTTGACCATAATTTTTTTCTAAGCAAATCTGTCTGTTTGCCTGCGCCGAAAAGTTGTTGCCTCTTACACTCAAATTGAAAAAGCTACGTGCAAGACTACATGAAACTAAAAAAAAAAAAATACACTGTAAAATAAGGCTCTTGGCATGAAAAAATCTGCTGGTAAAAAGGAAATGCCAGAAACAAAGAAAGAATTATGAAGAAAAACAGACTGTCAAGTGCCAGGAAACAGAGAAAACTTGGCCATGTAATGGGAAATACTACATAACAGGAGAAGTCATAATTAGCAATGTTGTGTGTCTATGGCTGAATACACAAACCAACTCACAAAAATTATTGCGGGATGGAGGTGTGTATTGCAGTAAGATTCTATATTAAAGTTACATTCAAAACGCTGAATATATTTTCAGCAAAGGTTATCAAATTTATAGAAGTATGTTAATTGTGCACAGCCATTTACCACAAGAAATTTTGTGTTTTTATAAGAGCAGGTTTTAAGTTGCATAGGTGCTAATTACAATAGAAACTAATAGAAATACACAAACCAAGCCCGCCTGCCTAGAGAGCCCTCTACAGAGAACCCACATGAACCTGTTGATCTTGACCTTACCTTTTCTCGCACTGTACACTTATAATTCCAAATTTGATACATTTATGGATCGCCTTTGACGCCACGGCGTGGACCGATGACAAAATGTTCACCAAATGTAGCATAAATTTATTATATCTGACATAAACTCGAACAACAAATATTTATGATGTACATATACAATGTAATTGACTGTGGATGACCGATCATGGCCTGATGTGTATGTGGTCTATCATAAATAAACTGTACAAGTTGCCATTGTTGCTCCTAATTTGCATTACTTCAACTTCACTGACAGAGCCATACACTGTTCAGAGACTCTAAATCAAGTGGAGTCTGGGTGCTTAGCTCTGGACAAAATTAATAATGGACAATGTAAAGTCAGAAGGTCACGTGTATGCATAATAGATATTCAACCTTTAAATTGTCCAAGTCCCCCTAATAGGTATAAATCCCAAGGCTTTTGTTTTTGGTTCACCAGATGCGACAACAGCATAAACATATAAATTGATGTTCCAATGACACTTATACCTAGATTTATTTTGAAGATATTTAGTATGTAAACTTATCAGTACCCCTAAGCAGCAAAAATTGAATATGTACAAATTCTGTTTGTGGTTCTTTGTATGTACTTACAGCACACATCTAAGAATTGAAGCTGGGATAGCACATCCATCTGTAAAAGTTTTGAGGATATTCAAGGATTAAATTTCTAAATGCCTTCAATTTGTATAATTTTCAAAACTGTCACCCCCTTTATAAAAAAAGCCAGACTTTATATATGGAAGCACCACTATGCCAGCATTGGCTTCTGTACGTATAATAATCTTCAAATAAAATTTGCTGGAGAAGCAAGAAAAAAGAAGACAAAATAAAAAAATTCACCGTTATAATACTTGACAAAGATATGATCTGCCTCATTTCAGAGCCCGTACTGATTTATCTAACAATTCTTTCTTTCCGTGAACTGTACGCCTCAAAAAGAAATACCTTTAGAAGTTCGAAATTTGCCATCCTTACCGATATTCAAATTTAGATTGCAAGACCACTTTGGGTGGTCGAATAAGCGTCCAGAGTATTACAATTTTGATGAGAGATATAGTTCTGTATTGCATACTAGCCTTCGCTTGGGCAGCAGTCAGCTGAATGCCCATCTGTTCAAGATTGGTGTCAAAACACATGCAAGTTGTCAATGTTGTGCAAGGATGCTTGGCATTTCTTTTTTTTCTTGTCCAAGGTATACTGTTATACGATCCCAACTACACAATAAAAATTCATTGTATGCTCCTTTTACATTGCAAACTGCACCGTATGGTTCTCCTATCTGCACCCTGACAGACAACACCCAAATTTTCTCTACAGTTCAAGATTTTATTGTGCTCTCTGGAAGATTCACAAAAGCAGGTATCGGGTTAGGAATTATTTGTTTTTCTTACTCAAAACATTATCTGAATTGTATACCTAGTAAAGAAAATTATTAATTACTTTGAACGTATTGAGCCCCCCCCCCCCCCCCCCCCCCATTTGTTCAACTCCAGCTGTGATGTCTTCTCACTCTTGTATCGCGGCAAGTCGGTGGGCCCTGCCTCACTGTGCAGCGATTGCGTGTCTGTTGGTATCCTGTTTAATTATGTCGGTGTGCCAACACAGACATATTGTCTTTTAAGGAATTATGTATTACTTTCTTTCTTTCTTTCTTTCTTTCTTTCTTTCTTTCTTACTTTCTTTCTTTCTTTCTTTTTCTCTTTCTTTCTTTTTCTCTTTCTTTCTTTCTTTCTTTCTTTCTTTCCAGGCAAATTTGTCCGACATTTCATTTGAAAAGTATTATACGTAGAAACTCCAACCGCGCCACAATCATACTTCCATAGATGAAGGCTCGCCTTTTTATAATGAGAGGTCACGCTTTTCAAAATTATGCAAATGAGGGCTACTTAGAGTTTAAAATCTTCAATATTTTATATACTATGATAGATGTGGTTCTCAGTGTATAGGAGTTCAATCATAGCGAGACAAAGTTCATCTCAAATATCAAGGTCATGTCAAGGCCAAAGGTTATGTCAAGGTCAAAGGTCAATTTTAGGTCAAAATATCATTTTGAAGGTCAAGGTCCACTTCAGGTAGAGGTCACCTCAAGGTCAAAGGTCATTTCAAAGTCAAAGGCCACTTTCGATGATGGACTTATTCTTGCCATAACCTGGCCAATCTTTATCCAATTTTGATCACGTTGGGTTCAAATTGTAGCTATTGTAACATTGAACATTTTTAAGCTTACATAAGACCTCTAAAGGTGAAACATCAATGTCATTTGGACCTTTGAAAGTTTCATCCAGTCATAACTGGGCCAATTTCCATCCAATGCTGATCATGTTGGACTCAAATGGCAGGTATTGCAACACCGCACATATTGTAATTAATATGTAACGTCTAGAGGTCAAAGGTCAAGGTCATTCGGCCCTTCGAAAGTTTCATCTAGCCACAACCTGGTCAATTTTTATCTGGTTTGGTTCATGTTGGGCTTAAATTGTGGCTATTGTAACACTTTACATTTTTGTAATATTCATGTGCCCTCTAAAGGTCAAAGGTCAATGTCATTTGGAGTTTGAAATTTTCATCCTGCCATACGCTTAAAAGAATGTGAAGTACGAAAGGACAAAAGTTGTAGCATTTAATATTTACAACTTTTGAAGGCACACTGAGAGATTTGCTTTAAAGAAAATCTTCTTTTCTAGTTGTTGTCTATTCTTCCACAAGAGGGATTTATACAGGGCTAAGCCCTCTTCCCAATTGTTAATTGCCGATGAGAATATTGTATTTGTACATTCTTGAAAAAGTAAAATACGTTTAAACTTAGAACTCATAGGGAAAAGAGTGTCTGGCTTGGCGCACCCTCACCCTCACCCTCACCCTAACCATAACTCACAAATAGAGTCAACTTTCTTGGCATATTCCCAGTTTGCAGGGATGATAAAAAGCAGGATACTGCCCCACTTATAGACATTGTAGAACAACTGAGCAATCAGTCAAAATATTTAAGCAGACATGACAATTTTTAAAATTTTGATTTTGGGCTTTCGGGGCGATTAAATTATTTTTACCACTGAAATCACGGATTTACGATTTCATATTTCCTTTAAAAATCATACTACGGTATATGCAACAAAGGGTAAAAAACATTCCAGTGTCTAAGTCTACCACCGTATACCAAAGACTTGAACTAGATGGTTGATGTAACCAGCTGCATAAAAATAAGTTGGCACTTGACCTTGAGCTTTCACATTGTCGTGATAAGCACATATCAGAGGTGTTGTTAAATGGAAATATTTATTTATGAGTACAGAATACTTTTCATTCCAACCTCATACCACACTGAAATGTATCACAAGACGTGTTTTTAAAAATGGAAAATGCTTGTAATTAGCTCAATTATCAGAATATTCTGCCATTTTGCTGAAAATTTGCATATATTGTGTGAGACGGTAGATAACGAGAACAGCATTGTGCTATTACGTCCCTCGCACACGTTTAGTATGTTTGTATTTTGATGTTGATATGCGGTCATCCAAAGCACCTTGTAGTTTAAGCACATTGCTTTTGCAAAAAAATGCAAAGTTGCCCCCCCCCAAAAAAAAAGGCAAACAAAAAAAAAAAAAAAAAACAAAAAAAAAAAAAAACAAAAAAAAAAAACAGTCAGTTGAGCACTAACTTTACAATAAAGCAGGCGGCGATGGTACTTGCAATGACATTTCGAGCCTAACCCGTACCTGTTTAAGTTACCCTCAAAGCGCCTGAGTGTAAATTGTCCTCTGCTTTACTCTTTTTAACTAAATTTCGCATTGAAAGAAACATTTGTGCTGGGAATTGTAGATCAGACAGTGAATGCACGCTCCAGGTTAATAGCTTTTCCTCTCGAAGGCAGGGTGCAACGCGCCCAACCCACACCAAGGAAAGCTATTGCCTCAGACTTACTCTGACCAAGAGAGGCTTAACATATTGAAGTGTACCGTGTAGTTGCATCCTACCTCTGTGATTGTGTCTCATCATAGTCATTTTTTACGATTGCAGCTATGTACAAGTGTGGAAGAAGGAGGATGGAAACTGGCGCGTGTATCACGTCATATACACGGGATGAAAGAGTTACAGCTGTGCGTACAGGACACCCCGATATGACCCAGACATGTTTTTTTTTTTTGGGGGGGGGGGGATATCACAACAACATCCCTAGTTCGGTATGATTAGTCTCACTAAATACTGCCAGGGTCAGATGGACATTTTTTAGACGAAACACAGTTCTTGGAAAAGTCGCTGAAACGGTTAATTGTAATGGAACTAGCGCATTGCGCCCAAGTACCGATATGGGACTATCAGAATGACACAATAACTGTTCTCTATGCATGTGTTCACGGAATACTAATATGATATTTGCTATCATTAGGGTCTAGACATAGGTCGTGTTTATATTTACTTTGGCATATATTGCACACAGATGGTATTTGTGGCATGTATTCATGATGATATTTTGCACATACATATTTGCCTTGTTAATAAAATTATTGGGTATACAGACTGAGTATTTTATGGACACTGCAACAAATTCAAAGAATGTGACAAAATCTTTCATCGCGAATGTAAAGTTGCTATATTTCTAAGTAATTTTAACTCCCACACCTTCCCCGAAAAAAGGGAATTGGCCTTGGCTGATGGGACAATGTGATGATTCAAAACTTGTACTTTTAAGTGCTGTACTGGTAAACAAAGTGCCAGATTGTGTTCAATGCCAAACTTGGAGATCATACGCCATCACACACACTTGAAGGATACTAAAAAGAGAATAAAAATCAACAAATCCAGAATTGTTTTCACATTTACTTTCTATAACAAACATAGTCGCAATAAAGCTACATCATCAAATTACCAATAATCTTGTCGTTGGTGAAAAGTTGTTTGTATACTTGAAATGCAGTTCAACTTATTTTATCACATATACCAGTACCAATTTCTTGCATTGCTAATGTCGTTAATGAACCTGGCACAGAAAAAAAATCAAATGTAAATTCACATCCCATTGTCTTTCGCAATTTGTAAAACGCTCCTAATTCCCAACATCAGATTTTTTCTTCGTCATCAGCGGATGTGACAATGCCAAAGCATTATCGGACTGACTTATATTTTTCTCATATTCGAGAAATTAAGAGAATTTATCATAAAATACAAGTACTGCAATTCAACGTGAACGAATTTGCAATAAAATAGAAGTACGGAGTATCATAATTAAATGAATGTGGAATCAACACAAAATTTAATTAATTGTTGATCACAGAATTAACTCTTCCAGTGCCACATTTTCGCCGAGTCAACAGCTTTCACATTGTCAGTTCGCAAAGGGATAGATATGGACTGTATTAACAAGACCATGACCGCAATTGTGGAACACGGTACTTACATGTACTAAGGATGACCAAATATAAATTACTATTACATGTACACGATCCAAATACTCACAGATCAGGACTTACGTTTTACTGCGCGGAGAAACGCGTTCCTTAGATTTGAAACAGATTCACTTCCGGGTAGTTATTTATGACATATTTTACGTTTGGATTTTGGCATTGCAAACCGATGATCGACAAGAGTGTGACTGGGTTTAACATGGAGTGCCAAGCATCATCGGCTATCTCGTGTAAATATCGCGCGTTTAATTATATAACATTATTTACCAATATCATTATTTAGCATTGCAATAAGTTTAGCTTGGGTGGTCCAATCAGAAAAGGAATTTACTTGGGGGCCCAGCACTCTCAAGTTTTACAGTGTGATGACCAGTGGACTCACGGATGTCACGTAACAAATAATAGAGCTTCTACATGGACTTGAAGGGGAGGGTTTGAAATTAGTCCAAACACTTTTTTAAAAGCCCTTCCGAAAAGGGAACCCGTTATACTTTCAGTTCGTACATCCGTGCACCATTTGTTTGTGAACATGATATTTCAAGACCTGCTGGTTATCTGAACCTAAAAAATTACATCATTTTTCCCTCTACACCATTTCTTGACTAGGTTACAATTTGGTGACCTGACTTTGAAATAATTTTCAAGGTCACAGGACCCGTGTGTGTGTGTGTGTGTGTGTGTGTGTGTGTGTGTGTGTGTGTGTGTGTGTGTGTGTGTGTGTGTGTAAAAATGGATTCACTAGTCAATTCTTTTTATTGAAGTGTCTCTAATTTTCCTTCGGTTTTTCAATTCTGTTGCGTCATTCATCTATATTGGTTCCCCTTGTATATTGCTGCCTTCCAGCATTTAAAACACAATGCATTTGTCATCCAATATTGCTACAGCTTTGGTGACATCTGCTTGGTGGCTGTCAGAATGATCCTGCACATATCCAAGCATTACTCCGAACAGGGTAGAAATCTAGAACAACTACTAAATGATACATCATGATCACGCGTCTTCATTCATGAGAACATAGCAATGTATAAATACATGGGGCGGTTTGTTGCAAGAAACAAGCACACCTTTTAACAACAGTACCAAATTATACAATGGGTATTGGAATCATAGGAAATATTTTTTTTCTTAGCTGCGCATGGATTAAAACGTATTGGAGCCTATGATTAATTAACTATTTTAACTATTCTATTCTATTTCTCTTTAAGTGCAAGAATTGACACCGCTCTATTATTCACTTATCAGTTTTAGTTGTCAGCTACGTCTGACAGAATTGACCGTCCTTTTCCGATAACCTTACACATCAATAGGAAATGTGTGTAGGATTTTTTAAGGAACATAATATACAAATTGGGACATGCTGATTATACAGTACGGATAAGTTTGTGCCTTTTTGTATGCAGCATCACAGACATCAATAATCATGCCAGTAAGACGGGTGTCGAATGTCGAGTCTTGAATATCAGACGTGCCATTCCTGCATCTTTCTTCTGTTCGTCATATTGACTATTTATTTAAGTTTTAAATGATGCTAATCTCGATTGCAATATCAAAGGGTACATTTCTTATCATTGCAAATCAAACAAAACAAAAAACAGCAGGTCTTGAATATCGCCACACTAAAACAGAGACAGATGTCATTTCGACGTTTTCCAATGGGCTTTGGCTACGTCTAACGAGTTTACAACTTCAGGCGCAGATGTTACATTATGATACCTTTATAACTATCATAGACATGGAACATTATTGTGGTCATTTGACCTTAACATGCATGCCTATAGGGCATAGCGCATTCAATGCAGACTGAGCAATCATATTAATTGCTATAATATAACATTAAGCTAGTCAGGACTTTAAACAGATTCGGCTACATCCAAAATTTGCCTATCTACAAACCTACAATAAATGGAGATGTGGGTGCAATCTCCATGTGGGTCTTCTTGCAGGTACACGGATTTTCTGAGCACATCCTTATTTTTCTAGTTCTTCATGCTTATTTTCTACTTGAATCTCGCCTTGCTCCTTGCTTGTGGTTGACATCTGACATCGCCATATCTTCGTTGATATCAATACACTAAGACATATAGGAACATGTCCAGTTTTCCAGTATTGTTCGTCACTGGGACCCATTATGATTTAGGATATCAAGTGGTATGTTGAAAGTCACTTATTATTATTTTTTTTTTTTTTACCAAGCAATCACATTGGATGTTTGGACCAATCATGTGATATATCCTGCAAGAGCAATGGGGTTGCTCACTTCCTCACATTTCGGTGTCCATTGTACATCTCTCTCTCTCTCTCTCTCTCTCTCTCTCTCTCTCTCTCTCTCTCTCTCTCTCTCTCTCTCCCTCCCTCCCTCCCTCCCTCCCTCCTCTCTCTCTCTCTCTCTCTCTCTCTCTCTCTCTCTCTCTCTCTCTCTCTCTCTCTCCCTCCCTCCCTCCCTCCCTCCCTCCCTCTCTCTCTCTCTCTCTCTCTCTCTCTCTCTCTCTCTCTCTCTCTCTCTCTCTTCAGCGAAACTGACGGTTCATATGAAATGGGCCAGTATAAATTCAAAAAAAAGGTCAGTTTAAATCGCGGTACGTATTGAACTTTGGTTTCATTTGACATATCGTCCCTAAGCTATCGCATACAGGTGAACAGCAATTTAGTTGTGTAAATAGCGTATAGGCAATTGACCTAGATGCATGCAACTTGTATCAGCAATTGGAAGGAAAGTTTTGATCGATCCCATAAGTTGGTGGTCTCCCGGTTCGAGGCAACGTCGACCTCTAATTGAGATTATACAGCATAAGAAATATTATTTTCATAAGTTCCAGTGAAAAGTTAATAAATCCCAAATACGGTGACTATTTCCGAAAAGGACATGTTCATTATACTTCGACAATACATGCAAACATTATCTGGCACTCCTTCCGAAACATTGTGCACCAGCTTTGGTCATGTCAAGTAGTGTGGCTATTTTTGTTCTGAACTCGAGATGGTTTGGACATCCTTGCTTTCTGGCTTTGTCAGCACATGATGATGATGATGATGATGATGATGATGATGATGATGATGATGATGATGATGATTGTTACTATTCAATATTCCAGTGCACAACGAGCCTGTAGTTCCAAAGAAGATAAGAGTTATTTATAGCGCGCAATTTGTGCAATATGCTGAAACAGTTAATGACGATAGTGAGTCCCAGCTATTTTCTGTGGGCACAAATAGTCAAAGTTTTGGAGGTAGAATAGAAGGTTTGCTTCAAAGCAAATTTGTCTGTGTGACTCCAAAAGTTGTTATTTAATGCTACATCTTTTGCCTTTTAGTACTTCACATTCACTTAAGCTTATGGCCAGAGTAAAAAAAATAATGATAATTATTCCAAATGACCTTGACCATTAACTTTTAGAGGTTGCATGTAAATACAAAAATGAGCAGCGTTGCAATTTGTACAATCTGATCCCGACATGACTGAAATTCGATAAGAGTTGACCGCGATATGGCCAGATAAAAATTCAAAAGCCCAAATGGCCTTGCCTTTTGACCCTTACAGGGCATCTGTAAATTACAAAAATAAAAGTGTTACAATATCTACAATTTAAGCCCAACATGAAACAAATCAGACGGATATTTACCAAGTGATGGCTAGATGAAAATTTAAACAGGGCAAAATGAACATGACATTGGACCTTTAGAAGTTACATATTCTTTACAACAATGAGTAAGGTTGCAAAACCGACAATTTGGGTCTAACATGATTAAATATGGACGGAAATTGGCAAAGTTATTGCTGGGTGAAAGTTTCAAAGGTCCGAATAAGCTTGACTTTTTACCTTTCAGGGTCACATGTAAATTACAAATATGTACTCTGTCACAGTACCCTTTTAAAGCTCGATATGAATCAAACTTGATGAAATTAAGCAAGATATGGATACCTGAAAATTTCAAATGGCCATTTAATATTGAAGAGGTCATGTGTAACTTACAAAATTTGGCGTGTTACAGCATGTACAATTTGAGACCAACATGATCAAAATCGGATAACAAGTGACCACGTTATGGCCAGAAGAAGATTTTATATGGCAAAATAACATTGACCTTTGACCTTTAGGGATTGCATGTAAATTACAAAAAACATGCAGCATGCAATACCTACAATTTAAGCCCAACATGCATAAAAATGGATAAAATATTGACAGAGTTATGGCTGGGGGAAAATAAGACTCCATGTATAAAAGTTTGATCATGCCAAGTTTAGAGTTTCTGCGCATAATGGTTTTCAAATGAAATATCGGAGAATTTGCCTGACAGTGTAAAGAAAGAAGAAAGAAGGAAAGAATTCCTAGAAAAACAATATATCTGTGTTGACACACGAACATGAACTGTGAACGGGAACATGCTTACTGGTATATATATATTAACCATAGCCTGTGAGTAGCTCATCCGTATACTTGAAATACAAGTTAGGAGAGCATGTATAATGGTGATATGTTTGCAATGGGGCGAGAACACTCCTTTTTACAACATGTTATGTGTCTTTAGTTTATGCCTTATGTGAATCAGATTTAAGGATTTTGCAGAATTTTAGCTTGTATGTGTGCGCGACACAGTAAGGGCAAGTAATCATTGTATTTTATATCGCACAAAATTGGCGAAACATCATATGCGAAACACGATGTCCCCATCTTCACCCCGTGACTGACACAGACTGCCCTGGATGATTCCGAATGGCATACTTTCTGCATACGACATGACCTGAAATCGGGCCAACAGTCGGTACAAATACAAATGCAACATCAGTTAAAATGACTACAGTTGTCAGATCTGTTTCAGGAACAGATCCGCTGACATGTTGCGCCTGGCAGGGGTGGGGCGCGTGTCCTTTTACGTTTAATTAAAGTGTGTGTGTCAGCACACACTTTTCTGTTTTTCTAGTTAAAGTGTGTGTGTCAGCACACACTTTTCTGTTTTTCTAGGAATTCTTTATTTTTATGTTTCTTTCTTTCTTTCTTTCTTCTTTCTTTCTTTCGTTCTTTCTTTACAGGCAAATTTGTCCGACATTTCATTTCAAAAGTATAACACGTAGAAACTCCAAACTTGGCACAATTATACTTCTATAGATAAAGTCTGGCCTTTTTATAATGAGAGGTCATGCTTTTCAAAATTATGCAAATGAGGGCTAATTAAAGTTTTAAATCTTCAATATGTTATATACTATACAGTGCATTCCAACTTGAGCTCTGGGGGCCGTCTCATTAGTTGTGACCACAGGGCTGGTGGGCCAAACAGCCTATCACTGACCTCTTTGCCCTGCCACTCAACCCGGCTGCTATAATTAGTGGTGTTTGTCAACAGGTCCACATGGGTGCTGCTGTAGACATTTATATGAGTTTTATTTTCACTTTTATAGCGTCAAATAATTGGATTTTTTACATAATAATCCGGCTAAAGGGACACCATTTTACTGTGGAGCTGGCCCTACTATGTGTCTGCCACCCCACCAAACACCCATGACCAGTGACAGTGAATGATTGGTATCAAATGGCCAGCTTATTCCAAAGTCCTGGCAAGTGCAACCACATCAAAATAAACCCTACCCTTTCCGCCTTAAGTTTATGTGTATTTTATTACCTCAATAGATTTCACTCAGAATCCACAGCCTTTATCAACATCGTAAGACCTGTGGGACATTTTTACAGGGATGATTTAGACCAAGCAAGTAGCCAAGAAGAGGCAACTGGAAACTGTGCGACGCCTTTCGACCTGTCTAGGTCTCATCAGGCACTGGCAGGGATTTCAAAATGTTCCATATATATAGTTAGGGGTAACAAATGCGTTGCTAAATTTTTACAGGGGTGTCACATCTCAAGTAAACTGCAAACAAGCCATTATCCTGGTATATATTTTACAAGATGTGACATCAAAATGACCCTTTGAAAATGCAGCATCCCTTGACTCATGCAGGACAGAAGTCTTCATTTACTGTCAGTAAAATTTGTATCTAAGGGATATATTGAGTATTCTTATCTTTTAAATCAGGGGGTTCCAATGCAAATTTGAAAGAATTAGCAAAAAGCATATCCTTTGGGTTCATCACTGAATGAGTTAATTTTGCCATATAAACATTGGCTGCATTGATTGAATGGCTATGTCTGTTTGGTAATTTAATTATCAGTTAATGTTTTCTTTCTGGACACCAGTCAGTTCAGTGGCTGTTAAAGAAAACATTTTGGGCCACATTATTCATATACAATTACACAGTCCAGGAAATGCTCAAGATCCCTGCTCATGCATTCTATCATTAAGTCTTTCTTTCTTTCTTTCTTTCTTTCTTTCTTTCTTTCTTTCTTTCTTTCTTTCTTTCTTTCTTTCTTTCTTTCTTTCATTCTTTCTTTCTTTCTCTCTCTCTCCCTTCCTTCCTTCCTTCCTTCCTTCCTTCCTTCCTTCCTTTCTTTCTTTCTTTCTTTCTTTCTTTCTTTCTTTCTTTCTTTCTGAATTTGAAATTTTCAATCTCGAATATCTTCAACAGTATAATAGCGATGTCATTCCAACTTCTACTAGGGGGTTGTTGACCATTGGCACCTAATCACCTAATGAATTAAAAACAGAAGTTGTAGCAATTTAAATTATGTAAAAAAGCACCATTAGAAATTTTAAATCTTGAATAACTTCAAAGCTATAATAGACAGAGATGCCATTCCAACTTCTACTCCTATTTTATGGAATAGTTGTACATTGCCATACCAATATGCTTTAAAGACACACACACTGATTTGCTAGCAAATCATCTTTCCTAGTTGTGAAAATGTTCTCTTTCTTTCTTTCTTTCTTTCTTTCTTTCTTTCTTTCTTTCTTTCTTTCTTTCTTTCTTTCTTTCTTTCTTTCTTTCTTTCTTTCTTTCTTTCTTTCCTTCTTTTTTTTTCTTTCTTTATTTCTCTCTCTCTTCCTTCCTTCCTTTCTTTTTTTCTTTCTTTCTTTATCTTATCCGGAGTTTTACTCAGGAACTGCAACACCCCACAAATCCCACATTTTGCATGGTTATAGCCATGTAGGTAACATTTCCCACCTGTTTTGGAATAATTAGGGAGAGTTTACAATTTGGAAATCACGATGCAAATTAACTAAGAATTTTATATCTACAAATGTATAATACATAAAACAAACTCCCAAAGCCTATTAATTATACATTTGGAACAGTGGCACGTAAAATGATTATATGACCTGCCACAGTCTTTAAATATACATTTTATGTTCGGAACGAGCGGGACTCGAATGTTAGTTGGGGATCAATTAATTTGAAAAGTGCTAGAAATGGACATGGATATCCCAACTTATAGCCATAGTCTTTCGATACAGGTCCATTCAGCGAGTATATCCACCATGCCGCAGTATAAATCTATTCTAACCGGGATGAAATAAAAATTTATATGTTGGATATCTGCAAAGGCATTACAGAAAGATGCACTATTCTAACTTTTACAGTTTGAGATTTTATTCATTTATTTAAGAATATGTTTACCCTGGGTGACCCTTTCAGAGCACAGCTCTGTTCTTCCAAGGAGCCCAGCATACATCTAGATGAATAACTTAATTACAAATTTAATGTAAAAGGAAACAAAACTAAAACATACTAAAAGCTTAAAAGGGTTAATATGAATAGGCGAATTTTCTAAACAAATCTACAAACTAGAAAACTGAAAGGAGTTGAGAAACACAGGTACTAAAATACATCATTTAAAAAGTGAGCTTTACACTGACATTTAAAATCACACACACTTTTACAGTTCTTTAAAAAGTCCGACAGGATATTAAAAATGCAAGCACCTTCATACACAAGGGGACGTTTGAATCTACTTTTTGTTAGGAAAAGGAATATGGATATTATTTCCCGTTGAGTACCGTGTTGAATAGTGATTAATTTCATTTAGAAGGCAGATTTGGTCACAAAGATAGTTAGGTGCTAGACCATGCGTGCATTTGAACATTAAAATAGCCATATGAAACAGCCTCCTCTCTTTAATTGTCTGTCATTTCAAACTTCTAACAATGTCTTCACCCCCTAAAGTTTACATAATCATAAATACTGGATACTATTCTGGCTGCAGCGTTTTGCAGTCTCTGTGCTAATGAGATGTAAACGTCGAACAATATTCCGAAGTTGTTGCGTGTAAAATTTGCTATAACGTTGCTCATTGTAAACTTGAGGGAAATTCGTTTTCTACTGCCTTTTCGGCTTTTGTACTTCATTGTGATTGTGTTTTTGCGTCTCTGCACTTCCACTGTCATGCAATGGAACGTTTCATTCCTTCTTGCTACTTGTGTTTTTGCTATTTCTACACCAATCTCTGCTGAATCTGCACCTAATGCATGGTCAATTATCGGTGCCACAATAACACTAAATAGTACGATGCTCTTTATGGCTTACCGAAAAGGACAGACATTCTATTGAGCTGTAAGCTGAGAGCCCAATGGGATGACTGTAGAACATGTGACCTCTGGTCAACTGTTACTTGAGTTGTAAATGACCCCCTGACCTGGGTACAGAGGTTAAATACATGTACTTGTCTCAAAAGGTCATAGAACTGTCCGCTCAGATTAACCCAAGTATCTTCGATCAGGCAACCCTGATGTTCTGCACTCAGGTATACGTATGTGAGACAAACTGTCAGGCACCTGAGATGGCAGGCAAAGACTGTATCTATACATAACTGAGTCAATACTTTTATAATGATATTACCCATTCTGCTCAATGCTTATGGATATTTCCATCACTCGATAAAACTGAAAATATATATTTTTTTTACAGATTTTGTTAAAAAAGAATTTAAAATGAGCATGCCGTATTTGCTCTCACTGTACGTTTTCATATCAAATCCAGTAATCAAGGCAGGTCACCAGAAGTGTCACACATACGTGGACAATGTCACACATTTGTCACCATTGTCAAACATTTTGTAGTTTGTGTCACACATTTGCCAATAGTGTCACGCTTCCGTAGACAATAGTACAAATTAGTCAGCATTGCAACGCACCTGTAGGTTGCGACATACATTTATCAATAATGTAACACATACATGTATGTCAGTAGTGTAACACACTGTTAGGTAATGTTACGTATTTTTCACTACTGTCACACACTTGTAGATAGTGTTACACCTTTGTCAGCATTGTCACACACTTGTGACTTGTATTACACATTTGTCAATAGTGTCACACACTTGTAGATAATGGTACATTTTTTTTAGCATTGCCACACACTTGTCGGTTGTGTAACACATTTGTCAGTGGTACAGCCCACAGCACACTTGCAGGTGCTACACATTTGTTGTATTGTAATACGCTTGTACATTGTGCCACTCATTTGTCTGTAGTGTTACACACTTAGAGATCGCGTTGCACATTTTTGAGTGGTGTCACATTATTATTAGCAGGACTAGGCCATTCCAGCAAATGAAATGTGCCAATGCCGACTGGGACCCTTTTCACAACGCATGCTCACAATTAACCTAACGAATAATGTATGGCGCATAATGAAGCCACCGAACCTTTAACAAAGTACCCACAACAAGCCTTTTCCAGTGTTGGTTTAAATTATTTTATTCAAAAGAAAACAATCAGGGAGGAGGACAGAGCCCTATGCAAATCCTTCTTGTAAGGAAGAGACAAGAGCACAGGACATACGTAACATACATTCCAGGTTGACGCCGCTCGTCTCGTCCGAGGGCTCGACGAGAGGCACAAGGAGGAAACAGGTAGAAGAGAGACACGACTAAACAGAGCACAGATAGAGGGGCTATAATGCGATAATCAAAATAGTAATAATCGAGAAAAAAATCTACGTTATTGTTTTACCTTGAACGCGTTTAGTTTTTTCAATATTCTCTTGTACTGATAAACATGTAATATATAATTACACATAATATATGTAGATATATTATATATAATTCCACACATACTTGATTGCTATGGCGTCAGATGCTTATGCTTTGACCAATCAATCAGTCCTACATTGATCGAATGAAACATTTTAGTTTCATTTTCTTTACTTCCTTTCTCCTTCCGCCAAACATCTATTCAAAACTACTGCTTTATTTGCAGGGGTGCACTTTCAAAGATAAAATACAAACTCACGTCAAAAGATACGCTGCCTTGAAATATTACCAAGAGTATTACGAAACTGACGAGGGACGACGATTTTGTCAAGGTTATATGAAAAGATGTGCCGCCAGGTTCCCCCATTATGTCAAGGAACTCCAAGGCCGGGCAGATGGTGCTGGTGTTTCAATGGAAAAGGTATAGGTATCCTTTAAATATACATTCCGTCCATTTATATTCAGAGAAATACCAATGACTCCTGCTTATGGTCATGAGTTGCTGATAAAAGTTTGGGCATGCAGTGGTCTTACAGGTACTTTTTTGAAGACTTACATTATATTACGGTGTGTTTTAGGCATTCATGAACTTTGTTTGGTTTCTATAACATGCTAGCTCCCTGCATCAGGAAAGTTCGCAGGGTTCGCAAATGCCGGCAATATAATGCAATCACTTCAGGACACAGCTTCAGTGGGCGCACTTAACACCAGAAATAGTACCGCATCATTAGCACTCTGAGGTTTGGCAATATGCCTGGTAAACAGTATGGTGCCCTTTTCTAAAGAAAAGGTACATTTTACACCCGGTTTTTTCTCGAACATTACAGTGTATATTTTTTCTGAAGTTGTCTTAAACGGAAAAGGTCTCCATTTGGGTCCGTGTTTCCTTCTAGAACAAATGTCATTAGTAATCATATGTCTGTCTGTCCGTTTGTCTGTCTATCCGTCCGTCTGTTTTTTGCTTAGGGACTATACCTTTCAACGTAATTATGAAATCACCTTTAAAGGTGGTCAAAGTATGCATCAAGGTCAAACATTGGTTGGGATTGTTTATGGGTGACCTTGACCCCAACATTAAGGTCACAAGGCTGACAACTAAAATAGAGTTTTATGCAATATCTGCAGAACAACTCTATGCAAGTTCATCAAACTTGATCCCAAATATGTATTGGTATAGGCTATTGTTACATAATGCTTTTCGTAACCATGAGGTCAAAAGGCAACGTCACAGGGGCATAGCAATGTGAATCTCTTTCTGTGCAATATCCCTAGAAGGATTTGATAAAAGTTCATTATATTTTGACATTTTATACATCTACAGAACAGTTCAATCCTGACTTGTCACAAGTGATTTTGAAGTAAAAATAATGTCAAAGTCACGTGTTCCAAGAATTATATAGACGGATTTGAGAGATCCATTTGCGTTATTATTCAATGGCATTCAAAGGTGGTCAGCATATCCTATATCGCTGCATAGGCTACCAACGTGTAGCGATAACTTTCTCAGATACTTAAAGAAGCAGAAAAAGAACTACCAGATATATATATATATATATATATATATATATATATATATATATATATATATATATATATATATATATATCAAGAGAAAAGTTCGAAAAGTGGGGGAATGTCTGTCTCGCAAATAGGGAGATCAGTGGCCAAGGAGCTGCACATAGGCTTCTTAGCACTCCACTTAAAGATGAAGCAATAAAATGGTATGGATGTAGACCTACTACATTGATCACAAACAGATATTTGTTGATTGTCAAAATGGATCTCTATAAGTTCATAACATATCCATATGCAGTCAATTATTTGCATACCTCGACTTTCTTGCCAATTTAAGTAAGGGAAGACAATTTGCGTAGTGTTCAGGCTGCACTATGCGTAACTTTGAGGAAGCAATACTACCAATCAGCGGAATATTATTTGCCACCTAGCAACTCCGCCACCATAACTATTCGTGCAAGTGTACCAAGGTTCCACTGCATGAAAAAGCTCCACACCCTTCCCACAAAATTAACCACCAAAGCTCAAGTCTGTAGTTCCCGTCATAACCGTATGTTGTGAATGTTTCATTTGTGTGCCATGCGTCCTTTCATATCGCAAGTATTTTTTTAAAGAGTGTTTTTGGCCACTACTTGTTTATGTACTGATAATCATTCACATACAGTTTGTATATTTATGGGTATATAATTACGAAAACTTTAATTCCAGAAACAATGTGTCCTGCGTATCTCAGACACACTCTTATGAAACTTTCTTCGAGGCCCAGCACTGCATAAAGGGTACAACAGGATCCTTTCCTCCACACAGTGTTGCTACTTAAGAGATGACATCCTTGTTTACATATTTCACTTCAGCATGAAAGTCGATTTCCTCATAGAAAAAAAAAAACTTTCCATACATTAATTCAAGAACAAGTTCTTGATGCTTCAAATTGGCACAGTACATGTACCTAGGTGGCTTAGGAACTTACTTGTGATTTCTTGTCCTGAACCTCCAGGAAATGTGTCATAACAATAAGAACACGATGCTTGTGGGACCCTTGATGTCCTGGTCATCGCTCTAGTTCTTCACACAGTACATGATGCTCACTGTTAATGATGCACATTAACACATTACCTTCTTCAATCAAATGCTACTCCTAAAACGTCAATTCGGTACAGGTATATCTTCAAGCATTGCTCTGGGTTGTTTTGTAAGCCTTGTACAAATCAACAATGGTAACAATACCGATTATATACAATTGCAAGAACATCAATGCAAACTTTTGTATCTGACATTAGAAATGCATTATAGCTTAAAATACAGCATTCAAAGTTTTTTTCCTTGGCCACAAAATGTACAACAGTCACATCAAAGTTTAAATGTTATCACCACTACGGCCGCATATATGTAAAAATGTACACCATATATGTGTAGCACAAGTGGGAACTCTTGTATCATCAACTGCTGCAAATAGCAATAGCAAACGGTTACCTCACTTGATTTCAGATATAAGGCTTCCGTCACCATGTACATTCAGTTGAATGTTTAACATTTGTTTCTCTCTATTTTTACCAGTTTCTGTAACATTTGATCAACATATGACTTTTCACGGACTTGAATCAACTTTTTTTCCAAAATTAAACATGATTGGGCACTAATTGAAGCGATTATTCTCTTATATGTCATGTCGGCATTTCCCTATGTTTTTAACTCTTTAAGTGCAAAATATGGACTGAGTTCGCAGCTTTTCTCGGCGTGAATTGGGCGAAATGCGCTGAGAAAAACTGTTGACCTGGGATATTTTCTCTGGAACTATAGGCATATTGGTACTTGAATGAACGATCTTTTACGAGGAATACGAATCTGGGATCCTCATGATAATTCAGACAAGTTTGACCTAAGTAAATCGACTTAAGACGTGATTGGCACTGACAGAGTTAAACATGATTCAATAAAAGATGCCGTAACTCAGGCATTCACTGGCAAACGTTTTCATCGCAGCTTTACCTGTGCAATCTGGAGAGGGAGCTCGATTTTATGGTCGCAAGGCAGGAGGGGCAGGACATATATAAATTCAAGTACGAGAAAGGCTGCACGGACATATTACTCAACAATGGGCAAACGGTACGTAAAGGACGTACAAGTAATTGGAAACGCTTGAGAAAAACAGAATGACAGGGTGAAAACTGTCAGTCAACAGAGAAACAGAAATGTAGTCACTTCAAAATCTAAAACACATTAACCATATATGACTATTTTAAATATTGTATTACAGCAAATGCTCATACATATATATAAACATACGATGTCACACACATATCTATCTATCTATCTATCTATCTATCTATCTATCTATCTATCTATCTATCTATCTATCTATCTATCTATCTATCTATCTATCTATCTATCTATCTATTTATTTATCTATCTATCCATCTATCAATCCATCTATCAATCCATCTATCCATCTATCCATCTATCTATCTATCTATCTATCTATCTATCTATCTATCTATCTATCCATCTATCCATCTATCCATCTATCCATCTATCCATCTATCTACTTATCTATCTATCTATCTATCTATCTATCTATCTGTCTGTCTATCTATCTATCTATCTATAATGTGATGATGGTGGAATGAAACAATCAACATTTTCTCTTTTTTGTGCAGATCTAGAAGGTGACTAAGATTACAGATGAGGAGTGGCGAGCTTTATAAAATGCTACTGTTTTTTTGCTATAGTCGGTGAATATGATGATGTTGAAATGAAACAGCCTATATTTCATCATTTTTGCTGTTTCTAGAATGTGATTATGTTACCCATGGAAAGTGAAGAGCTAGTTTCATAGTTGATTGTGGTTTTCGCTATGTGACGTTGTGTCTCTGTTATTGTCGACGATAGCAGCGGTCGCGGATCTCCTCACAAAGATGATGCAAGATCGCTCAGGAAACACGTGAAAGAGTAGTTCGAAAGTCGTGAAAGCATTATTATAACTAAATGGGCGATGGAGTGACAGAGTATTAAATAGTGTGCTAACAAGCAAATCTAGTTCTTACTGCAAAAGTAATTGGAATAAAAATTATCTGACTTTTTTGTTTCATTGGTTTAGTGTTGGCGGGCTCTTCTTGTCGAATAAGTCATGCATCCCTGTACAATGAAACAGAATGGGAGACTCTCTCCAAGCATATAGGAAAACCCCGACCCGTACTTCTTTATGAAATAATTAATGGACATACCCTTGCATATTTACACGATTTGATTCAAGAAAATGCAGTTAACATGATAAATGAATTTAACATGAGATCCAGACAGAGCCAGGTCCGCACAATAATTAATAGTTATAATTTTTTTTATTCCCGCAACTATTCGCCAGCGGAATTTACTCCAATTCAGTGTTCAAAATTCGGAAGCTAGAGATATTCTAAACGTAAAAAGGGAAAAATAAGTCTAATGAGTTGTTTTACATTGGCAATAGAAAACTTAACATATTACATACAAAACGTAAGATAGGCTGCAACCAGCTGAACTATAATATGCATAAACTGGGTGTAGCAAAGTCTCCTGCTTGCACTTGTGGTGCCCGGGAAGAAATCACATTTCATTAATCTTTTTGAGTGCATCAAATCCCGGATTCAGTGGAATTTATTGCACTAAAAAAATCATAGTATTGAATATTAACACGCTGCAAACTCTTATTTTTGAAAATCCCATGTGTACGAAGGCAGTAAACGAATTTATCATATACAGTACCCACACATATTTTAAATATGGCTGATTCAAGTAAGGCCCGTGCGTTTCCCACCGATGTGGGTGCAGAAGTTCTGCTTGTGGCGGGTGGTGTGTGACGTGAAGGCGGGTACTCCACAGCTTCTCTGCGTGCAGTATTTGTGTACAGTGTTGTCTGGTAATGCATACGTCTTGTAATTGTGATGTCTTATCGTTTTACATGTGTGTCCTTATTTTTATTATTATTATTATTATTATTATTATTATTATTATTATTATTATTATTATTATTATTATTATTATTATTATTATTATTATTATTATTTTGCGAGAGCGATTTATACAGGCAAAGCCTGTTTTCCAATCGTTCTTTGAAAGAAAAGATATGTTAAAGCAATTGGTTTTAGATGGCATGGGGTCACAACGAGGACTTCTATCCCGACATGGAAACATTTCTGATCCATGCAGACCTGGAACCCTTTTCGACAGACGATGGTCGTAAATTTGAAGCAGAAAAATTTGTGTCACAATCATATGTACGTAAGTAGGTCTGAATAAGTTGCGTGTTTTGTCATTCCCATAAAATCAAGTAGCATATTTTCGTATATGCCCTCCCCCGGGCAGGTAGAAACGCGATTTCTACAACTGATTATGTGCATAAACCGCCCGAATATTCTGCTGTAAAGGAAATATCAGCATTTTGTACCAGGTAGCAGCATCACAATTTCATTCATTCATTTATTCATTCATTCATTCATTCATTCATTCATTCATTCTTACATTCATTCTTTTACATATTTCCAGAAAAATGCCAAACTTTTTTCTAATCTATCTTTTGTCAATTTTCTCTTGGTGGTCCTCGAGGATTAGAATAGCGTTTCTAGCTAATGTACCATCCGTCATATATTCATGCCCGAATCCAAGACTCATGAGACAAAACGAACTGACGCGATATGCAGAACGGCGTCCTCGAATAACAAAAATGGATTGCTGCATACAAGTACATTGTTTCATGAGGGCTTGAAAATATATATTTGCTTATCTGGGAATCATTTGAAAACAAAAGTATGTCGTATTTTCCCGAATGTTGTACGTATTTAGTCAAAACTGATGAACTCTCGATAATTTTGCAGACAGTATTCCAGGTCAGTCTTACGGGTTCAACAAGCATGGGTTAGTGTATTCAGTGGATTATCTCTATCCGGCGGACGTGAATAACGCCGGAACAGGTATAAGGATTTATTTTCTTTTTTCAATCAAGCGACCCATTGCATTTTACCGGTAAGCACACTTTTCCCATTAAAATTGCCAGAAATGGTACACAATTGTCTGGCGTTATTAATGTCTTTTGCTTCTTTGAGTGTCAAGAATTATATGGACGATTAGTCATCAGTTTTGCTGGAACACCTCAGATATATAAGCACCCAGGTTCCGTAATATGAAATGCTTGTTTATTATGAATGTAAAGCTAGTATTGTGAGGTCATTGCGCAGCAAATCGACTTTTGTTGAATTTGGCGATGCCAGCTCGAAGCCCCCCCCCCCCCCCCCCGACGTCATACAGCATGAATAAGTAAATTTATATCATAATATACCTTCGGTAATATTTGATTAATGGCAGGAGTTCGCCTTGTTTGAAACGAGATGTGAAATGCTGATGTCATCGCAGTTTTCGTTTGCTGATCCTTGGACAACAGGTTTTTATTGAAAGTTGTACAGCAATAATGTAATTAGGTTTTAAAGTACAAAACTGAACAAACTTTTTGCTACATTGCAGCTGAAAATTTTCTCACCAGGTCAATGTTAACAGCCAGAAATATCGAGGAATTAACAAAAATCCTGGCGGATGAGGAAGTCGGATGTTCCAGTGGAATATGGTACCACAGTACTTTTAGCTATCGTAAAATCTGAGCATCACTCTTTGGACGGAAAATGGATGTATCGCCGACCTGTAATAATTGACTGAACTATATAACTTTAAAATGATACCAATTGTTTTAGAATCATTGAATCAACAGAATTAACAAAATAATTCGCCGAGACATGATGTTTTACAATACATTACAAAGAAACGACCCTTTATGTAATCGACTGTACGTTCATCGTTTTCCATTACCCGTTATGAGCAAATATGCTGGAAACGGTCTTTTAAAACTGGAAAAAAACTAGGTGTACGTTTATGTATAGAATGGAGTCCTCTTTATCACTAATTAACAGTTAAATGGAGAGGCATCTATTTAGTGACTGGAGTACCGGGTAACAGTGGCTTTCTCAATCATTTCAGTTTGTCTGTCATATGGGTATAGTGGGCACGTTACTATTATTAGCAGCATAACATTTATGAAGCACGTATTATGGAATAGATAACAGCTTAATCTGGACCCTCTCCCAATTTACCCAAGTGGGCTTTTCATCTACTGGTGGTATGGAGCTTTTCTGCCTTTAAGCGTTTGTCTTCAACATGGATAACTTTATTTTTAACCACAGTGTCCACGCCGCGGTGCTTGGATCTAACGAAATAAACACTATCGAGATAGCTCCAAACAAAACGTCCAAAGGATCCTTGATTCAAATGAGTACTACCTGGAATGGCGCCAAGTCGGCACAGTTTTTGGCAAATTTTAACAAGTAGGTGCTGCGATTTATAAATATGTTGTTGCCTTAAAGGTATTTTGTGCACAGATCTGGATGCTAGTCCAGCAATTGCCATATACGTAAGGGCAAAGTGCACTACAAGTCCCATGTCCCTATTTAATCATCAACGAAAAAAGTAAAGGCACCAGTGTTAATCCGTGTGTTTACCATATCCCAAAGGACTGTATTTTGGGGCTGCGAACGTGACGATCAAGACCATTGTTTTCTGTGTTTTCCGACTTAACCCCACATCACGATCTCCCCCACCCAAACAAAGGCTCCCTATGATGATAATAATAATGTGATTAGTATTATCATTATCATCACCATTGTTAATGTTGGCAATCAAAATAAAGATTAACACAATGCTGAAAAATATGAATAAATTATGAATTATTCATGTTGATCGTTGATAATATTGGATTGTCGCTTCAGCTATTATTTGTTAACCTGATACACGACAGATGGCGCAGAAAGCAGACTTTCTGTTCCATGACTTGTTGGATGACGAAGACCGCAACGCAGCAAGACTACAGGTCTTTTCGCGCCACCTTAAACAACTGACAAATAAACAACAATCAGTATGCCACGATCTTCATGATTATCATGCATGGTATTTACTACATATAGGCAGGAAACAGTCCTGAATTGAAACTGCAGGCGGCAATACTTCAAAGAGGAAAAGCGATAAAAAATTTACACGTTGCACAATGTGCATTAAAAGAGTGCAGTCAGTGGTTCTCAGGATGCACAACTGATGGTTCATTTGCAAACCAGCTTTTGCCACTGCACGTTATACAGTTCTTCTATTATGTGCATTGGTAGAGACTGGTTCGCAAAAGCCTCTTCACTGGTTGGTGGTATACCGTGTGTGAGGGTGGTCCTGACCCGGCTTTTGGAACACATCTAGCGCACCGAAGTCGTAGGAAACAAATTGTTGACTGAAATGGATCATGAAGTTCCCTGGTATGATGGCACATGCGTATATTTCCAGTTTATTTACCACTTTATCCTCACGTTTGCTAGTGTCCATAAGGTGTCACGGTGCCCGCGGCTAGGCCAGTGTCATTCTACCACTTGGCATATTAGCCATTGAAGCAGCCCACCAAAGCATGTATTGAATGGAAGAAAAGGAAGATGATGATGATGATGATGACGACGACGACGACGACGTTGATGATGATGATGATGATGATGATGATGATGATGATGATGATGATGATGATGATGATGATGATGATGATGATGATGATGATGATGATGATGATGAATAATGTAATGAAAGGTTTAACTAGGTTTGTTGATGTATCTTTTACTGCGATACCTGTTTACAAATATTGGTGTCCTGCTGTAAACACAAATATTTATCTAAATTTACAACAACAACACTACCAACAACAAATTAAAAAATAAAACAAAACGAAACCAAAGCGAAAAGACAAACCTTTTGTAACAGGAATTGTCTTTATTTGCAATGAGAGTTTTTAATTCCAAAAATGCATATTAAAAGGATAATTTACAAATTCCGGTTGCTGCTCATAGAAGCAAGGAGGGCCAGTGTGGACCCTCGTTGATAGAAGCGTCTTTTAATATGGTAATCACTTTACAGTGGTGCCTTCTGTTCCAGGCACATCCCCATTCTAATTATGACGCCACATCAGACAAATGGTATTTACTGTAATAGCAAGTACTAACCAAAGAAACAGGATCAAGTATTGTGAAAGGGTGTGTTTCTATCAATAATTGTATTGTGGTCTTAATTTCAGATACCACTTTCCATTTGTATATACAAAAGCAAGTCAAATATTGCATATTGATAAAACTTATTGTTTAATCATTGGAATTTTCTTATTTGCAGATGTCATTCGTTTCATGTCATCATGGTTACCAGGGCTGTTTCTAATATTTGTATTATCAAATAATGTGAATGCCATTTTAGAATACAAACAGGGCATATGATATACTAGTTAACCCATATACAAACGGTTCTCTCAATTTCATAACACGCCAGATATTAAATCCATATTATTATTGATATTTATGACACAAAGCAGCAAAATGTGAGCATATATAGCTTTGCTGCAACCGCTTGCATGGAAATAGTGGTTATCAACTTTTATTTTATTACTTTTTTTGGTGTTATTTTGACCGAAAATCCTACCCACTGTTTTTAAAGCAGTGGCTTGGAAACACAAATAAATACTTGTGCCCTGAAGGAAGGGTCATTGTGACACGTTGAATATGCCTCACAAGGTGTTTACATAAACAGTGGACCGATTTCGATTTCAGTTGTTCGACATTTGATGACTTCGTTTCTAGCATAAAAGTTGCATAGTATTACGCCACAAAAAGTCAGGAAAAGAAGTCCTTCTGCATATTGAGCTATACTATATTGTTTGGACAAGGAGTAATTGGCAAAAAAAAAAAATAAATAAATAAAAATTACAAAAATGAGCACACGAACAAAAAAAGAGAAAATAACAAAATGCTATCCAGATTTCTGTACGGCAAAGTTGAAATATCCGAAATTTTATTTTGAAATTATGTGTTTTCCAGGTACAATCTTATCGACGTCGATGAAAATGAGGAAGGGATAGCATCGTCCCGGGGCAGGCAGGAGCGAATGTCCCAGATAAATCAAGCTGAAACAGTGAAACAAATCCTGGAAATACTGGGTAAAAAAGAGAAGTTATATTTAAGACAGAAATAAAGAAAGAACATGTAGTTAGACGCTCAAGCGCAAATAATTTATTTGCTACTCTGTATATTTATTCATGCTTACCCGGCAAATATTCCAGTTAGACGCCCGTATATGGTAATATTTATTTATTTATTCATTTATTAATGAAAACTACCCCTTTACAATGGGGGGGGGGGGGGCACCAGCGACCAGGGTTGGACCCGTGGTGCGTTACACACGAAACCACAAGAACAATAATACTTACAGAGACTAAATAAGAAAGCATGATATCATGTAAAATCGTCTACATACATGTATGCCAGACATAAAAGTCGCGTGCATCTGTAATTTACACTGTGTACAGCGAACAACAGGTATAGGCAGCTTGAGTAAGCTGCACGTCTCGCCGGAGAATCACCAAGCCTCAACCAACAACACCGAGATATGTCTCCAGCTCTCAATGTTCCATCGCGAGTACGCTAAAACTTGGATTAAAAATATTTTGTATCAATGGCTTGCCTTAAAAATACAGTAGCTCGCTGGAGGACTATCGCGTTGGTTTACTGTGAGTTCACCACAGTAACTCGTATGTGACAGTTACCTTGGCTCACCATCAGTATGCTCAGCAATACCAGGCTTACGAATTCAGGGAACCTGCTTCTATCGCCAGGATCGCACAACGCGATTCCGGGGTACTTTGCGGGAGTTAGGACAGTTGCTGGAGCGGCAGTGACACAGCATTACAAAGCAAATGGGTTGAGAGCGGACACAAGAAAACGTAGCTATTTGTACAATTGTTGACAAGGTGTCACTTTACAAATACCTGTGCACAATTGCAGGGTGCCAGGCTGCTTTGCCAGCGACATAATTACATGTTCTCATACATGAAGGCATGGCGTAATAAGGGTATAAAGGCGCATAGTTGCATAATAACGCGCATAAAATAGTTATTGCCAGTAAGAACCAAATGAGTGTTTTGGGAAATGTTATTGAGATTTCACACGTTTCTTCAAAGCTAAAAATTGCTGTCATCCCCAGACTTATAAACTTCCAGACTATCACAGTCATACAATCTAATGGACTAGCGCTTTCTAGTTGATATCACAGTTGCCCCATTGCGACGCTTATTTGCGCCTTTCGCCATAGTTTCGCACACTATAGAATAGCACGTTTGACAATTCGGTATATATCCCCAGTAAGTGTTTTCATGTATATGTATGGCATGTCTTCTGTGTCCGAGAATATTATTCGACAGACTTGAAACATTACCTTCTGATGTAAATGATTTGAAGAAATACCAAAAAGTGTCGAAAAATAGAAATGCAAGACGAATAATTTACAGTGACCAAATATGTCTATCATGAATCGTAAGTCTCTAACAATATATATTTTGTAATGTTATGCAAAGCTGGTTATATTTCAACACGAAAGCTACTACAGAAAACAGCTCACTTCGGGTGTTGTCAAGTTTGGTCTAAAAGCAGATTGATAAAACATACAGTTCAGACATGAACAGTAAATGTACACAATGAAACATTTGATATCCACAATAAAGCTAAACAGAGCTGAAATACTGTTAAGGAGGACTAAAGATTTGTTATCCATTAAATTATCTGACAATACGTTTCAAGCTTGGAAGCTAAATGGCAATTATATATTTTTTTGCAATGCGAGTTTTTAAACTAAATATTGTCTTACATTTTTTTGCCAGACAGTTTTGATTTGCAGACTCTATAGCAAAAATCCTGAAAACTTGTAGCCGCTGTGGAAACTCGCGTTTTTTCAAGGATTCCCATAAAGCTGGCAAACTGATTTTCCTCGATATTTTGCTTTCTACTTCTGTGCAGGAGATGAAACTGGAAATCCGTATCGTATATATAGAAAGGACCATTTTCCTCGAGACACATCCATAACCATCAACACAGGTAGTTGGTTAATTTTTTTTCAGTGCTACGTTTTGGACTGAGTCGACAGCTTTTCTCGGCGTAGTTTGGGCGCAATAGCCCAAAGCGCGTCAATAAAAAGTGTTGACCTTGACTCTTATATTCTATGTAACTACTTTTATTTCACATGTTCGACTTTGGGCATAATTGTAATTAAAAGAGTTAATACACCAATAAAATTCATATATTGTAGACGTCTATTTTCCTATAACCACCTAGGCGTAAATATTGTAAAGCTCCCGATCAGTTCGAAGTTCAACGAGCGAGCAATATCACTATAGTAACCAGTTAAACAAGGCAACACAAGACAGACAAACATAATTTTTCATGATCAGTTTTATATGTCGTAACGTTCAGGTGACAATGCCAGGCAATTTTAAGTTGAGTATCTTTAAGCCACACCTCATTTTGCGCATCATGTAAACGTATTTTTTCCTTGAAAAGATACATGAGAATTCCTCAGCATAAACATTATGTTTAGAAAATTTTATTTCGTTAACTTTATATTTGCAGTTCTCTTTGATTTGAAGAGGCAAAGGTTTTCCCTGTGGCACCTGGCAAATCCAAAGAGAAATAAACCCGTCTTAACTCTACCTCTCACACTATAGTGGCCTGTGCATTTGATGACACAACACGAAATTTATTTGCGGAAGACTTACGAAAATTATAAAATTTGTCAATGATAAGGACGAACTTTGATATACATTATTTAATCATTAACCCGTTATTTTGGACTGTATAATGAAATTATGGCCACGATGAAGCATATTTAAAAAAAAAAAAGTTATCCGATATTTAAGTGTAGGACGAGTATTATTGTTGGTCCGGGAATGTGTTGTGGAGTTATTTCCTATTCTCTGGAAAGTTATGTGGGACCATACACAGATGCATTGGGTGTCACAAACGTTTGTGGGAATAAAGACAATTTGTTCCAATAACATGGTGACTATTATTATATTAAGAGCATAGTGTGTTTGAAGAATGCCTCAATGAGTTTTCAAACAGATTATTTTAGTGCAAGTTCCCTTTTTTTAGCAAGAGCAACATGTTCTACCATGTTGCGTACAGGGACTTCCCGAATAGACTGGAACTGGCCCATATAATAATACGTGCCAGAATGGCACTGCTGTTAATATGAAGGTCTCATATTGCATCAGAATAAATCCTAGTTTCTTTGCCATGGCACATTATTTTTCAGTGCAAGACATGTTTTTGATACAATTGTTGCGATTTCAATATTAAGTGCGCCAAAATAAATGTATTTGTTATTTTCCCTCTTAGTAAATGGGATAGCTGTTTACTACATTTGTACTTGCCACAGTAGTCATTTGTCATCGATGATGTGAGCTTTTTTTTCTGGTACATATTTCCTTCTGTGAAGCGTCTATATAAGCAACTATTTGAGTTTTACATAATATCTATATTATTATTATTTGCGGCAGACTTAATAAGTACGCCAACAAAAGTTGAATTTTTTTAGCAGATTGCTTCATATGTCAGGGAATTATAAAAATATGGACATTACCATTTCCAGGAGAGAAGCCTTAACTGCAAGTCTTCAAGGATGGGGATATTATTGTCTGCTGATCATTTATTTTTCTGAGGAATTTTGGTCTATGTAAATATACTGTTACATTTCTTTCTTAGATACTTGATTATTTTGTGTGTGTTTTCAGGCTCAATTAAGAGTTTTCCACAAAAAAGCATTTTCTTCCCTGGGTGTTGGGCATGTATCATTATGAGCAACCTACCCCAAATATAAAGGTCCTGCAGACAACATATTGTAAACCACCCAGCCTATTATGAAGGTTAATCTAACTGCCTTTGATGATATAAAGAGTGACTAGGTAGTCACACAAGGTAGACTTGTCCAGGAGTGAAGACAACTTCTTAAGGTTCATGTTTGTCCACTTTAATTCTCTTATTTCTTCTTGCCTTGATACATATGAGTTACCAATCAATATGATGAGGCTCCTTTTCCTATACAATGGTTTTCTCCTTGAAGTATAACTCTTTATAGTGAGAGTTATCACCCTACCCAGTATGCTGAATGTTCCTTCTTATATATACCACTCTGACTCATATGCAGTGGAAAATCCTATGGAAAAGTTATACGCAGCTGTTTTGTCTGCCCAGGTCCAGTCTCAACTGGTTAGATCCTGCTATCATTATGTTTCATCAATACAAAACATGACCAAGTGATGTTAAAACCTTAAAATATGTTTCTACCTCTTACTGTACACTGGCTCCCTCTATCAGTTCTTCTGTATATGAATTTTCCCTTCCTTCTATCCCCATGCGGGAAATGACATATTCGGTTGAACAAGTTCATTGACCAACATGATAGAAAAGACTACCTTTTTATATTGACAGACTTCTCATGATTAATACAATTTCAATCCACAATTGGTATTTCTTTTAATGAAATCTGAAAAGAATTAATTTCAATTTTATACAACACATTTTCATGTACTGCACAACCTCCAATCCATCCCTATCATATGCAATTGCTATATCCTGTACGTCCCTTACAAATGCTGGATTAATTGGTTGATTATTATATTACTAATTCATTATCTCATGACCGGTATATATGTTATGTTCTTGCACATTTCTTGTACTGTATTTTGCTTTTTTGAGAAATGCCACTGCATCAGATATTATTTCACAGTAACATATATCGCAATATTACTCCATTTACACTCCATGGCTTTCCGTTGTTCTTCCAATTATATAGCAACACTGAGGGGATTTCAACTGTACATCCCCTTCATTCAAACATATTTTCCACTAAGATATCACAATGGTTATTCCTTGGTTATTTTGTGAGCCAACCAGATTTGCAGTATTTATACCAAAATCCCTCTTTTGTTTATTGGGGTGTTCACTTTAGGTCTACGCTAGAGGCTTTACATTCATCCACCTTTTAAAGTGAGAAAGGAAAGCATCTTTCAAACTGCAAAACAATACACTAATTCATGCAATAACTATACATATAAACAACCGATTGGTTAAATATTGAATACACCTTAACTAATTAAGCATTAACATGCACATTTAATATATACTGCAGAGGGCTTGTTAGTATAAAGCAGGTTGTGAGGATCTATTACCTGCTCTTTAAATTAATCATTGTTTATACCTCACTGACGTCATGGGCGGTGGAACTTGCCACTTTGGTTTTCTAAACACAGAAAATTAAGACACACAATGTTAGTATAAATATTACGGGAAAATATGAAGGTCTTTAAACATTGTACAATTCATGTATGTTTTCAAAAAAAAAAACGTATGCTTCAGTTTGTACGGAAGTGTCCTTTCAGGCTGATGTACATATCCTGCTATAGTTAGGAAATACTAGACAAGGGTATGAGGAAGCTGGCATACCAGTTACCTTCATTTCAATGTCTTTATCCAGCTTATTTCCATCCACAGACTTACCTGTGAGCTCAACTAATTTTCTCTTAATATCAGTCTAATGATATTTGTAAACATACAATGCAATTATAGTTCCTGCAATAACGAGTGAAACCAGGATACATAATACCACCCAAGATACATGGCTACCGTGTTTAGTCCAATTTATTAGTTCATCCTGCTCTATTACAGGTTTGAACTGGATATGCGAAACTGGTTTCATTGCTCAAAATTTTACTTCCTTTCATTCCTACAGAGCGTCCCCCTCAGGTATTACTTGTTGTATATTTAAGAAAGATGGTATTCCTTTTACCCACAATGAATGGGCAAAAAAGTCGCAAACTTTCAGTCATACCAGGTAGAGTCTAATGGATTCCCCTTATAGTGCAATCATCCCTAACCATGATTAGGTTGGTTCCTGCTTTCAGTTGTTGAGATTCTTCAGGACTAAATTTACATCCGGTATAAATTTTCTCACCCCAAGTTATGATAACATAATCTATTAATGATATCTCAACTGCCTGAGACAAACCATTTGTCTGGGTAATTCTTACTTGACACATGCACTTTTCAGCTCTTTGTTTGGGTACAGAATAGCACGTGTACATGACCCTGCATTAGGGTGTAAATCTGGCCTGTCGACATACAATGGGAAGATAACCTAAACATAAATGTGGATAAAATATCTCTCATGTAAGTGCATTAGATCCAACTTCATTCAGTTTAACTCCAGTTGAATAGCCAAACCTCTCTTATTGTATGACAGAGGCCAACTGTGAACGTTATATTGTTAACTGTCTGTTTCCTGTACTAGTGGGATCTTGACTCAATAGATCAGTGTGGTCTCACCCCATATGGGTACAAGTTGCACCTACTCATAATACTACGGTATTGTATTGGTGATATGGATCTGGTCCTTGGTGAAGTTGCTTTCTTGAGAAGTTTCTAAAGTCTATTTGGTGGAAGTAATTCTTCTGTGAATGTTCCCAATTTCAAGCAAGCTTTATCTATTCTGAATTTTTCCACTTGTCTGATGCCATTGTTTACCATTTCCTCAACTAGACTGACAGCTTTGTCAACATTCCACATTACCCATATGATTGTTGATTTATGAAATGGTGGTTAACCATGGTGTAATTTCTAACTTCGTAATATCTTGTCCTGATAACTGTATTTACGTAAGCTTTCAAAATATTTATCTTGTGTGAAAGCTTATCCAGTGCCATGTAGCTATGGTTCAGGATTGTAAGCATTTCATTCACTCGGTGTACCAATTTATTATATTGAAGTCAATTTGAATATGCAACTTTTCGGATTTCTTCAAGTCCTTGATCAGTGGCAACTCAAAATAAAAAACTAGGAATGTTTCCAATGAAGTTCGATAGTTCTCAGGTACTTCTGTTCAGGTCCTTTGGATTAAGTTTGACATGTAGATGTGAAAGTTCCAATTTGGTCTTCAGCTGATCCATTCACTGAAGTTTGTCTACATGTGTCATTTGTTTAACTGTCTTAATTTCATTGGCTATGGCAGTGGACTGTTGAATAATGACAGCTCGGTCTGGTGGTCCATCAAGAGTAACCAAAACTCTCCACTCCGCTGTCTGCGCCTTCATGTGGTGTTCGCCTCCTATCAGCACCCCGCCATCCAATGGTATAATGTTGTCAACTGTGTTTAGGATACTGATAAGTGCTATGACTATGAACATTCCTGTTGCCTACATTTCGCAGTTTCTTCAGCCAGAATACATGGTCTCCTCTATGATGTCAATAGATCTTCACTGTGATCTAACTGTCTTCTCTGAAATCTTGTAAAGTATACTGGTGTCAACTTGTCTGGTTGTCTGGTACTTGATCCTCGTGTTGGTTCTTCCGGTTGGTCTATAGGTTCCTCCTCCTCGATTGTCTTTCTGTCATACGCTGCTGCCATCTCTTGGTAAATTTTAATAATTGTGATCAAATCGATTAACAATTACATGCATGTTCGTAAAGCTTACAATCACATATTTCCCAATTATTGGATTTTTATTATTTTTTTTACAGTATCTTAATTATAATTATAATAAGAGAATTATTTTGTTGAAATCGCAAAGTATGACTTCTTTAAGATAGTGTAAGATGTACCTATTTGCTGCACTTAAGATTTTGAAACGGTGGATTTTAGTTGTTTTTCCCTCTAATGACAGACGACGTCGTCCTGTAGTGTGATAATAAACCTTTACGATGTATTACAGAGGAAAAATATCCCAACCGTATTAGTCTGAGCTAAATATGAATAATATTTATAGATATGTCTTGTTCTATTACACGTCTTCTGCTAACTAGAGCATGGCAGAGGAGATGAATGTTTTGTCTTTATTTCCCATTGTAATCAGGAGGAAAATAAGAACTACCGACCACTAACCTGTCCAATATGATTTGTTCTTCCCTTCTAATCATGAAAATGTATATACAAAATTTAAGGGCCTGTGTTGGATTAAAAAATATAATACAAATGTTTTATTTCCCACTGATGAAATAAATGAAAACATTATAAGTTTCCTCTGCCTTAAAAAAAAAGCAAACGATTTTTAGCTTTTATTTTTTCATATATGAATGTATGTGGGGGCTGACCATTGGGAATGGGGTAGGAGGGTGGGAAGTCATAAAATTAGAATAACCCTTCCGTGCTTTTATGCCCCCCCCCCCACACCTTTACGAGTATAGCCAGATGTCAGCACATAAATGGATATAGATGTATTGTACCCCCCCCCCCCCGTCTTCCCTTTTGATTTTCCCGATAAAGGCACCTGTTGTAAGCCAACCTTCTGCGAGAATTTTTAATCAGCAATACTTAAAAAAATAAGTTAACATAAAATGTGTAGCAAGTGAAATATAAACTTCATGCAAGCAGACTTGCGACCTTGTGAATGAAGTTAAGGTCACCCATGTAATACAATAGCATTACACTCATATGGAGAAGTGTCCCATTTCAATTTAGAGGTAATGTGATATTTGGTTCAAGGGAACACTATAATTTGCCCAAAAATGATCCCCTCCCAAAAGGTTGTTGTATAAATGTTGCTTGGATTTTGATAAAGAACGCCACAAGGTACATACGCACCAAGTTTGAAATGGATGTTGCTGATAGCTTTGAAGAAGATGTATGGAAAGGTGAATTACCATTGCAATCCCCTTTGACTTGCATGGTAGGCCTAATCAAAAGGAATGTACTGTATTCATAATCAAATACGAAGGAGGGAAGGAAAGAAAGAAAGAAAGAAAGAAAGAAAGAAAGGAAGGAAGGAAGGAAGGAAGGAAGGGAGAGAGAGAGAAAGAAAGAAAGAATGAAAGAAAGAAAGAAAGAAAGAAAGAAAGAAAGAAAGAAAGAAAGAAAGAAAGAAAGAAAGAAAGAAAGAAAGAAAAAAGAAGGAAAACAGAAAGAAACGAAATGAGAGTAAGAAAGGAAAGAAAGTAGAGGAGTAAAGGAGAGAGAAAGAAGGGAGAGAAAGAAAGATTGAAAGAAAGAGGAAACAAAGAAAAAAAGAAAAAAGAGAGAGAAAGAAAGAAAGAAAGAAAGAAAGAAAGAAAGAAAGAAAGAAAGAAAGAAAGAAAGAAAGAAAGAAAGAAAGAAAACATATACTTGAAACATATGTGGATTGCGTGAGAAAGACAGCTCAATTATTAGGCCAAGGGGACTTGTGAACATGTACTTTACCCTCCCCCCACCCGAGAATCTCTGTAAGGAACAATTAATTAATGGTGGGCAAGCCTATAGATCAAGCCTATAGATTCACAAGTTCACAACAGGCGCCGCCAGAAAGTCTGGGAGAAAGCAAACAATATTGCACAAACATAAAACACCCACACACTTTGACAACAAACAAAACATTGCAACCTTTCAAGATATTTATCTTTAATTTAATTCAAAATTTGCATGTTATAGAACATATCCAGGCTGACAAATTTATAACAATTGGTTAAAAACGAATTTGCACTGTTTTAACTGAAACTTTCACCCTGATAATTAAGGAGCACAGCGCAGAGTTTCCAGGGCCAATATATACCCTTTTCAGATCAATCAGGCCTCACTGTCCTCCGAAGTTTGCGATACTCATGCATTTAGTACTTCAGCCAGCTCCATCCACACATTTGCTCTATTCTGTTGATTCCTCCGTTCCTTCCACTGCCCTTTATCTGTCGCCTGAAGGTATCAAAGCGAATTTCCACTTCCTTTTAGAGCCAGGATTGCTCCTCGATGGACCAGTTACTTCCCCTACATGCTCGCAAGTCAGTCGCGATTTTTATTTCGCGCCCGAATCATGTTGTTAGCAGACGATCTTTGTTTACATTTATTGTTCATAAAGTTCCCAAGAGATGGCACTAAAAATTTGCGATGACAATGAAAATGATGATGACAATCATTTTATTTAACTCTACGACTCCTAATAGGGTATGAGAGTACAAAGTAATACAACTACAATGATGGCGAGAAAAATGGACGGATCCGCAGCACCAATGAAATACATGTGAAACACAAAATAAAAATGGAAATGACATCACCTGAGAATACACTTATAGTAACAAATATAATTTTAACTACAAATATAATTTTATCTGCGTGCACTATGAAGAATAGTTCAAGTTAACAAGGACAAATCTATCTAAATTCCTGTGTTATTATTTGTACAAATTTTGCCAGATTGTTTAGTTCTCTTGTGTTTTTTTTTTTTTTTTTTTTTTTTTTTTTTGCTGTCATATGATTGATTCAACTTTAGACAGTTAGGTCTTACTCTGTATTATTTTTAGATGAATTTAGATCTTTCGTCATAGAGGGCTGGGCAAATCAGTAAATAATGCATTTCATCACCAACTTAAGATGATCCACACCGATCACAAGAAACATCAGTGCATTCTTACAAGTTCTAACCGACAGATGTCACAAACAGCAGCCTCGCAGTAAAAGCGCTCACATTTTCGACTTGGCAAAGTGAATACCGAATTCGAGGTGTTTTGGGGGAGTTCGATTCTCGGACTTGAGGTGGAAATTTGAACTTAAGTTTGGGTCGGTTTTCGTGAATACGGCCCCTAGTTTCATCCCAAGAGTCATGACTTTACTCCTATCCTCAGTGAATTCTTTATTCCCATACTCCCCTGCAATGTTGAACATATCTTTCTGACACTCAATCAGTACAATGTCTGCAAAAAAATAAACCTGGGATGTTAAGATCATTGCCTTTATTCTCTTGTCACAATGCTTTAACTGATCTCTTAACTCATTAATATACAGATCAAAAAAAAAAAGAAGGGGGGGGGGGGACAGCACACATCCCTGCTTTAGGCCTATATTCAGATGCGCATTCTCTACTTCTGCCCTGTCTAACGAAAGTATACAGTCTACATCTTCAAACCAGGCTCTCAGAATTGGTAGACAATTTCCGCCCAGAAGGTCGAGTCTTCCAAACTATTCTACTAAGTCTCAGGTACATCATCCTGGTGAACATGTTATAACAAGAGATATTTGGGTATTGGGCTGAAAATCAATCAATTTAGTTTTTTGCATAGACAAAAATTATCATGCTTCTACTTTCTTTTGTTTTTCTAAGTTTTTAACTGAAAGTCTAAGGTTAGCATGTCTATCTATCTATCTATCTATCTATCTATCTATCTATCTATCTATCTATCTATCTATCTATCTATCTATCTATATCTATCTATCTATCTATCTATCTGTTTGTACTTCCGTCCGTCCATCCATCCATCCATCCATCCATCTATAAACAAACAAACAAACACACACACACACATATATATATACATAATATTATATATATACATATATATACACATATATATGTACATATATATATATATATATATATATATATATATATATATATATATATATATATATATAGAATTGCTGTTTCAATTTTAGAAAGTGAAAATTACTCTGATTAGTCACACACATGCTTCAACTCTGGTTCATGATTCATTAGATGCAGTTATGTCACAGACCTGAAAATTGAAGCTGGAATAACACCTCTATGTATGATAGTTTTGAAGTTACTAAAGATTCAGATTTTGTGTATTTCCCCAATTCGCATAATTACAATTTTACAGTTTTGATTTGGCTGTGTCACAAACCCACAAATTGACTGGCATGGCACCTCTATCTATAATAGTTTTGAAGCTTGTCAAGATTTTAAATTTTGCATAATTAGTTCCCTAATTTGTATAAACTAAAATTGTACAACTTTGGTTCATGGTTCATTGGATGCGGCTAGGTCAAACCAGAAGGTGGAATGATACTGTATTTATAATAGTTGTGAAGCTATTCAAGATTTAAGGTGGGAGGTGTGAAGCTAGAGCACAGTAGAACTTGCAGCTTTGGTTCGATATTACCAATCACATTTTTTCACAAGTACATTAAACTTATGTATTTTCTGATTACTACATATCCATAGATTTGTATCCATAGGGTTTTTATTGCAGGATTGGAATTGTTTGAAATTTTATAGCATCCTTTCTGAATTGGTAGGATTTTCACATCTTGTGCACAGAAATTGCACATTTTTTTTTCAAGTTGAAATCAAAAGAAATGCAAAATACATAACCATGTCTAGGATTGAATTTAATAGAGAGTCCTCAAATACCATAAATAAAAAGTTATAAAATGTTTAAGTTGGTCCTGAAAGGTTGTTCATTTTCTTTCGGTAAATAGCTCGAAAAGTCACGGAAGGGGTTCTCAAAAAAAAAAAAAAAAAATCATGGAAAGTGCTCCTGGATATGATATTTTTCTTTTGATGTCAGTTGATTTTAATGTGATGGGGCCATTTTTATGTTTGTGAGACGAGGAACCAAATGCAGAGGTTGAAGAAAAAAACAGTTCCGAGAAAATCACATTGAAAGAAACTGTTGCCAATTCCTTTGCATTTATGTAAAATGACACATACTCATTTCCTCTGCCCTTTGGTTTTATTATTGTGTGAAATAAACTTGTAGCTTTGCCTATGTGATGTTTTCCTGCAAAAGAAGGATATTTTGTGGCTTGAAACTAGACTTTTTTAACTGGGGAATATCACACTAGGCTTGTTTGGGTGTCGGTTCACATGCGACTTTCCATATTGGGGGCACAGTAAGTGGAATGTGCTAATTTTTTTTTTTTTACATCAATGGAGAATATAAAGTAGTCAGAATAATTGTAGCAATTAGCCTGTACTGGCCCACTCTTCTCTCCACGGCTAATGGTTTCCTTTTCCCTAAGAGTGACCCTTGTCGGTGGCTCAATTGGTTTCAAGGAACCATGGACTAATGACTGTGCAAACAATGACATTGTGCATTATCATTTCCATGCAAGCAAACCCCATGTGCTCAGCACTGCTGAAACTGTTCAGTGTAAACAAACGCTTTGAGCTCAATTTTCTCATGTAAATATTATATTCACACATCTGAGCTTTGGCAGCATGTAGTTTAAGTATCAAGCTATTCAAAAGTATTGAAAAAAAATTAGAGGTTATCCAAAGGTGCTGTCCTCAGATCTTCCACCTTAAATTGTGCATATTCACCAAGTTACCTGACATACAATCCTAAAAAACTTCAGTTCGTGGTTTATTGCATGCGGCTTAGCCACAAATGTATAGACTGAAGTTAGAATGGTATCTCTATATATAATAGTTTTGAATATATTCAAGATTTACAATTTCAAATGGCCGTAATTAACAGAGTTGGAAATTTAGAAACTTCCATTTAGTGTTCATTATATTGGCAGGTGTAACAAACCTGTAAAGGTACATTAAAAACCTGTGTCTATCTGCAATAGTTTGGAAGATATGTACCTTGTAAAATTTTTACTGCCCCTAGTTTGCATAATTTTAAACATCATGAATGTTCCAAACGATATGCACAATTTCAATCACCATGACAAGTTTGATGGTTTTCGGAATAATGGTGTCCGAGAAACACTCCCAACAAATTTGGTTGTAAAAAAAAAGAAAGAAAGATGGACAAAAAAGAAAAGGGAATTCTTGGAAAAACAAAATGTCTAGGATTGCTAACAGACATAAAAAAAATCTTGAAAATTATGCAAATTAGGACCATTTGAACATTTAAATCTTGAATATATCCAGAACTATTATAGGTGCAGTTAGCCAATCCAAATTAAATTGATGTGTTCGTAACACTACACATTTTCGGTCAATTTACATGTTACTTCTAAAAGTCAAAGGTCAAGGTTACTTGGACCTTTAGAATTTGCATCCATCTATTTCTCTCTCAATATTCATCCGAATTTAACCATGTCGGACCTAAATTCCAAATTGTAGGTATTGCAAAAATGCACATTTTTTTTTTTTTTCAATTTTCATGCAACCTCCAAAGGTCAAAATCAATTGGACCTTTGTGATTTACGTCCAGCCATAACTATGTCAATTTCCATCCAATTTCAGTCACCAGTGCTTCAACAATATGGTAACTTATTCAATGCCCAAATCTGTTCAGAATTTCAATTACTTTCCTACTCCCAGTCATACTCTTCATCCCAAGACCAAGGCATAGATGCTTTGCTGGTTTTGATCTACCTCGCGTGACAATGTACACTACATCATCGGCAACTGACTGAGCCTGTCTTTCAACCTGCTCAGTTTTTGTCCCTGTCCCTGAATATAAGTAGTGAAAGAAATCCAGTAATGGTTGAGGGGTTACTGATTGTGCTTTAGCTAATGCATTAGCAATTAGTGGATCATTGAGACTGCATGCCCATCTGTCCAAGTATCTGTGATCACAGGTACAGTGCAGTGTCCTTTATTGAATGTTCATCAAAGCTTGCTTTACGAATGGCAGCTTCTTCAGTGAGGGAAGCACTGTAGATGACCAACCCTGCCTTGTTGCTCGTTTTAGTCTGCTTCAATTGGAATGGAAAGGCATTGAATATCTTTTGACAAAGTGACCTGGCAGGATAAGTAGATTCATCTGAACCAAGAACGGACATATATCTTGTATGTAAGGAGGTCAGTAACTCTGCGCCATCATTTTCAATAAGTGTGCTAGTAATATACTGTTTTAAGGTTGCATATGTTTCATCGTGCCCTTTTGATGTTTCTGATCTCACATGGTGACTTTGTCCCTTCAATTGTTCTGCCTTCCTCAGATAGGATCGCCTGCAGGAATGATTATACTTAACTTCTTTGGCTACAAAGTCAATGCCAGTCAGCCTTGTGATCATAATATCATCCTTGAGTGTCAAAGCAGCAGCCCTTATAGGTTCAGCTATTTCTAGTAACTCACAATGCCCCAGAATTTCTCTGGGGACTTTCCCCATCTTCACTACATTACAGAAGATACGCACATTTTGGAAAATACCTGAAATATTCCTTGATGTAGGTTGATCCACTTTGGATCGCAAGACATGTGCTTTAGATGTGCTGGGAGTGTCAATGCTACTGAATTCACCACGAACAGCAGTGTAGTGTTGATAGCATTTTGGGTGATACCCAACACACTCATCAAACATATCAGATAATTTAATGACAAAGTATTTGGACGTGCTGAACAGTTGATGACGAGCTTCATTGGCCTTCACTACTTTTTCCCATGAAGTTGCATCAAAGCAATTTACTTTGTCAGTGGTTTTTCTTCCAAGATGAAGTATACATTTAGGCTCACCCATTCTGTCACTTGTGCTTGAAGCTACAGAAACTACATACTACTACATCTACTGACTACATTGAGACGGCAGCCTGCAAATACAAAAACAATAAAAGCCATGCTAAGCACCATCACCACCACCTACCCCAAGCACTACCATAACTAGTTTCATATGCATAATAGCAAACTCCCATTGTTTTGTCAGGTACCTGAAAGAAAAGTAATACGTTTAGCATAAGAAGCACCAAAATCTCTGCATTACTGTGCACCATCACCCTGAAGTACTTGCATGATATTGTATGTGGTATGTCAAAACGTTGTCATAATGTTGCATGTAAAATTTGCCATTTGTTATCTTTGTTATTTTTGCACCGCTCACAAACACCAGCGACAAAAACACAAGCGGCAATAGTAACTGATTAATATTCAAAATAACATGTGGCTAAGCACCTAAGTATGAAAAACGAACAAGACACCTTGTATACTTCAAGAACCAAAAGGTACACTATATGACTTGGGCAACAGAAGTTCGGTTTACTCATCAGAGCAGCACTGAAGATATATGTGGGATCGCAGTGTGCAAAATGAATTGGAAGAAGTAAATGATCTTCAATAGTTATCTCCATTTGGCATAGTAATTGTATATTGATCCACAGAGTGCACTGTCCAGAAGAGAAGATATCAGAGACAATGTACGGTATTCCGGACATTTTATCTTATGGGTACCCCTTTTGGAGCCATTTTTGGTAAAGATTCATGGGAAAACGTGAGAGAAAATGATTTTAATGATACCATCTCTGGATTTCTGGGAATATTTCACACTACAAACAAACATTCAAGTCATTCAATCCTCCCACACAAATAAACCAGTGAGCAATCATTGACATATTTGACCATATATATTATGCCGAACTATCGGTTAACAAGGCAACGTCGTGTTTAATTTTTAAAACAGAGTTTTATTGGTGATGTGTGGCTTTGCTTTATACCAAACAAACCAGTAAGCATTTACCCTTAGTACTGCAACCTTATTTTATGTTTGTGCTGTCTTTGTATTGTGTGACAGAGTATATCATCATGATGCGAAACACACAGAAGACGCATATTCTGGGAAAAGTGATTTTAGGGTACCTCTCTTTGAAGTGAATTTGTGAAAAAACGGACCGTAGGATTTTTGTGAGAATTGCATTTTTGAATTTCTGAGAAAAGTCTACCCTAGAAACAACCATCAAACCTTTCGGACCCCAAAACACAAATAAAACCCCCCGGGCTCTTGGACTAGGAATGGATTAGAGACTTGAACACCTTGGTATTTTCCAACATTCTAGAAAGAAGATAGTCATGAGAAGTATTGGTAAGCATTTTAGGGTAATGTAAAACAAGACAGACACCATTTAGTCATTGTGGAACATAAATGATTGTATTTATGACAATCACCGTTACCTGCTAGTAAGTGACATTTTAGCCACGTCAAGAAACATAAAAGATGCAAACCCTTCATTCAAATTCCCACCGAAGCATTAGATATTCCCCAGGATTAATATCTTAATGAGGTAAAACACAAAATAGTATGTTGTAACCTGCATTTTTACAGTTCTTATTAAATTATAAAAACAGTGGTACCTTTCAAATGAGACCACCCCTTCTGCCAGCTAAATGTGGTTTCGTGTTGCAGGTGGTCTTAAAATAGAAGAACATTTGGCAAAAATACCACAGAGTGGCATGAAACTGTGAGCCAAAACATATCTAGCTATGCATGTAAGTCTGAAAATCAGGGTCCACTGTAAATGTGCATGTATTGCAAAACTGTCCCTGTTATACACGCCATATTATTATGAAGCGTATTACCAAGAGTCAGTGACATCTCAGGTAACAACATACTTTTAGGGTTTTGCCTTTTGAAAATGCCGAGAAACGCCGAAGTGACGGGTAGGGTGAAAGGTACCTCGGCGTTTCTCGGCAAAAATTCCGAGAAACGCCGAGGGGAGAGTAGCATCGCAGCAGATCAAAACGAAAATTGGCGAGAAATGCCGAAAAAAAAATGCAAATTTCCTGAATGGCCCGTTCTCGGCGTTCTGGCTCTCGTATTGTTAGCGTGACTATGTTCATAAGCTAGAATTTAAGGTTCGTGAAAGCTTTCCTTTCAGTGAGGATAAGAGCAGCATGTCGCTACAAAGTTCATACCGTTACTTCAAAAGCATTGTAAAACTTAATTCAGGTCTAAATGACAAATTAAGCTTCTACCTACATCACTGAGCAATCTCATTTGCATTCTGTGGAAGATGTTAACATAATAAAGGGCTGAACAAAACTTACTGAATGCATCTCATCAATCCATGGCATTCTGAACAGTGTTGCGTAACATAGTTGATATCGCAGGGTGGACCGTTTATAGCTTCGTCTCGTAAGTTTTCAGTTGCATCAGGAAATCAGATCTGCTGTATAGTGTAACATGATACACAGGGGCCTTGTTAGTAAGTTCACAAATTTAGAAGAGAATCGTGATTTTAGGTTTGCCGTATTTGTTACACAATCCCCTTAATCTTAGATTCACTCAAATATGATCACGCCGGCCTTTTATATAGTTCGGACTCTTTTAGTTAGAATTTTGATTGTACTGCCCACAATATGTACTTTAATTTCATAATAATAATAATAATGATAATAATAATAATAATAATAATAATAATAATAATAATAATAATAATAATAATAATAATAATAATAATAATAATAATAATAATGATAATGATAATAATAATGATAATGATGATGATGATGATGATGATGATGTTGATGATGATAACACATGTAGCCGTATTACAGTGAAATCAACAGATTGCCTTGGCCAATTGGCTTTAAATGTGATTCTTTGTACTCGTACATGTATACACGTGTTTGCTAGCTTCACACATATCAGTTGTTTTACCCCTGGTGCATCAAATCAAATACATCTAAATTTAAATTATTCATTTAACCATAAACTTTCGAAAATTTTACATTAAGCACATGCCATTAAAATGTATTACGTGTGCTACTTGTTCAAGGTAGGCAGTTGCTCAAAATCATGAGGTGCACACACATATCTTCCGCCAGCATTCTATCTAAACTGCCTTATTAGAATGAACACACCGCACGTGGCATAACAAAATCTGTCTCTCTGCCCGGGATTTGACCTTAAACCCACGAATATGAGCCACTGCTATTTTCTTAGGACTGAAAATATCATGTTCGTGAGATGAAACAGGTCTCAAAGGCAAAATTGCCATGATTACGATGGTTTGCTTTCAACATTGCTCAGAAGCAATAACTTTATTTTGTGTTTCTTCAAAGTATACTGAACCAAACAAATAACGCAACCCTTAAACTTTTTAACTTAAATATTTATTGTTACTTTCATATCACAGAAACAAATTAGATCCATATTCTGCAGTCTTTTTGGCATAACATGTGAAAAACAAAAACTTGAAACTGTCAACGAGGGCGCGACCAGCTGGCAATAAACAGGGCAACATTGATTTGTAAAGTTCACAAATTGGCATGTCCACTAATACTGTGTGTGACCACCATCAGCATCTGTAACTGCTATACAACATCGGCGCATGGATGACACTAGCCGCTGCACCATCTGCCGGGGCACACGATCCCACTCTTCTTGAAGAGCCTGGCGAAGCTGCTGGCGGTTGGCAGGCGCTGGATCCCGTCTCCGAACACGCTGGTCAAGGTAGTCCCAAAGATGCTCAATGGGATTGATATCAGGTGAGAAGGCTGGCCATGGCAAAACGTTAATTCCTTCTCCTTGCAGAAAATCCATCGTCAGTCTAGCGGCATTGGGCCGAGCATTGTCCTGTTGAAACAAGTGGAGTTGGTGGTGTCTAATGAAAGGGACAGCAACAGGCTGAAGGATCTCATCCCTGTAACGGGCAGCGTTAAGATTGCCTTCAATGAAGATTAGCTGGGTTTTGGGTGTGAATGAAATTCCACCCCCACACCATCACTGATGCACCTCCAAATCGATCTGTTTCCAGCACACAGGCATCTGAGTAGCGTTCTCCCCTTCGTCGCCAAACACGTGTCCTGCCATCTGCATGATACAGGGTGAAGCAGGATTCATCGGTGAATTGCACATCCCTCCACTGTTGATGGGTCCAGCGAGTATGGGCAGTAGCCCATTGTTGTCAGGCTTGCCTTCTTGCCTGTGTCAAAATTTGACCCCTGTAAGGACGCCTGGCCTGTGTAGATGGTGTTCTTGTAGTCTATTACAGACTGTCTGGGCAGACATTCTGTTGTTGGTTCTGCCAGGTGTCTGTTGTGCAGTTCTAGTGGCTGGTCGAGTTCTGTTCCGCAGATTTGACACCCTGATGTGTCTGTCTTGTGCAGGCGTGGTTTCTCTTGGTCTCCCAGGATGCTGTTTATCAGCTGTGGCCCCAGTCTCCTGGAATCTTGTAGCAAGTCTGGATATAGTGGATTTGTGGACTTGCAGTCTTCTTGCCACCTCTGCTGCAGATAAACTTGCCTGTAGCATGCCAATTCCTCTCTCCCGATCTACTGTTGATAATCGACCCATAGTTCTTGGAATACTGTGCCAAATGAATCCCATGCTGCCCTTTTATTGTCCGTGAGGAGCTACACCCAACCAGTAAAGGTGCGAATGTTTTAGTCATGTGGGTAACACTGAATCCTGCAGTTGTCCTTGATTCAGCACAACCACCACACTTTGAAAGCCTCATATCCTCGCACACAGTTACGCTTGGGCTGATTTCAATGTGGCCTTTTCCTGTCCCAGAATCAAAGACTTGGCAACCTTAATTTCAGGTGTCAGAGACTTGCGTAAAATAGCCTGCTGTAGTCACTCTTGATTCATGACAATGACCCCATGGCAAGGTCAGGGTACTGGACCTTGAGGTCACACTACTTGGTGCATTATTTTAGACTGATTTAACAACGGTTCGTATATTTCTGAACTTTAAATACAGTTCCAATGTGAAAATAAACCCAAATGAAAAAGTTGCGTTTTTGTTTGGTTCAGTATATATTATGTCAGACAATGTGAACGATGGTGTGCTAATCTACCAAAGATTATATACAGTAGAAGCTGTCCATGAGGTCATCTCTGCTAAGGGACCAACTGTGCTAAAGGACCAGTCTCAACATTCCCATTAGCATATTTTAGTTTAATGTTACCTGCCTTAAGCGACCAACTGTCACAAAGAACCATTTTCACAGGTCCTGTGGGTGGCCGCTTAAGATAGATTCCACTGTATTGTTATATGTATGATACCTATATAAGGTAGTTTTGGTTTGCAGAAACTGGATGAATTTGACCCTTTGAGTGCCACATTTTTACTGAGTGAACTGCTTTCCTCGGTGCCCTTTGGGTTCTTTGCAACCATAGCGTGTCGAGGAAAGCTGCTGACCTGGACTGTTATATTCTATGTAATTGTACGCACGCTACTACTTGAACGAAAGATCTTTTAAAAAGGAAAATGTACCGTGCTCTCCCATAATTCAGAGCAGTTCAATTTAAGTAGTTCCACTTTGGTCGCAGTTGGCGCTGAACGAGTTTATAAATATAATATGCTTATTGTGCACAGGTTGAAGACAGTCGTTGAAGCCTTTATATGTTTGTTGCACAAAGCCTGCGTTCCACGTGGTCTGGCATTTTGGAATAAATGTGGTTTTTGCAATGTCTTGCAAGGTTGAGCATTATGTGGTCCAATACATAATAAAGTCTAATAGAAATGACCTACATACAAATAAGCTCAAGTGAATACATGATACGAACAATTGGTATTAGTGCACAATCCACGACAACCGGTGGGATATCATGCTCAATGCTGTGTAACTTCTAAGCGCGATAGCAATAACCAAATGCATCAATTATTTTCATTTGATTTAAATGAAAGGCGCGTTTCTAAAATGTACGTAAACAGTGTTAAGATATTGTTCACGTCTCTATATAATACATGGAGCTACACGAGATACGAAAGCGCAGGTACAGACTATCATAATTTATAACAACAAACATTTTCAAAATTCCAACCATCTTATTAGTAAAAAGGTAGACGGTACAAATAAGTTATCATTTTTATGTAATGTTTCTATTGACGATACAAATGGATATTGCTTGCGTTAGGTGTTGTCGTACGGAGCAATTTCCACTTATACCAATTCTCCCGTTGTAGCGTAATGCTGCAGCAGAAAGGACCAGTTCTTTCAATGTGCCGTTCCTTCAGTTCTCAATGTGAATGGAGCTGTACACCTTACATACCCCCTCCTCATTCTTCCAGAGGAAGACAAAGCTGCAACAACCGAGTAGTTTTGCTGCATCTCTGTTCCAGGAATTCGAATAATTATTTGATCACTAAGATCACTGAGATTGATGTTATAAGAGAAATATGTCTAATTTCATGGATTTTAATTCTGTGATGACGCGTCTTTTCCTGTTTGAACATTTTTGCACGTAAAAAGTCCGAACTTGCCATGAATGTACTTCTATGCATATTAAAGTCTTGAGTTTTATAAAGGATATCAACGGTTTTGAAAACTATACAAATTAGGATTATTTGAAAATTTAAATATTGAATATCTACAAAACGATAATAGGTACAGGTAGCCAATCCAACTTCAATTCATATGTTTGTAACACTGCCTTTTTTACAATTTGCATGTGACCTTTAAAGGTCAAAAATCAAGGTCATTTTGCCATTTTAAGACTTCTTTTAGCCATAACTCCTTCAGTTTTCATCAGTTTTTGACCATGTGAGGTTTAAATTGTTGATATTGTGATACATCATTGCAATTTACTCTAAAAGTCAAAGGTCAGGCTAATTTGCATGTTTGAAAATTTCATCCAGCAAAGACTTCGGCCAATTTTCATTACATTTTATCTTATTTGACTCACCTTGTAAGCAATGCAACACTGAATGGTTTTGTAACTAGCATTTTACTACTAAAGGTCAAAGGTCAAGGTTACTTGGACCTTTGAACGTTTCATCTAGCCATAACTTGGTCATTCTTCATCCCATCTCTTATCATGATGAACTCAAATTGTAGGCATTGCAATACTGTGTGGTTTTGTAATTTAAATGTTACCTCTAAAGGTCAAACGTCAAGGTCATTTGGCTCTTTGAATAATTCAACTAGCCGTAACGTGGTCTATTTCTATCTGATTTGGTTTATGGTGGGGCTAATTTGTATATATTGTAACACTGTTCATTTTGGTCAATTTACATGTGCCCTCGAAAGAATAAAGGTGAAGGTCATTTGGGCTTTGAAAGTTTCACATAGCCATAACTTGGTCAAATTTAATCCTATTTCTGTCATGTCGGGCTCAAATTGTAGGTAATGCTACTCTGCACATTTCGCGATTTACATAAAACCTCTGAATGTCAAAGGTCAACGTCATTTAGACCTTTATAAGTTTCCTTCAGCTATAGCGTGGTGAATTTCCATCCAATTTTGATCATGTTGAGCTCAAACTCCAGGTATTGCAACACATGCACATTTCTGTAATATTCACGTAACCTTTAAAGGTTAAAGATCAAGATCATTTGGACCTTGGAAAATTTCATCTGGCCATAACTTGGTCAACTTTTATCCGATTTAAATCATTTTGAATTCAATTTGTAGGTATTGAGACTCTGCATATTTTTGTAATATATATATATATATATATATATATATATATATATATATATATATATATATATATATATATTACAAAAATGTGCAGAGTCTCAAAACCTGCACTTTTTTATTATTTATATGTGACCTCTAATGGTCAAAGGCCAGGGCCATTTGGACTTTAAAATTTTCATCTAACCATGGTTATATCTTTTGAAGGCACACCGATTTGCTTTGATGCAAATCCTCTTTTCTAGTGATAACTTCTCCTTAGTGTAGTAAATGGAAACACGTTGCATTTACCGCAGCAACACGAGGCTGAACTTTGACACTTAAATGTAGATGTAATAAGTAAATTAGGCAACCCCCCCCCATATGAGCTACTTAATGAAATTAGCATTGCTGGTTTGAAGTACTCAAAGTAAGGCGGTGCTGTGATAAACCTAAAAGCCAGTTTTATATGTTTGTAAAAAGGGCTATAAGGGACAATTTAAATGTTCAAGTAGCGATCACAAAACTGCAATCACTGTTTCGTTATTTTCCTGGGAATACAGGAAGTATAAGCACTTAAATGGGACGGTTACGCATATATTTATTCGAATGTAAATAATTGTTTTAGTTTAAACATATTTATTTCAACTGGATTGCCCTATAGTACATCGAGATGTCACTAATCGAGGGATTCTCCAGAACATGGAGTGACACACTAAATGTATATTACAAAACACACAGAACAAAACAAGAAAAAATTACCCAATTAAGAGAGAAGCTCTACACATGCTTCAGATTTGTACCCTGCATACAAAAATCACAGCAGTAGTACTCATCAAAATGCAAAACAAAGCAAAATAGTTCACTGCAGGTAGAATGTACACACATACGTCCATGTTCACAATAGTACGGACTAGCGGTAGAAAATTTCATGAAGGACATTTGGGAAGTAAGAATTATGTAAATCAGCAACTAACTCAATTGAAAATTACTGCTTATGCATAACAGAGCTAAGATATGAAGCGTCTTGTATCTACGATGTATCTGTGGAAAGCATCACAAATTTGTATGTTGAAGGGAATGGACAAGAATAATTGTGACCTTGGGTTTTAATATCTAAAGCTAAGGTGTAAATTTCCTTGAAGGCATTATCCCCCAAAAAACTCGACAAGATCCAAATCTAGTAATAGAGTGTTAAGTGGAGAGACTTTTGATGCATTTAGGAAAAGGGAAAGGATCGAAGATATCAGGAAGGCAGCGTCACCAACTAAGTACCAGTGTACGTCACGACTCCACCTAACACGATTAGTTTAATTTTTCGTTCAATACAAGTGTTGAATGATAGTGGAAATAATGGCAGATGCGTCACAACACAAGCAATCTATCCACTTTCATATCGCAAAACTGAACTTGTAACCTTTATTGTTATTTAACAAAACGTTTTGTTAGTGGGAACAGAATAAAAAAAAATCAAGATCATTGATCAAGTACTAGATGCAACTATTTGCACAATGTGCGTTCCATTGTGACCAATCCGAACAACACACGGACATTCAATATTCTTTAATGAGCCTGTCATATGGATACCCGAAATGAATATCGGGTTCCTTTTCTTAGCTGACTGTAATACTGTCTGTGTCAAACTTTAAAAAAAATGTGTCACATTTACCAAACCAGGAACGTGGATAAAATTTAGTGTGTAAATGTCATAGTCATGTCTTCAAACATATACTGAGTTTGATACTGGTAGTTATGACATAAATTTTCTATTGTAAGCATTCCTTATTCCCCAAAGGGTACGTGACACCGTTGGTTTTCCACCCGTATTCTCTTATCATGAAAGCCAATTGTCACCGTCGCCTAGCGATAGGCAGGGAATTTTACGGAAAATGAATGTGCAAGTAACGGCCATACATCATATTTAAGGATGCAAACATTACTGGTATATCTTCCTTGGTATTAAATCTGTAAGAAACGTCGATGCCTCTCCCGACGTTAAAAATCCTTACAAATCTCGAGCCCGTTCCTTCCGAAAAAGCCCAATGGGTTAATTTGCAACCGATAAAGTTATTATAAAGCCTCTCGTCCTACTGGAAACGTGACTGTTGTTTCGGGAAACAAGTCGACAATCACGCGGTTTATGTTTTCTTACAGCAACTATGCCTGACTTTTATCAATTTCGTTCCACTCCACACAAATTATAGGCCTATGGCTAATATTTCAATGCTGAATTTTCCGTGCACTAAATAAAATATTTTCTTCAATGATCTTAGTACGGTTAAACAACTGTAATGTTTTCTTAGAATTCAAGATAGATCCCATATCCCTGTAATACTAGCTTTGTAACTGAGTCATATTGTGGTGTCATGACTCGCAGGTAAAATACGGATGGGTTGCTCTTCCCGACACCACAGGACAGGTTGCGGGAACTGAGTCATGTCTGTGTGAAGAGTTTCATGCGAGACGAACAGATCTTTCAGTTCATTGTGCGCGAAGCCACACCATATTTCATACAATTGAGCTTTCTGTATAACCAAGGTTTATATTTTCTGCTTTGATCCTCAACATAGTCACCTGAACATGCATTAGCATTTCTAACGCCGGGGGTCGTCGAAGTCTCAATACCTTCTAGGTATGCAAACCGGGTTACTGAGGTGTGGTGAAAGAAACTAATTGTAAATAACGTAAGCTCCGATTGATCACTGAATTCAAAATTTAATTCAGCAGCAGCAATAGTGTTATGAAGTCGATCGGTAGCATTTCATAGGTCAAGACTTCCCTGGCGTTTGCTCCAAAAAGAAATAGATTCTAGTTATTCATTCGCTTATGCATATGTATATATATATATATATATATATATATATATATATATATATATATATATATATATATATATATATATATATATATATATATATATATATATATATATATATATATATATATATATGAGCCTGACTGAGCATGCACTTTGAAATCGAACCGGGTACTCGGTACTCGGTACTCGGTACACATTACCGATCCAGAACCGGGCACCGTTCGGGTTCAAACAAGAAAACGTTCGACAGGGGTTAATAGCTGTTACCCTTTTGCATAGGGGCATTACTATAGTTAGTGTAATTAAGGCGATTAATGCAACCCATGTGACACACATAATTGCAAAGTATCGTTTGTTGCATTGTAAAAAGTGTATAAGAGTACGAAAAGTAACCTCAGTGACCTTTTTATTTAATTTTATTGCCAACATTGACAGTGATAACCGAACCGAACGTTTAGCGACGGTAAAAGCTGAACCCGAGCCGCGTATGTATCCTAAAACCCGGTAAGCTCGGGTTCGGTTTTTCCTTGCTCGGTCTGGCTCTTGTATATATATATATATATATATATATATATATATATATATATATATATATATATATATATATATATATATATATATATATATATATATATATATATATATATATATATACAATACATACATATATATATATATGTATGTATGTATTGTATACCGGTATATATATAAAAGTATATATAGAGAGTGAGATGGAGGGCAGGCAGACAGACAGATAGCAGGCAGACAGACAGACAGACAGACAGACAGACAGACAGACAGACAGACAGACAGACAGACAGACAGACAGACAGACAGACAGACAGACAGATAGATAGATAGATAGATAGATAGATAGATAGATAGATAGATAGATAGATAGATAGATAGATAGATAGATAGATGTGGACCGTGTGGGCCCAAACAATGTAGCCTGTTAAGTCTAAACAGAGTTTCAATTGGCCAAAGTCTCAGTTGTTAGGCCAGGCGCCTATGTGTCCACTGGTTTCCACCTGGGCCACCAGGCCAATAACCTGGGAATGAGTTCACTATTCTTTTCCGATGTCACTGGCCTGAATTATGCAGACCCACTTGACATCGGTTAACATCAACTGCATGCACTAAAAAATCTGTCTTATTTAATTTGGGTGTGCAGAATGATGGCAGCCTGTTGTATCGTCAACTGCTAAAGTATGTTGCATATACATCGCCAAAGCAGGATTCTTTTGTTTTCCAGGATCAGTAAGGCCGATGAAAGAGCAGTGTCGTCGCACCGGGCGTATTTGGCCAAAGAACAAGAAGACACTTAGTAGGGTTTAAAAGCTGCTGATTGTTCATAGGTTTACAACGGAGTAAGTTAACGACAAATACGAAGAAAGAAGAAAAAAAAAACGATTACTGGCAACAAGTCGTCCAAAGAGAAAACTTGTTAGCGCATACCTTCACGTACACCGTTGGGAGCACGGTTGGCCGCGCTGCAACACGGTCGCCTTCCACCTCTGCGGCCCGGGTTCGATTCACGGCCGAGGAAGCATGTGGAAAGAGTTCCTACCACTCTGACTGTGCACGGTGGTTTTCTCCGAGTCCTTCGGTTTCCTCCACCAAACATGTAGGTAGGAAGTATACGCCACGATCTGCGCCATGGAGAGTGATTAATATAGGCTTGGCCTGCTTCGCAATCCATGTTAAAGATATGGGTCTATACCATACCTTCACAGTCGTGGCCGATACGTTTGTGGATACTGGGAGCCATAACTTTGCAGTCTTTTGCATAAAAGTTTTTGAATGCTTCCTGTGCCTTTCCTTCTTCCAAATTCTTCTTCATTCGAGCGACTGGCAGGTCCAATTGGGCAGCAAGGTCTAAAATATATTATCAACTTTTACACTTGATTTACTCTAAAACACCCAGTAGTATTCATGTTAACAACAACTCTGTTATCATAAATTGGCATTTGTGGGTACGGGATTACAAATTTTGAAGTCATAATATTATGCTTAACCCTTAAAGTGCTAATCATCGCAATAGTCGTTTTCTCGTTACCGTTAAACATATAATGGTTAAAAGTTTCAAATTTCTCATGGAGGTAGCTTTCATTCAATTACCAGCGGGCCTAGTCCAAAGCAAAATGTAGTCTTGGTTAACAGCTTTCCTGAGGACACTTTGCACGCATTGCGCACAAGGTGTCCCCGGAAGAGCTTGTGACACAGTCTCAAAACCGCGCTTTAAGGGTGAATTCCTATCGTTTTTTAAGCGAAAGTTTTTTTTGCTGATATGTTCAGTGAAATAACAAGGGTAATATACTTCTTCACATATACCATTTTGGTCTAGCACAGGTGGTAAATGTACATAACAAATGTATCAGTTATTTATAAATAATTGAGCTAATATTATCCTTTTGGCTTTTGTATCATGAACGAAATAGTGGGGAAGTTTTCTTTTATTATATTTTTTTTTGCCATTAAAGCGGTGGTGATTTTGACCGCTATATATTCATTTTCATTTCATATTTAGTTCGGTTGTTGTGGAATAGTATATTTTGGTGGCGTTGCCATATATACTCAAAGAATCCTTACCATGTACCCGCCGCTACAAACTTGAATCGGAAAACTGTGAATGTCTCAGGGCAGCAAGTAAACGTCTATCTGTTCTAAAACGGCTAAAGTTCAAACTTTCCTGGGTAACCTTATCAAAGTTGTATTTGACCATGGTTCTACACATTCTAGAAAACTGTTGTGTCTTTCTGTTCAAATTAGTGTTCTTCTCCAAAATGTTCAATAAGCTTATTAATTGAAGCTGGATTGGTTATCTGTACCTAGAATAAAAACGTTTTGGAGATATTCAAGATTTAAATTTTAAAATGACCCTAATTACCATAATTTTTAAAACGGTTGAACCTGTTTACAAAGAGTCAAAACTTTTGATTATGGAAGTATAAGCATGAGAAGTTTGGAGTTTCTACATATAATACTTTTCAAGCGAAACGTTGGACAAATTTGCCGGTAAAAAAGGAAAAAAGAAGAAATGAAGGATGAAATTAGAGAGGAAGATTTGCTCCAAAGTTAATCTATCTGTGTGCCTTCAAAATTATTAATTGCTAGAACTTTTGTCCTTTGGTATTTACCATTTAATTAAGCTGATGGTTGGATGAAAATTTCAAAGTCCAAATGATTTCGATCTTTGACCTTTAGAGGTCGCATGTAAATTAAAAAATGTACAGTGTTTAAAAATTTACAATTCAAGCTTACTGAAACTTTCAAAAAGCCGAATGACCTTGTTCTACAGCGATCATGGAAATATTATTCTCCTTTAGGATGCTTCACTTATTTCTGATCCTGAAAAGGTGTGCAATATTTTCAATGATCCTTATGTTAGCATAGCCCAACACATTGGTCATATGTCTAGCTCTGACCAACCACTGCATGACATGGAAACTTACGGTGATAACCCTAGTGTCAAAGCCATATACGATAATACAAACAAACTAACAAACATTTTCAATTTTCGGAAAGTTGGAGTCATGAGGTTGAAAAAAGATAATCACAAATTAACCCTAAGAAGTCGACTGGCTACGACCATATTCTCCAAATTTGGTAAAACTTTCATCAAATGTCTTGGCTTCTCCTCTTACTAGTATTATAAACAAAGGCCTCATCACTTCCACATTCCCCAAGATATGAAAATGGCAGAGGTTACACCAGCTTATAGAAAGAAAATTGTATTATCAAGGGTAAATATAGGCCTATCAGTGGCCTCCTTTGTTTCTCTATTATTTTTGAGAGCATCATTAGTGAGCAGCTTGGTACATTCATGGAAGCAGTTTTCTTATCATCCTTTGAATCAGCCTTTAGAAAAGGTTATAGCTGCAATAACCTACTTATGAAAATCATCCAGGAATGAACAAGAAACCTTGACAATGAAAAATATGTCAGTGCAATATTTATGGACTTGTCAAGAACATTTGATTGCTTACCCCATGCACTTGCTCCACCTCAGCTGAAAGCATATGGTTTACAGTACAGGGCTCTTCAGCTTGTGAACAGCTGCCTTACTGATAGATAGCAGTGGGTCAAAATAGCTGATAAACGTAGTGACTGGCTGAAAATCATTAAAGGTGTCCCTCAGGGGTCTATTTTAGGACCACTTTCATTCAACATTCTTATTAATGACATGTATTTTATGATAAAGGGTTGTCATCTGTACAACTATGCAGATGACAACACTTTATCCTTCAGTCATCATGACCCTGAAAATCTGCTTTTCATTCTTGAGCATAAATCTGGAAAAAAAGAAGCCAGGCAAATAAATGTTCTCACACGAATCAGCTGATATCTTGACGAGTCCTACAAACCTTTGATTTTGAGGTCTGTTATTCTTTTAAATTTTAATTATTATCCTCTTGTCTGGCACTTTTGTGGTGCTACTCTTGCCAAAAGCTTGGAAAACTTACAGGAACGAGGTCTTCGTTTTGTTTTTAACGACCATTCTGGTGACTACTGCACCATTTTAAAAACGGCAGGACTGCCAACATCATCTAGAGGGGACTACGTTCCCTAGCCACAGAAGTGCATAAGGCCCTAGGCAGCTACGGTCCATACTACACTCAGAATATGTCTTTACAACTTCAGTCTAATAAGAATTTCCGGTCATCTAGATATTTGGATCTTCCTTCTTTTAATAAGGTCACTTTGGGAAAAACGTCTTTGGGATATTTTGGCATCAAATTTTTTTGGAACAGAATCCCAAACAAAATAAAAAATGCTGTCATTCTCCAAGAATTTAAAGAAAAAAAACTGATATCATTTTGGAATTTTGATAACACTTGTAACTGTTCTGGCTGTCAATAGTTTCACTGTGATCTAAATATAGGGAGGGCTCAAAACTACCTCCACTGAATCATTTAAGTGTTTATTCTGTGATACATTTTATATACAATCTTTTTCTACTGTGATCTGAATATCTCGATGACTGGAAAGTACCTACTCTAATTAATTTTAGTGCTTATTCTATGATAATATACTGTATATACAATCTGTTTTATTTCATGTGTGCATTACTTTTAGCCTGGGCTAATTTTTTATGGTCGGTTGTAATAGCCTCTGGCTAATGTTCTGTAATTTTCAACGTACCGGCTTTAAATGAACATTTGTATCTTGTATATATATATATATATATATATATATATATATATATATATATATATATATATATATATATATATATATATATATATATATATATATATATATACATATACATATATTAATGCAGCTCCAAGCTCGAATAATAAGCAACCAGCCCCAGATGGCAAGAGTGTGGTCATAGCACATCCGACACTTCTGTGGTCACATGTGAGTTGTAACCGGAGAACCAGCAGTGCATTCAAGTGTAAAGATTGACAATGACATCAAACAAGATAAATTACGAAAAACCAAGTGCAGCGGGACCTGCTGTAATCAGCCACAAAATGTTCTGTGGTCACATTGGTGTGACGTTTGAGTCAGGTTCTTTCCATATATCCTTGCGGTGAAAGGTTTTCTGTTACATATAGTCACTTTCCCTTGGCAGAAAGAATGGTACAACAGTAGTGGAAGTAGTAGTAGTAGTAGTGGTAGTAATAAACTGTAGTAGTATCGACATAATTTGTCCAACATAATACAAAATTGGCGTGAATATCACAAGATCAGAGTTACAAGTTACATTTTAACACTAAGATATGATAATGTCAATATTATAATGCCTGTAATGTCATTTCCAACAAAAAATTGCAAGTCTTTCATGAAGGACTTTCAAGTCAGATATATCTTTTGCCTCAATTATGCAATCTGGGAATATAAATTACTTTTGATACATTTCCTTTATGTCGTGCGCCAGAAGACAAGATTTAAGACATGGGGTTCATTCTGTACACTAGGCATCGAACAGCGGCACAATCTTTGTTCTCGAGGGGAGCGAGACAATTTCCTTGTCTCTATCATTAATTCAATGCGTGGAAAGACGAAGGCGTGTGACAGATATATTCACAGTTTCTGGTATAGAGTGTTCCAAGGCTCTTGGATACATTGCATCCCAAAGACCAGATGAAGAAAATGAGACGTTTTTCACATATGTTTAAAATGTGTGACTCAGGTCATGGATCAATTTCTGAAAACTGTGTCGAATTATGGGTATAGTCATTAATAGCATGCGAAGCTGAAAGTAATTTACAGGAATACCCCCACCCCACTCAGCCTTCAAGTTGTAAACGTTGTTTCATCACGCAGTTTTCCTAAAAACATTTACCACATACATGTACTCTAATAACTATACCTATGCACAGAACTGACAGAAGGTTATTATACATTATTATATTCATATAACCAGGGATAAATCACCAATATTGTACTAATTTTACATTTTTATTTTTTTTTATTCGTGAGAGAGATTCATGTAGTACGCTTTGCCTTTTTCCCAATCGATATTTGTCAATAAAATATCTTTAAACCGATATTGTACATTCGTCCAAATAAATATAAGCTTTGCTCTGGGCTTGATGAAGACCGTACCACGTTTTTTTATGTGAACATGCTGTGTGACTCTGAAGAACCCAGGAACAAAACGATCGTCCCAGAATAGCCGAAGATATCCGTCGTGACTTGTGCCGCCGTGGTAACTTATTTTGGTCATGACCACATGTCCCATGAAGCTAATTTCTAGATGAACGCATTATTTCATGATGCCTCATATTCCTTTACTTTTATAAACCAGAAACTAATCTTTGTGTTACTTAACTTAAACAATACATATCACACGCACGCAGAAACTATCAATTGCCCCCACATGATGAGTGTCCAGCGGGTGGCGTTGAATGTTATATATACGTGTCAACTCCTTCAGTGACAAGTTTTATCAATAGCATATTTTGGTATGCTTTAACTGGTTCAATGACATACTTTGAACAGAGTCAACAGCTTTTTTCATTGCTACCAAAGCGCGCCGATAAGAGCTTTTGACTTGGACTGCGATATTGTATATAACCACAAACATACTGGTACTTTTGTGGACGGGTTTTCTTTACAGGGAGTAGCCATATAATAATTCAGAGCGGTCCTTTGCAAGTAGTTCGACTTAAGTGGCAGTTGGCACTCAAAGAGCGGATCTGATGCAAACCGAGGGAGGGCGAGTACCCGGACAATTCTTATGTGAGTAAAATGTAATACATCAGCAATTACTGGGTGTCGTTTTTATGTCTGTGTGCCAAAAACATACATACAGTTTTCCTAGAAATTCTTTCTTTCCTCCGTACTTTTTTCTGTCTTTCTTTTTTTGCCAGGAAATTTGTCCGCCCTTTTTCTTGGAGATTCAAATTTGGCACAATTAAACTTCTATGGACGATGTCTTGCCTTTCTATAATGGTAGGTCATGATTTTAAAAATTATGCAAATGAGGCTAATTAAATGTTTAAGGCTTAATATATTACATACTATAGTAGATGTGGTTCCTAGTGTATAGGAGGTCTAAAATAGCATGGCAAAGGTCATCTCAAATGTCATGTCAAGGTCACGGGTCATATCACGGTTAAAGGTCAATTTCAGGTCAAAATGTCATTTTAAAGGTCAAAGTTAACTTCAGGTTGAGGTCATCTAAATGTCAAAGGGCATTTCGAGGTCAAAGGCCGCTTTCGATGGTGGCTGCCCAATGCACACATTGTCAATTTTGCCACTTGAAATAATCTTGTAGCCATAACTCGGTCAGTTTGTAGGCAATGTTGATCATGTTGGGCTGTACTTGTAGCTTTTCTGACACTGCACAACTTTGTATTTTTCATAGGACCTCTCAATGTAAAAGGTCAGAATCATTTGGACTTTTGAAATTTTCATTCAGCCACAAATCGGTCAATTTACATCGTATTTTAACCATGTTGGACCCAAATTGTAATAATGCAACACTGCATATATTTATAATTGCATGTAACCTCCAGAGGTCAATGTCGTTTTACCATTTGAAATTTTCTCCCACCCCATGCTGTGTACACTTCAGCGAAAGATACCCGTCTAAAAACCATTTCGCATGGTGTTTTCACCCCCATTTCTCCTTGCAAGCCTTTGCTGTAGGGTCAGACTTAACCTGGACTTCAAACAACACCTAGTAACGCAACCTAATTGCTATTATGTAATCAGTGAGAAATACTTTAGTCAGTGGATCAGGGGTTCTAGATACCTTCATCCAGTGACTTTTCTTTTAAAATTTAAACAACATGTGGTAATCATGTTAATTTTCTCAAAATGCTATATTGAATTGACACATTAATCTTAGAAATTGGCAGATAGAAAGTGGACTTGTACATCTATTTTGTACCATGAAGCAAGGAAAATGGACTAGCGGCAGCTGTTCTGGTAATTAAGAAATCAAGAGAAAATGACAAGCAAGCTGGCTTAGGTTGTGTGCACAGTGATCAGCGCCTGGCTTCAAAGAGTGTTGGACTTGAGTAGGAAAAAAAAATGGGGGGGGGGGGGGTGAAAAGTCTATTTCCTTGGTAGCTAAGGTGTACACATTATGCATAACTTGGTAAATGTTCATCCGACTTTATCATGTTTGGGCTCAAATTGTAGATATTGTTGCGCTGCACATTTTTGCAATTTAAATGTGGCCTCTAAAGGTCAAGGTTATTTGGCCCTTTGAAATATTTATTTGGCCCTAAATTTATTAATTTTCATCTGATTTGTTTTATGTCGGCCTTATAATGATATTGTAACACAGTACATATTTTTGAAATTTACATGTGGCCTCTAAAGATGAAGGGTCAAAGTCATTTGGACTTTTGGAAACTTCATCCATTCATTAATCAGCCGATTTTCATTAAATTCTAATCATGTTGGACTCAAACGGTAGGTATTACAACCATGCACATTTTTGTAAATACACATAACCTCTAAAGGTCAATGTCATTTGGCTCTTTGAAAGTTTCATCTAGCCATAGTTTTGTCAATTTTCATCTGATTCGGTTCGTGCTGGGCTTAAATAGTAGGTATTGTTAGACTGTACATTTTTGCATGTGACCACTCAGGGGCAGAGGTCAATGTCATTTGGCCCTTTGAAGTTTCCATCAATCCATAAGCTATTCTGAATGTGAAGTACCAAGGAACGAAAGTTGTACAATTTAATATTTACAACTTTTAAAGGCACACAGACCTGCGTTGAAGCAAATCTTCTTTTCTAGTTCCCATATTGCTGTTACCAAGGCTCTCTCTCTCTCTCTCTCTCTCTCTCTCTCTCTCTCTCTCTCTCTCTCTCTCTCTCTCTCTCTTTCTCTCTCTCTTAATATATTTACGTACTCTAAGTACACACTACATAAAAATGGTTTGCAAATTGATAGAGTATATATATATATATATATATATATATATATATATATATATATATATATATATATATATAAAGTACCAAATTACAAGGTTTTCGGGGTGTTTTTTTTTTGGGGGGGGGGTGTTCCGCAAGCATCGCTTTGAACAAAGACGCTGCCCCCCCCCCCCATTTAATCGTGAAAAGGTTTTCATATTGTATCTCATCTCAATTATCATAATGATTTCAGTTTCATACATCTGATGGTGTAATTCTTCATATATTAAAAACTAATTTTGGTTATGCTATCAGTTTCATAAATCGTGTCTAGAGAATGTACCTCCAATTACTCCCACATCTAATGAATGAAATATATAATAGAATGCAGCTTCCATCTGCCGGTTCAGGGCGCTTTGATTTCAACGGAAGCCGTCGATTCAACTTTGGGTCGATTATCTTTTGGTTTTCAGCAGACAGAAAGGCAGTGCTTCGGAATTCAGTTTTAAGACTTTTCATTTGCATATATTACTTCATACATATATCCACAGGTACGTGTACCCCTTTCGTTGTTTTTTGTTATAGGTCTATACCTGTAGCATATGTAGATTAACTGCAGATTTAACTATATTCTGGGACCTTATTAAGGACAGGTAAGACTTAGAGCAAATTTGAGGTACCCGCTATCCTTCAAAGTCTACGGAACGAAAGTTATAGACGGAAACGCGTACAAGTATTCATTTGTGGAATGTTTATTGTATTAACTAATTTCACCATTTGCTTAGGTGTCTGACATTTGACATGTTTGCCACCAAACTGAATGTTAACTAATAATTAGGTGGCGAATTTGATATTAATTACATTTAAAGTCTGTGATCATGTCCTTTCCACAAATATATATATAAATAAATTTTCCCTTTTTTTTTCAGTCTGTGAACTCTGATAGCTAGTCATTATACACAAGTCTCTTTGGTGTCTTATATGTCCGTAATATCAGGACCAAGTCGACAGGCACCCAAGTTTTGTGGGTCCTGTGGTACATGTAAACGCGTAACATTAGCTGACTACATACAGATTAAACGATATTATAGGACCTTATCAAAATGACAATAAAGTAGAGAAGTACCTGAGATTGGCGTCAATTATTAGAAATTATAATATATATTCTTCATGTTAAGGTCACTCCGCAAGTACAAATCAATGCGCAGCAGACATACATCGTTCTATCCTGTTTTTGTCCATATTCTTACATTGCGTTTCAAAAGTTAAATTTGAAGAAACATTTCTGTTCATTAACACATCGAAAATGGCACTCATAGATATAGCTGCCAAATGACAGTTTGAAAAACGCGTTCAGAAATTAGTTTCAAAATTTAAATGGTTAAAACCTTGTGAATGTATTATGTTCTTTTCAAGTACTTATAAATATATATATATATATATATATATATATATATATATATATATATATATATATATATATATATAATATATATATATATATATATATATATATTGCTTATGGGACTGACCTCCAGCAAAGTTTAATGCTTTAAACAATATTTATCAAATCGTACATTTACGGCTCCACATATTGTTGTTCCCACCCCTAAATTGCTTCATATTTTTGACATTCAAGTGCACTTCAGACCATGATACTGGTCAAAATCATTGTGATTGTTACACAAATTCTTCATTGAAAATTCTTATTTGAAAACAAAACATTTTTCATATAAATGTACGAATGGACAAACGTCGTCCATCAAATAGCAGTGCGTTCAATTTCCTGTAAATGTCTTTTTACATGATTAAGCAGCTTTAACATATATGTCGGTCGTTGTCATTGATTAAATATGAAAATAGTCCTAGCATACATCTAAATATAGATATGCCCTTCTTTGTTGGCAACACTTTACGTCCTTTTGGATCGGCGGGCTTGCTAAATTGGGCCCAAGATATAATGCCATATTGCCATTCTGACCCACACCTCAATATGTTTTATTGCACATTTAGCATACGCTTCTGTTGTGGGAAGGCATTGTTCGTGTGCTAGAGGTTTCTCCAATTTCGTGGGCTTTCGTCTTCCTGTAAATTGCACAATGTACTGTGTACATATATTAATATTTATGACGAATAAAGTATCATAAAAACGGTCAATAAAATCATGTACACTTTTTACTTAAGGTGACTTTTTTGGAAGATGAGGCAACATCATATCATAAAAATAATCGGCTACTTACTCCTGGTATTTCAAGTCGAGTCCATATTCCTTCGGAAAGGCCGTTTCCAAACTGGTGGCATACCAAACGGAAACTCCTGCCATGAAAAGGCAGCAAAGAGGAATGGAAGTTATCGAGAGCAAAAATTCAAAGAAACAACTGGGAGAAATAGCATGCTCCATCAAAAAGTTGAAAATAAAACGGGAAAAAAGACCGACATGCGTGTGCGTGCCAACAGTAAAAGAGTCTTTGGTAACAAATTTGATGACATGAAGACCCTTCAAACAGAGCCAGGGAGAGAGAGAGGGAACAGCCGCCTGTTTCAACGGAGCGAAATACCAACATCAACAGAATACCCTGAAACATTAATAGCAGGGAGAAAACTCTTGTCCTTGAACGTCGTCTTGAAAATTCTTCTGCAAGAAATATATCTCAAAAGAGAGCAAGCGAGAAAAAGAAAAGAAAAGCTTCGACGAATAATGACTTCGCTCCAGCTCATTGGCAAAAGATGGGGAAATAGTTCTTTATCGCAGGTAAATACCCGAGTCTTGGCATCAATAGCTTTAACAAGGCCTTCTAGCTGCCTGTATGTGTCATATTGTGATTTACGAGTATTACAACTTTACAGGGCATATATTTTATACACTATTCAGGTGTGTTTCATAAGTATATTTTGCAAAGATCAAGCAAAAACCTTGATTCAAAAGGAAGTGAAATATATAAGAAAGGCCAAATGACTTTGTATGTCACATAGAAGAAATATTTTCGCACAGTTTTCATACAGTTTACTGCAATTCTGTCCATGATCAAAACGGCAACCATAATAGTTAAAAGAATATCTCTCCCACCGAAATGAATAAAGTGCACATGACAAATTTAGGGCTGATAAAAATAACACCAAGAATGTACTTGCACGCTAATAACCATTTGCATTACTCCAACATTGTTCGAACTTATTTCTAAGTTGTTATTTGAAATACATATGCAATATGACATTTGAACGTACGGTCAGAATTATAATATGGGCTAAGAAAATAAGCTGAGCCCATAAAAACTTTAAGATGAATTGTCCTTTTGTAAACTTGACAAATCCTCGGTCGAAAATGAAGATTCAATCAAGAAAAGGCGCAATAGTGAGATGAAGCATCTGTATATTCTCTGAACTGTTTCTAAAGAAATTAAAGCATTTAAACCCTCAGTCCGCCCTAACCTGGGATGCGAGGCCAGTGTCTGGGACCAACACACCAACATACCAACCTTATAGAAATGTCACAAAGCAGAGCAGTCAGATTCGCTACTAATAGATTTCATAACACTAATAGTGGCAGTGACATGATCCTCTCTCTAAGTTGGCCCTCTCTAATGCAACGTAGATAATAATAGTAATAGTAGTAATAATAAGGATGATGATGATGATGATGATGATGATGATGATGATGATGATGATAATGATGATAATAATAATAATAATAATATACTTTATTTCATTAAGAGAATGGACAAAATAACCAATGGCTAATACAAATCTCTCTCTTCGGGTAAATACACGTCACATTGAGATGACTATATGTGTAACATAATACAGTTGGAAAAAGAAAAATATACATAGTGAAATAAGAATAGCCAATAGGAACGCAGTGATACCAAAGGCAACAGTTATTGATAAAGCAAGAACCATGGTAAATTGATCCAAATATATTTACGTCAAGTACTTAATGCGAATTCGAATCTGTTTGAATTTCTTATGAACTGCATGGTAGCATCGACCAGCAAACAGTTACATCTATATAATCCTGCTTAAGTGTCCAATGACAACATATGGGCTTTTTCACAATTTGGTAATCGGTTTAAATCTAAGTTTTCGTTTGCGATAATTTCAGAAATCCCAGCCAAATGAACTTGTCGTGGAGTGTCATGAAGTGGACACTGCAGGAAAAAATGGATAGCAGCTTGGGAAAGGAACCACAAGCACAACTTGGATTTTCAATGAAACGTATCATAAATAAGTGTACATTTAAAGCACTGAAATCGACTCGAAGACGATTCATTAAGATATTTAGCTTTCGTGGGCAGTGTCTCAACTGACCGAACCTGACAGGAAATAGCTGACGCTTCAGATGTACCTTGTAGATATTAACAGAAGGACCATTCGTTATGTTCAGTGGGATGACGTTCCAGAGACGAGTTGAAGACCGCATGAAAGAATTCATAAACAACAATGTTCGCGCGAAAACCAGCTAGCGCGCATTGATGTTACGTAACGGATAATTGACCCTCTTGCTGTTAAGCCCAGGAAACAACGCCTTCAAGTGTACAGGGCAAATGCCAAGAGTCACTTAATAGTAAAACACAAGTTTTTGATACTTCCGTCTAATTTCCAGACTCGGCAAGCCAAGACACGGTAGTATTTCGCACTGGCCAGATGTTTTCATTCCATCCCACACACAAGTAATGATGCTTTGTATTGAACTTTTTCTATTATTGCACTACTTCGTGAGGAACAACTGTCACACAAAGTAGAGGCATATTCCAGTATAGGACGTATGAAAAAGGTAAATATACATTCTAACGCATAACAAGACAAGTTATGGCACATGCAAGATCTGATGCGCCCAAAAGGAGATAAAGCTTTGTTACAAATATTTTTTTTTTATGTGGCGGTTCCAGCACAGGTTATCTGACAAGGCAACTGCTAGTAGGCCTGCGGCAAGTCTCAGAAAAGGGCCTTATTTAAGGAGTTTGGTCTACCCGTCTGCCTTATAGCTGTAACATACCTCATTCTTTTGCAAATCTTCTGTAGATTTCAAATATACCTGTGGTGGAGCTCTCATGTGGTCCAGTTTTACGGTACATGCAAATAAAGAAACCTATATAGTAGAGCAGCTAAATTTTTAAAAAAGGCTTATTTTCTGTTTTCGTTCAACCGGAAAAATACCCGGCTGGATTTGGTATCAAGCAAAAGATAAGAACCTGAAGTTTAAAGTGAGGTAAGGTGTACTATCAATTTCATGGTCAATTTGTATTTATATTGGTTACCATGGCAACGAAATTAAGTTTTCATGAAATGAAGGGAGAATCACCTTATTAACCATACCTTTATACGCATACAAGATACCACCTCACAACTTTACATCAACATACCTTCTATACAGGTGTTTCATAAGAAACCAGTTTCAGATAGTAAGTGTCAACAGTTGGTTGCCATGGCAACAGAATGTTTGTAACAATCACTGAAATTTGCATGTAAACACTACAACTTATTTATAGTTTTAAATATCGGGAATAATTTTCATAACATTTGATGTTAAAATGTAAAAAGATTCTTTCTGCACTAACAAAGAGGTCAATTGAGTGAAGGAAGACTGTTTTGGGTAGCCTAGCAACGTTCTTGCAAATGTTTACATTACTCAGAATGAGCAGATCTTTGTGGATATTGCAAAAATTGGTCATATGGCCAGTGCTGCGCATTGCTGAGAAATGATACATACAAGTGATAATATTGCCAGAAAATCTGTCCTTAAACAAAAAAATTTCTTAGCTAAATTTGGTATTAATTGAAAGATAAGAACCTGTTATTAAAGGTTACGTAAAATGTACCATCGATTTAATGGGCAACATATGTTTTTATTGGTTGCCATGGTAACGGCTTTTTTTTAAGTAGTCCAGGGAAAAACACATTTTTAACCATTACGTAATGAAAATGCAAGGTACCACTTCACAACTTTACATCAGCATACCTACTATACAGGCATTTCCTAAGAAACCAGTTTGAGATTGTAAGTGTCAAAGTTGGTTGCCATGGCAACGGAATGTTACTAAAAATCACATAAATTTGCAATCAAACGTTAGAAGCTTGTTTCTAGCATCAAACTGTAGGAATACTTTTTATCAAATGCGCTTGTAAAATGTAAAGAGACTCTTTCTCCACTAAATTTGATGTAAATTGAGTCAAATAGGAGTGTTTTATGGTCACCTAGCAATGTTCCTCCAAATGTCATGATTATTCAAAAGCAGATTTTGTTGATATTGGACACGCATTATCAACCGTGTTGAAACTGCTGAGCAATGATACATGTGATAATACTACCAGTAGATGTTTTTATAAACTTTCCATATTTCCCTGGAGTAACTCCTAAAGCAACATTATTATGTCTTTTTAACAATAGAATGAAACAATTTGTTCCAAATTTTGTGCCTTTTTCAAATATATTTTTCACTTAACTCTAATTTAAGGTATCCATGACACTGAGCTCATACTTATCAAGCATATATATTACCTATCATATCCAGCAAAAAGATGGTAAAATTGTCAGAGCTCCCAAAGAACGTCCTCACCGCATACGCACCTAATCAGCGCAATTTTGTCTGAATTATTTTGTTTCAATGTAGGAAACCATTTTATATTAAATCCACAAAATGTGCCTCCCTTTTCCCCTTCCTCAAGAAAATATTCAGACAATTAACATGGCAAAAAAGTCTCAAAATTGCCACATTTAGTTGCAGTTCTAGAGCTTTTGTCACTGCTCATTGGCAGATGTCTCAAACCTACATGCGATAGGTAGAACTCTGTGTCTGTCTGCAATAGTTTGGAAGATATGGAGCTTTTACAATTTTAATTGTCCCTAATTTGCATAATTTTAAACACCATGACTATTCCAAGTCAGGTGCTTAATTTCACCGGTAGGTGAGTCACCATGGCAAGTTTTGTGATTGTCGGAATAACAGTGTCCGAGAAAAACTCCAGACAAATTTGGTCGTAAAGAAGAAAGTCGTAAAGAAAGGAAGAAAGAAAGAAAGAAAGAAAGAAAGAAAGAAAGAAAGAAAGAAAGAAAGAAAGGAAAAAAAGGACGGAAAGAAGGAAGAATGGAAGGAAGGAAGGAAAGAAAAAAAATAATTCTTTGAAAAACAAAGTGTCTGGGTTTGCACCCAGACATAAAAAAGCCACTGACACATGTCCTATAGAACAAAACTTGCTGGAGATCTACCCAAGGTACATCTGCAGCAGTGGCAAGTCTACAGTGGATCCAGTAAACTGTGTTTGGGAACATTACGTATACATGTATTCACAGCAGCCTATCACTGTGCCAATGGCAATGTGCTCTCTCTTTTATAATCGCGATGTTTTGTGAAAAATCCGGGGCCGCGAGGAAGCATCGCCTAGCCGCTTTGATGGACACCAAGTCAAAGTAATACCCACCACCTTTGAATAGAGTTCAGTCAGTGATTTTAGAGAAGTCGGAAACAAAAAATGACTAGAAAAGATTTGCTTCACAGCAAATCTGTCTGGGTACCTTCAAAATGAGAACAGTTTGACATGCTACAATTTGCTATTGTTCAGCATAGTCTAAATTTTGTGTATTATGCTGATTTACAAAAATTAGAATGCTATAACTCTCTGGTTCTTGGTTCATTGGATGTGGCCATGTCACAAAACTTACAAGGTAAAGTTTGAATGACACTACTATCTGTAATAGTTTTGATAGCTATTCAAAGACTTTCATTTTGTGTATTTGCCAATTTTTCATCAATTAAAATCCTACAATTTTGGTTTATGGTTCACGGGATGCGGCTTTGCGAAATACTTAAAAACTGAGGTCGGAATGGCACCTCTATGTATAATAGTTTTGAAGCTATTCAACATTTAAAATTGTGCATATCCACCTAATTTGCATAAATTAAAAATCCTATAACTTTGGTTCATGGTTCATTGGATTTGGCTTTGCCCCAAACCCTTATATTTACCTTAGAATTTCATCTCTATCTATAATAGTTTTGGAGATATTCAACTTTTAAATTTTTAAATGCCCCTCATTAACATAAATTGAAATTCTACAACTTTCATTTACTGTAAATTATATTGCATGTGTCACAAACCTAGATGTGCCCATTAAAATTTTGTGTTTATCTGCAAAAGTTTGAAAGATATGGATCTTTAAAATTTTAGAAAGGCCCTAATTTGAATAATTTTAAACATGTCGATTATTCCAAATCATATAAGTCAACTTCCTTACTAGCTCCGTTACCATGCCAAGTTTAAACATTGTAGCTTGCACAGTGTCTGCCAAAAGCTCCAGACAAATTATGTGGTGGAAATAAGAAGAAAGAAAGAATGAAAGAAAGGAGAAATTTTGAAAAAACAATATGTCTGGGATGACACTAATATATATATATATATATATATATATATATATATATATATATATATATATATATATATATTAGGTTTTCTTGATATCAAACCACAAGCTTGCTTCAGAGCTTCCCACCACCTTTTGGGTTTTTCTTTTTTTCTTTTTTTTTTTTTTTTCTATTACAAAACATATCATGAATCTTTGTTAAAATAAGCCCATTTGGCTATCCTGACTAGATTCACGACTTTATTTCTGAGCTAACAATACCATGCCCAATCGTTCTTGCTGCCTGACATTTTGCCCCTTTAAATAGGCACAATCCCTGACCCTCATATGGTGACGCAGTTTACCGGTCATGAATGGCTTATCCTTGAGTCTGACTGTAATTTTTTTTGTGTGGTACACAATCAGACGCCACATCTGACAGAAACTGTATTAAGCATTGACAAGTATCATAGATATTGTCATAGACAACGATAGCGTCCGATGAAGCTGATGAGAGTAGGCTATGCATTTTGTCGCAATCTATCTTATCATATTTCCATATAACCTTCGAAAGGAATTACCTTTTTCGACACAAACATTTGTAGTCAGTAAAATACTTTCCTGATTACAAGTAGAGATAAGTGGGATATTTGAGAAAGTGCAGCTTACCGTATCTTTGATTACAAGCACAAGGTCCAGTAAAGTCTAAAGAATTCCGCCTCGCTGGATCTGTTACAAGTTGCTGTATATTTAGATCATGACAAGTATGAATAAATTCCCATTCAAAGGTAGTGCTACATGTGTCGCTTGCCCATGGAATGCCCGGAAGATTGAAGTCGCCAGTCAAAATTAATAAATGAGGAAATTCAACTATACTATTCCCAATGAGATCCTCAAAGTGACCTAGAAGCTCCCTGCTTTCAGCCAAATTTTGACCCGGTGGTCTGTGAAAAGTTCCCATAAAAGTAGTGCGTTTGTTATAAGTTGTTTCTATGATCACCGATTCTAAACCCGGCACACTAAGGTCTGTCCTTAATTTACGATTTAACGATTCAGACGCATACAGCGCTACACCACCTCCAGATATGCGGCGATCACATCTGGAAGGGAGAGGGGGTTAAGGCCACGAATATGTAAGTACTCGCAGACAATAGCGTTGTATAGTTTAGTTTCATTTAGGCAAATTGCATCCATACTGTTATGGAGACAAAAAGATTCAAATTCATCCAAGTTGTTATTAGCCGTTAAGCTATTAATATTAAAGTGCAACAAGTTCATAATTCCAGGCCCAGGATTTAGACAAAGATCTCGTGATACAATCAGTAGTCAGTCATAAAGTACAACAGATATAGAAACATATGACAACATATAGAATGATAAGTACCTGTACATTAGACGAATAGAACCAGTAAAAGTGAACGCTTTTAAACAATTTATACTCCCTAGTCGCATGTTGTTGCGTGGCATAATTGGGAGCGTCACACTGCATTTCTTCAAAGAATAGAAGTATACGGTACTCTTAGGGGACATTGAACACACCAATACATATAAAATAAAGCACCTTGACATGCTGAAAGTAAAGAGCAAACTGCAGTTATGTCCTCTTGGGGTCAACAGTTACATGAAAATCCCACACATCAGCGCCCTCAATAGGCACCCATGAAAACAACACAAACGTATAAACAAAGAGCAAGCTGCTTATCTAGCACATTATAAAAATGAATATAGGTATAGATTCACATGCCACCAATACAAAGTTAACGTTATATGAATAAAAAGGAGTTACTGTACACACATTTCATGTTGGCAGTATGGAGCACCCTAAATAAGCAGCAGAGATACAAGTTCCGAAAATATCAGTTTCAATGAATTCTCAGGTTCTTGCTTCAAAACGACTACATGTATATACATATTGACCAATTGTCTCAGGAATTCATTTGATAAATTAAAATTGTCAAACTGTCATTTGGTAAAACATCAAAACAAGTTTTGGGGTCCTATTCATGCACAGTGTTAACCATTCTGTTCAATATCTTTCATATTTGGAGCAATCTAACAAAAAAAGTAGTTAATCTTCAACTGCCCCAGACGGGCACAGGTAAAACACTCTCAACTCAGCAGGAGTATCTGTATAGCGCCCTGCCTCAATACGCAGTTTGTGGGTGATGGTCCACAATTGGTGATGCCAGTTCTATGGATTGGATTTTTAATTTCACTTAGATATGTTTCATATCAAATATTTTGTTTGACATCTATAAAATCTTAACTTGCTACCATCATAACGGTTTTCCTTGTTTTGCCTAATACTGATCGCCATACACTGTTGTCTCTAGTTGTCATATTTTCTTCCAGATTTGGCTGGCTCACATGATTTATGTCCAGTTTAAAGTAGGACAAGATTTCATTTACATTGTACAAGTATGTATTCTTAATTTGTTGGAAGCTCGGGGCTTCATCATATGCTGCCTTCAGCAAGCTATTATCATCAGAGGTTTATACATAATCTAAACTCTTAAGAGTCTGTTTATAATTGTTTATATATAGACGGAATCCCCCTAATTTCCCATTTACTGTCATATTTGTTGCTCTATAATGATACATTTACAAAGTGCAGATGAAGCTTTTCATGCTTTGCATCCATGCAATTAGTTTCAAACCATTTTTTTAACTTTAGGTGGATCTGCTATATACAAAAACACCCCACAATTCTGAGCCATAAAGTAGAGTCGCTTTCATTGAATTGTCAAAGAACTCCAGGCATAGGACGGGACTTAAATTGCAGTTACTGGTAGAAGTCCTTGGCTGAAAGAGGCATTCTGTGCAATTTTGTACAGATTATTTGCAGCTGGCATAAACGTTCTTCTCGCAGATACTTAAATGCCTAGATACTGATATTCCTTTACATTTTTATTGTTTACATTAGCATAAAATGCGAGAGTTTGGTCTCCCACTCACGTTGAACTCCATTATTTTAGTTTTTGCTACATTGACACTAAGATTTTATTCAGTACCATATGTCTGTAAATGATGTAGTTGTGATTGTAGGCCTTGGGCTGAAGTTGACAGTAATACAAGGTCATCAGCTTATGATAGACAACTTAGAAATTTATCACCCAGCATGACGGTGTTATCCTTTACTACAAACTTATCTGGAATATCATTGATAAAGAGGTTGAATAGTAGAAAGCCAATAACATCATCCTGCACACTCCAATATTAAAGGCAAAAAAGCCTGTTATCCTGTCACGTATTTTCACACAGACCTCACTCTTGTCATACATATATTTAATCACATTATAGAAATATCCCTTTATGCGCATCATTTGTCACTTGTATAATAAACCAGTTCTCCATACTTTATCGAAGGCTTTCTCGGTATATACAAATATGCAATTAATGTCGACTTCCCTCTCTTTTCATACTCTTCAACAAAATTATTAGTGCAAAGATATGGTCTGTTGTACGAGCTCCTGTGTTTGTGGAGATCTAGCTCCTATTCAATACTTTGTACTTTTCAACAAACTGATTTAATCGTGTATTCTAAATTTTAGAAAAAAATACTAACGGTATTATTGATAATGATCCCTCTAAATTGGATGGGTCGGAGGCAGATCCAGTTTTGTGTATCGAGATTGTGTAACCATGGTGCCATACTTTAGTATAGCATCTAGCTGTCAATATGGTGTTAAAAGTAATTCTATGCACATTAATCATACAGTTTATGTTCCCCTTAATGACTCCTCTACCCATCCCATCCAAACCAGGGGCTTTACCACTTTTGAGACTTTTAACAGGTTGAAATACTTTACAATTGCTAATTACATGATCTAGTTCAGGGGAGTAAGTAAGTTTCCCCTTCCAAGTTGCTTAGCTTTTCTAACGCATGATCATCCCACACAGACAGGCCATTCTCATTCAGTAGTTGTTAGTACTATTTTTCTTACGCACTATCTTCTATATTAGTAGATTGATCATCAGTCTTTCTTTCTAGTGCGCCTAGTTCATTAACCAACTTCCAGTGTTGTTTAGTGTCTCTATCCTAAAGGTCCAAAATCTTTTGTAAGGGCATATTTTCAAATTTGCGTTTCTCAGACTTTACAAATTTTCTATGCTGCTTCATTTTAGTAAATAGTTATCCTCTTAAGTGACAGTTACTCGGGTCTTCATAAAGCCTGACATCCAATGATTTTATTTCGTCTCTCAGTTGCCCACAGGAGTTACTGAACCATCTTTTAATAGGTTTTTTCTTACACTTTCTACCACAGATCTTTTCTTTCTCAATCACAAATTGATTCAGCTTCACTATACATTTATTTAGAGACCAATTTGACAGACCTTGTATGTATTGTCCATTTTTTTCTGTTGTTAATTCAGTGGCAAGCGCTGTTCTTAACTGTTCATTACAAACTTATTCCACTTGAATTTCCCACCAAACTTATACAAAGTTGTTTGTTGCTCAAAATCTGGAACATGGCACCATCTAGAATTCATACCTACAGAGATCATACAATGTTCTAAAAGGTTATAATAATGGTTTATTCAGTATCCAAGGCCTCCGGCCCATAGTACAATAATTCAGAGATTACAGCAATATGCAAATTTACTCTGAGGGTGACAAAAATTTATCCCTTTTTTTAAATGCTTCACAAATATATTCAGCGAAATAACACTGTACCCGTGCATTGGTTGATCTCATAAGTCTGATGAAACTATCTGGACATTTAGTAGTTATATAAACTGGTAATAAAGAACTCCTCATTTGTTCATATAATTTACATTCAGTTACAAAATGAAACTCATTTTCTATACAAGATTTACCTTCATTAATTAAACACCATTTACAAAGTCTATCACTTCTGTCTAAACCTTCTCTCCTGCCCTGTTCAATATTAAGACAATGTGATGAACAACGTAATCTTGTTAAAGCCATTCTATGTGGTCCATAGTATACATTTGTCAGATATTTTTCAACATCCAACATAATTTTAAATAATGCATATGTGTCTAACTTACTCGAATCATTAATACGTATTCTCCATTCCTGTTCACAACAGTCTTTTATCCTTTGCTTAAATTGACTCAAAAATAATACTACATCTGCGACACCATGCTCGAACCATACAATTCCAAAACCATATCTAAAAAGTAATTTCTTAATTTCAGAACACCAGGTGTTTCTCCCAGCTTCTGTCAATTTCCGTAGCATATTATAACAATTTTTAGGGAGACGATCATCATCCATATATTGCAGTTTTAACCAGTATTTAATGCACCGGGTCATATATAAGACAGATAGTGGATATCTGCCACATTCACCTAAAACAGCATCATTTGATGTATTAGACCCAACCATCAACAGTTTCTTACAAGATTTAATTTGAACACTCTCTATTTGAGGTGATAGCTTAAAACCCCATATTTCACTACCATAAAGCAAGACTGGTGTGATCATTTTATCAAATATTTTTAATGCTACCTCCACTGATGCAAAATTAAAACCTCTAGCTTTCTGAAACATAAAAATAGATTTCTTAGCTTGATCTGCAATAGTTTTGGTTGCTTTGGTCCACACTAACTTAGGAGTAAATATCAAACCTAAATATTTGTAATAGGACACTACTTCCAATGGAACACCATTGTAGGTCCACCTTTCTGCTGTCTTTAATGGACCTCCATTTCTAAATACAATGATCTTTGATTTATCTAAATTTACTTTCATACCCCATTTATCACAAAATTTGGATAATTGATTAATCTGTTCTTGTAATCTCCTGACCGTATCTGATACACAGGATATGTCATCAGCATATAACAAAATACACACATTTGGAAATTCATTATTTATGAATATACCTTGACAACCATTGTCTTTGAATTGTTCAATTAGACTATTAATAAACATTACAAAGAGAAAAGGACTAACTTGACAACCTTGCCTGGTGCCAATATTACAATCAAATTCGTCTGACAGACCAAACTTAGACCGTACACATGCTTTTAACTTGTGATACATGTTATATAAAATCCAATAAATTTTTCCATGCATCCCTTCCTTAAGCAATTTAAAAAACAAGTTATTATGGTCAACGTTGTCAAAAGCCTTTGAAAAATCAACATAAAAGACATAACACCTCCCTTTCTTTCTGGATAAATATTTCGATATCAATGCCATTAAGTTGAATATATTGTCTATTGTTGAGTATCCCTTTTTAAATCCTGCTTGCTCCTCATAAAGTTTCCCTGTGGACTTAGCCCATTTAACCATTCTTGTATTTAAAATTTTCATAAAAAGCTTACTTATAACATTCAACAGAGATATTCCACGATAATTATTGGTATCATTTACATTGCCTTTTTTAAACAAAGGACATATGATTGCTGAACACCAAGCTTTTGGGTATGCTCCTGTCTCAAAAATCCTATTATATAAACTATGCAGCTTAGGCATCAACACCGCTTTACCGTTTTTAAAAAACTCTGCAGGAATACCATCAAGACCGGGAGCTTTCTTATTTGGCATGCTGCTGATTGCTTCATCAATCTCTTTTACAGATATAGATTGATTCATTACATTATTATCATTTTCATTTTCACAATCAGTACATTTATCATCATGTTCATTTACAACATTAGCAAATTCTGTATTACTATTGTCTTCGTCTATGTACAATAATGAAGAGAAATAATCCCTCCATTCCTCTGGTTGTATATTTCCCGTACCAGTGGATCCACCTTTTCGTTTGATCTCTTTCCAAAATACATTTGGATCTGTAATTGTTGACAGTTTTTGAAAATGATTATTATGATACAGATTCCTTTTCTTTTCAAACTGGCTCTTAAACTCTTTTTTGGCATCTTTATAAAACTTTAAATCATCTTCACTCCCAGTATTTCTAAATCTATCCAGACACCTATACTTATTTAGCTTACACTGTTCTAGCTCTTCATCCCAAAATGGCACATCTTTCTTCTTTTCACCACTCCTTGCCCTCTTTGAACTTTTCATAGTCTCGGCTGCTTGTTGTATAGCATTTACCAATATTTCACCAGCATTATCTGTATTACCACGCTCTACTTGTTCATCAAATTCATCTTACATCCTTCTACAGTTTTCACCATTTAACTCTCTTAGAAAATCATACTTATTCTCATCTGTCCACAAATACCTGACCCAAGTCTTGTACTCTTTCTCTACCTGTGACTCACCATAACCAGATGATAAACTACATATCAGAGGAAAATGGTCTGATTTATTTATATTTGATATTTCAAAATTACTAACTAGGTGAAATAGATTTGTATCAAGTATAATGTAGTCAATAACACTATTTCCATTGGGACCAATAAAAGTATATTCACCTTGTTTATCATTCTCACTCCGACCATTTAAAAAATGCAAGTTATGAGTACAGCATAAATCTAACAAGGTTTGCCCAAACATGTTAACTTGAGTATCCTTGGACTTCCTAGGATTCATGAAGACATCTGGTTCATACCATTCCATATCAGGTCTATGATCAACAGAATCGTCCAATATATAATCTGGCAAATCTGCAGTTCTACTGTTAAAATCTCCTGCTATTAAAGTATGCACATCCCCATATTTTATGTATAAGCTAGACAGTATATTTTCCAGATTTATGACACCATTTTTCTCCTCTCGTTCGTTATACATTGTCGATTTTTCATGTGGTATGTAAACATAGAGCATAATTAGGTCTTTACTGAGTGAGAAGTACTCACCCTTGAAATATAAAATTATACCATCACAGACATGATGAAATATCCTCTTAACTGCACTTAACTGTACTAAAGTCTTTTTAACAAACACTGAAATGCCACTTAATTTATGTCCAGTTTTAGTTTTTTTTTCAAAGATTTGGTCAAAGTGTTCATATCCATGTAAAAAAGCATCAAATTGTTTTTTCTGTGTACTCCAGGTTTCTGTAATTCCTATTATATCAAAAGTTTCCAAGGTTCTGATTAGTTCACTGTCATGTTCATGACGTTTCAATCCCTGAGCATTCCATGCAATAATGTTTATATTTTTAAACACTGGGCCTTGACCCAAGTCCTATGCCCTCTGCTCTGGTTTGGAAAGGTCAACAAGTTTATCTGTTTTCATGCACCATGTAAACACAGTGTCCTTTCTGTTTTCTCTGTCTTGGTCACGCTCGGATACCACCAATTTATCAAAAGACAGCCTAGCAAACTTGCCCTGTCTACGGTAATCCTCCAGGTGTGGCTTCAGTTTATTTCTGACTGTTCTAACACATTCACTGAAATCATCTGTCACATAAATATTCTTACTTTTGTTTGTCTCTCTGGATATTTTCAACACAGCTTGTTTATCTTTAGGAAACGAAAATTTTATAATCACAGGTCTTGGTTTACCCTGGCGTTTTGATGATATTCTGTGGCATCTTTCAAATTTAATATCATCAGCATTTTCAACATGAAGATCTTTCTTCATTGTTTCTCTTGCTTTCCTCTCACTTTCATCCCAGTTTTCTTTGCCATCATCAGGTACTCCAAATATCAATAAATTGTCTCGCCTGGATTGATCCTCCAGATTTGACACTTTTCTTCTCAAGTCTTCATTTTCTTTTTTCAGTTCAATTATTTCCTCTTTCAATTTGGAAATATCCTTTGTAGTAGTATTTTCCTGTTTCATTTTGTCCAATTCTTCTCTCAGTTCTTTCATATCATCTTTTAATTGCTTATAGTCACCTTGTTTCTCAACTTCACCACTGGAAGTTAACCCGGTTTGCCTCCCAGTTGGTGGAGGGCCTGGGTTCAGTTCTACATCATACATGTTCTAAAAGATCACTCAGGAACTCATGAACCTTGAAATAAATAATATCGTCAATCATTTATTCTTGTGCTAGAGCATAGTTGTAATGTCATGTGAATGAACCTGACAAACCACCTAAACAGGTGCCATTTATAGTTCTCATTCTAGTTGTAACACAGAAATCTGGAAGTTCTCTACCAAAATCACCCACCCTGTCATCCTTGTTGCTTCTAGGCAAAGTCTTTTTCTATACCTGTTCTGGCATTGAAGTAATTCAGTATCAAAACTTTTCCCCTCTTTTGAAAAGGTAGCAACATCATTTTGGAGTAAAGGTAGAATATTATTGTCCTGCTTCTGTATAAAGGTGGAGTTGTCAGGACAAATGTAAACGGTCCCAATGTAAGGATCTTTTTCAACCCCCAAAAGTGTGCTTTCAGCCATGCCACATCCGTGAGCTGTTGGAAATTATTTTGATTTTTCTTCTTTATCATTTCTAATATAAAAAAGCAACCCCCCCCCCCCGCACAAGTGTTTCCTCAGCTAAGGGCGTTTCCCTCTTGATATGAGACATGGTTTGAACCTGGATATATTTATTATAGTATAAAAACTTGCGTGTGTTTCTGTAAGAATTATAATATTCTTGCCTGTTGTTGATTTCAGATAATCTGGGTCATCTGTTTTAAGACTAAGGTGTTGACAAACACCTCATATATTCCAGTGAACAATATTAAGTGATTCAAATGTTTGAATAAAAAACAAACAAAAAAAAACCTTGCGCACAAACGATCACCTAAGAAGTATAGTAAGAAATAAGTACGTTTCATCATTTTGTTGCTAGCACAGCACCCATAAATGAACAAATACATTAATAAGGATGAGATCATTCATTGTTTTGATATGTTAACTTGACACTGTTCATATAGTGTGTTGTTTCTTGCATGCTGTATCAAGTTCACAGCTCCTTGGCACCTGTTTGTGACAAGAGTAGCATGAGGAGTTTAAAGCGTTTATAGTACCATAACATTGTTTGCCACCTGTCGCCACTTCATATAACTTAATATATTGATATCATTTAAGCATTGGACAAAAAATTCAGCAGATGTATCCTCTTAAGTTGGTATGTTTAAAGTTGATTCATCAATTTCATGAGCACATGTTTTAATTATTCCAGACTTATCACTGAAATGTTCATTTTGGTCCATTGTACGCATAACTTCTGTGTTTAAACGTTCCATAGCGTGTTTGAGAGTTCATATGGAATGGCTTGCTGGATGATGGCTGTGCCCATGTGCCTTTTGTTGGACCAGGGGGAGCTTCGGCTATCACACACTTGTTGTAGGCTTTTGCAATGAAAGCAGTTCCCACATATAACATGTGGCTCCCATCTGATCCTAGAATTTAGCATTTTTGCAAATGTCAGTGGACACGAATTGTATTCTGTGTCTGCCAAAGCCTTAATATACACATTCGGTTCTGATTGGTCTTTGTCTTGGAAGATACGGTCCTTGGGGGGGGGGGGGGTATTTCAAATAAGTGGACTTTAGCATCCTGTTGAGTGTCCAACGTTCCTGTTACTAGCTTTGTGTATTTGTTTGTGCACTTTGTTTGTGCACTTTGTTTGTGCAATTTCCAATGTCATTTGTGCCAAGGAGGATGGAGATGGATCTGTTTGATAATTTGTTTTGGCATAAAGGTGTTGACCATCCTCGAAACAGCCCCGCTTTATTAATTTTAGTGTAAGTTTCTCACCTCTGCTCAGCTTAGATAAGTCAATCTCTTTATCCAGGAAATCAATCAGGAAGAAATGAACTCCTGCTTTGGTTGCCGTAGGTAGTGCCGGGTGGTTTTGTGGAGCCACTTTACCTCCCTCTTTCAGCGCTGAATGTTGTTGTTTCACTGTAGCAGACTGTGCAGAGTCCAGGATGTCTATGGTGAACGTTTGGTCCTATGTTTGTTCAATCTTAGAGTCACGGGATTGTGCGTTCCGTGAGCTAGTGTCCTTTTCATTTGCCTGTGGATTGGGTGTTTTTACAGTATCTGTGTTTTCAGTCACTGTTGCACATTTTTCTACAAAAGAGAGGCCAAATGCTTTGTTATCTTTGGCTTTATTTCCCTTCACTGTCTGAAATCCATATGTATCATCTACATAGGGTCGTAGTTAAGTTTCAGTGGCTTTTTTTTTCACCCTGGGCTTCAATGACCTTCTCCTCAATTGCTTACATTTTTCAAAGAGGTCCTCAAACTCTTGTGGTCTTACTGTACACACTTCCTGGAGTCTATCAATATCAAAACCCAATGCTTTACCTGTATCTCTGCCCCTTGTATATAGCTTTTACAGTTCCACAGTATAATTATCATGCTCATTTAAAGCTGCAGTTAGGTCCTCTTTCGCTCTGTTGCTTATGACAAGTGACGTTTGCAACTTTTTTATTTGTGGCTGATGTATATTCGGATTACTTTATGTGCTTGCAATTATTTTCTTTTTTTTCTTTTTTTAGTTTATCAATCCCTTCATCTTTTTCACTGTACTGTTTGTGAGGGAATAAGGTCTGCTCTCACCTTTTTGTTTTCCTGTTCCATGTCTCACAATACGAATTTAACTTTCTCAAACTGTGCACTCTCACTAAAGCTGTGTGTTTTCTAGCACTTTGACTAACCCGTCTCCCAACATTTTATATTTTTAGTACGTCCTTGTGCTGTAACATTACTCCTCTTTCAATATCTGTCTGCACATCTGTTTCCTGCCTGTCAAAATCGTGACTGGGAGTACCTGCCCTTACCTTCTGTGTGGCACCACTAGCTGTTGACTCAGTAGCCTCGTCTAGTATCATATGTTAAATTTTATTTGTTATGCAGTTTACCTTTTTGCACCCATAGCAGAAGTACATACTGTTCGGTATGTCAATCCATGGTTGCATTGGATCTTTTCTTAACCTTGTGCACATGTAGTGGTACCAGCTTTTACAAGAATCACGAACCATTATGTCATCTTTACTATTTCCTTGTTTACAACCAAGTCTCTTGCAACTTCTCCCCACTTCCAGGTTTTCAAATCCACCTGTTACAGCGGTTTTCATTTCTGGGACTGGACCTACTTGTTACTATTCTTACACAGATTTCATTTATTCCAGCTTGGTCGTGAATGCTGGGTGATGTTAAATCAGCCACATGACTTAAGAATTGCCCTGGACATGTGACATGTACCTTTTTTGTCTTGCTATACACAGTAACGTGTATTGATCCAAACTGATCTTCGGGACCATTTGTTGTTCTGAAGGTACCCGAGAATTTTAGGCTGTCCTGACCAAGGTCTATAAGGGGTCCATATGTGTCATTACAAATCCGTATTTATTTCTCTATGTCTTCCTCTACAATGCCAGTAACTGCAGAATGAGACTTCTCACATACCGTGAAGGTACATGAATGTTGGTTTCCAGGAGATGCGGTCTATTTACGCCTTTCCCCGTCAGTCTTGCTATGTCCTTTGGCACCAGTCCTGCGTGTTGGTCGGCCGTTCCCAGCGTTCCATGCATCATCGCCCACGTTGGTTGTAAGTTCAGATAGCGTTATATACGCGGAAATGGTCCCTTGAACCTTTCTGCCACGCGTGGGTCACTATTGTCATCAGGATGGAATTCCTTTGCGTGCTGTGCGGAGCTATACGCCCTTCTTCATTGGTGCATTTACTTTACATATGCAAGGTACCTAGTTAACGCTGTAAAATTTGAATTGGATTTCCAAGCAAATTTGTGTCTTTAAAAGCCGCATTTGTCTGTCCGTATTTAATCCTGCTTGTCGAATATATTTGAAGCTCAGCCTTGTGTCCCCTAAAGTGCCCAACGTCCATCTCTGCCCTTACCTCACATTCTCTACCCTTCTATGCAAGTTCAATCATCATGTGCACAGTTAGTTTATTATCATGCATTGCCCTACCCATAACCCATAAGATTACAAGGAGGAGTCATTTTAGACATTCTGTTTGGAGTTTTCGAAACTAATTAACGATCAAGATAACCAAACGCCTTTATTGAAATCCAGTGAGACAGTGCCAAATAATTAAGGATGGTCACTCGGGAAAAACGTCATATAATTATGTCACCAGTGTTAAGATGAATGTGACAGCCCTTTCTTGCTTGACTGCATGCAAAAATGAATCAGAATAAACAACTCGGAAGCTGAAGTTCGAGAGATGTTTTATTCAAACCACTCATCTTGATGTGTGATGGTTACTCCCATAGAACTTCTCAGATTCCGTTTGATAGTAGTCATCATTCATGGAAATGATTTAATACATATGCTCAGATGCCTGTACAACCTTGACCAGAAAGAAAACAGCTTTCTGTGAGGGACAAGAAGGAGGCTCCCGAGCAGTATCCTACTGAGAGTAGTCGGTCTTATCTGCTTAATCAGCATATTGTTAAGACGCCCACCTTCAGGATATTCTAGACAGTAGCAGACCTCAACCAAGAATGACAACGATAAGATAACTTTAACAAAAACAATACAATATCAAACATATTCAATACAAAGTAGGTAAATGAAATTGTATACTTCGCTATGCTTATACTCCAATAATTTACAGACTGCAGGTAAACCCTTTCCCCTGGTGAGAGATTCTTCACTGGTATTATCCCACCGTTCCCATTCCTATGGTAGGTGCAAATAGTCCAAATTCTCCTAATCGTGAGCCAGATCCACTTCAAACGTAGTGGAGATTTTCACTGCATAGGCCTAGTAAAAGTTGGATCAAACGGCATAGTCCAGTAAGTTTAAGATTTTTAAAAAAAGCTGGTTACTGTTTTGGGAAAATCTTCAAGAAGTTTCCCCCAAACCGCCAGTCAAATTGCTTTGAAATGTCCTAGGAACACTTCTAGGGACTCCTGGACCTTAATTTGTTCAATAAATGGCGCTGCGAATTTTTGAACTTAAAATATTCTTAGTTTGCGAACATGATCGAGATATCGTAGATACTTTTCAACCTATTAAATTAGAACAAAATATGCGTTGTTTCCATCTTTCATGGACGAGTTCATGTCTCTTTGGAAACATCCTCGCTAAGACATCGAGTATGAACAGTCTTGGGCAACACGGCGAAACGAAGATCGATTCGCTTATTACAGACGTCTTGAGAATAAGGAGTTAAAACAACTCTTGCACCAACCACGTTGTAAAGATATGGGCTGAAACAGCATATCTATGGCTCACCTTTACCTTTTTGTGAACTCGTTTACCATTTCAGTAATATTCACGAAATTTTTTGTGGCATGAGACAGCCGTGTGATTTCAGCCCACGCGCTGCAATTACATCTTTAAATCGCTCTCTCCGCACTATAGAACAATGGCTGGAAACTTATTTTTGTCATTTTTGATGCAAGCCCCGCCCCCCCCCCCCCCCCTTATCATGTACACGATACATGTTGGATAGTGGCATTACAATCTGTATATTTTTATATCGGAGTTAAAATGGATTGTGGAATCTCAGGCAGACTGAACGTGCGTGCGTGCACGTACAGGAGACAGGTGCTGCGAAAAATTAAATTGTTGCTTTGGCCATAGCGTGGAGAGCATGGACAAATTCTAAATATATCGGGCTTATGTATCATTGTATTTTATACGCTTGTACCAAAATTTAATGTAATTCGCACATTTAATAATTAATAGTACACTACTCAAACCGTGAATAGGAGAAATATATGTTAGAACTGATTGAACAACCCAAATCTGTTGGGGGGGGGGGGCATAATAAGATACAGATAAAGTGCAAAATGCAAGATAATGTACACCCTTGAAAAAAAACTTCGTTTTATCCGCACACGATCGGTGAGCAATCTTCAGCGTTTACATGTACCTTTGTCTCCCGTCAAACGCTGTGCGTAGCAGACGGGTACCGTCTAACTTTGTCACCAATTATCAAATAAATGCTACACTTTATTTATACCTTTAAATAAATTCTATTGAAGAACTCCAATGGCATGATTTCGTCCCAGAGTAAATACACAAGCATTGTGAAGATGTTTTTCGATGTTTGGCATGTATTTTGCAAAACAGATTTTGCGTTTGAGAACGGTTACTATTTCGCTGGTATTATCACCAGGGTAAAGAAGCTGCAGCTCCGTAAACAAATGCATATAAATGTATGCATTTTAAAGGCTAGCCTCAGTGATTAAGGTTCGGAATGATCTCCGTTTAGGCCTGTTTTGATGAGGACAAGCATTGATTTTTGTGGAAAAAAGCTCTTTGACATGAATAGGTAACAATCTTTTTGTAGTTTAAATTTTCAGCAGTTTATGCCAGGTCAGACGCAGGATCGCTGGCTGTGAGCAGTTTTTTTCTGAATTGTATCTTTTAATTTTATAATCTTCAATTGGAAATTCAGACGCTGTGGAATATCCCTGAATACGGCAAAAAAGGCAGTTTCATCAAATGTGGTTAGGGTGAGAACAAATGTTGATTATAATGGTCTTAGGCTAGGGGGAAGTGGGTATAAAACACAAATAAACTACACCTGCTAGACCTTTTTACGTCCAGACAGTGGTTTTTTATGGCCTCGATCTTACAGATTTAACTGCTGGAATGGCAAAACAGGCATATTTACGTTAATCTTGGTAATAGCGGTTCCTAGGCCGTAAAAGACTATTCGAAAATACAATACCTCATGGGGTTTCTTTTAGTGTTGTTGATTCTGACCTTGAGGTACCTTGAAATGTCAAACTGATATATCGACGTATATCCTATCAGTAGAAAAAGGCAGTTCGCATTGTCAATCACAGTGCATATAATGCACATACTGAGCCAATTTTTAAACATCATAAATTATTGAAATTAGAGGATCTGTATAAACAACAATTACTTAAATTCTACTACAAGTTAATTAATAACACCCATTGTATTTTAACAGTATTCCAGTAAATCCAGTAGCAAATTTACATAGCCATAATACTAGAGCAAAGCATTACTTTTTTGTGTATAGAGTCGATCATAGTTTTGCAAAATCATGCATACGGCATGAATTAATAAGATATTTAAATCAAGTGCCAGATATAATTAAGAAAAGGTACACACTCATAGTCCTAGACGTTTTTTTTTTATGTATACTAAACAATATTTTATAAATTCATATGATATTATTTGTCACATTCCTCATTGCTATGTCTGTAACACACAGGGGTGATCACACAAATCAACCTGTACAAGATGGTTAAATTAATTTCGTTTTTCTATGAGTATTACTACTTGAGATCTTTTGTTTATATCACATTTGAAGCTAGTCATCTAAGTTTATAAGCGAATACTTTTTCTTCGGGTGGCCTGCATTATAGCGGTCGACCTATGACCTAATTGCGAGTCTCCCGATCATTATATTCATTTTTTTCAATTGAATATATTACTATGTATTATTGTAATCAAATAAAGTATTTGAATTCCTGAATTCCTGAACTCCTCAGTAGTGCATCCTGTTACTTCCCGTTTACAAGTGATGACTTCAGAACTGTGTTACAGAAGACTGATTTCACAAAGAGTGGTGATGATCTTAAAAGAAGGTGACCTTAATATTGTTTTCAAAGGTCACAGAACCGCTTCAGTCTGTGCATCCACGGTCAGCTGAACAAAGGACTGTCCCAGTCCTGTTGTCTATCTTTTTGGGTCCTAGTTTGTGATCTATTCATAGTTTATTGATATCCAGAACTTGGAATTTTGATCATTAAGATTAAATCCACTTGTGGTAGCGACGTACGCAGCACATTGTGTCGCGAGTGGACTTATACTTGTGGGCTGGGATAACGCTTCACCCTTCAAAAAAGTCAAAAAGAAGACTAACATATATTTGAATAGGCATATATTTCTCGTTGTTCTTGGTTGTGTCGTATTTTAATTGTGACATTGTGGATGATTTAAGCCGAAAGTGTCCGTATGAAAATGCCTAATAAGGTAGTAATTAATATGAAAAAATGACGTTCAAAGGTTCTCGCTTCAGGAAGCATTGACGCTTTTGTTGTAGGAAGTAGATCACAGTTGTCACTGGCTGGGTATGCATCCCAACGAAGATAATATTTTCACCATGTTGTGTATATTGTTTTAATGTTAACATTGCACATTTTTGTAATTTAAATGTAACATCTAGAGATCACATGTCAAGGTCATTTGGACCTTTGAAATTTCCATCTGACCATACCTACAACTTTTGTAGCACACATACAGATTTGCTTTGGAGCAATTCTTCTTTTCTAGTTTTTTCTTTCTTCTACCGGCAGATTTGTCCCACATTTCATTTTAAAACTATTATATACAGAGCCTCCAAACTTGGCATGATTATAGTTCCATACATGAAATCTTGAGGTTTTGTAAAGAGGTTTAACGGTTTTGAAAATTATGCAAATTACATGTGACCTCTAAAGATCAAGGTCCTTTGGGCCTGTGAAATTTTCACTCAACCATAACTCGGTCAATTTTAATCCAATATTAACTATGTTGGACGTAAATTGTAGGTATAAAACCCTGCATAATTTTGTAATTTACGTGTATTCTCTACAGATCAAAGGTCAATGTCATTTTGACCCTTGAAATTTTCATCTTTCTATGACGTGGTCAATTTTTGTCCAATTTCAACTATGTTGAACTCAAATTGTATATGTTGCAACACTCCATTTTTTTTTTTAATTTACTCGACCCGTTCAAATTGCCATCTAGCCATTGGTTGGTCAGTTTTCATCTGACTTGCTCCATGTTGCGTTCAAAGTGTAAATACTGCAACACCGTACATTTTTGTGATTAACATGTCACCTCTGAACGTTAAAGGGGAATGTCATCTTCGCCTTTACAATTTCCATATAGCCATAACTTGGTCACTGTTCATCCAATTTCAGTTATGTCAGTCTATATTGTGGGCATTGCACCACTGCACATTTTTGTAATTTACATGTGTCCTCTAAAGGTCAAAATCATTTGGACTTTGACATTTTTATCTAGCCATATTTACAGCTTTTCAAGGGACACGGATTTCCTTTGAAGCAAATTTTATTTTCTAGGTACAAATTGTTCTTAGTTATACCTTTTTAAGTGCACATTAAACAATCTCACCGTGCAATACATTTAGAGAGTGGCATAAACCCACAACCTCTTACTTCAACGGTTGTGCCTAAGATAGAGGACCATACAAACTCCGAACAAATGAACAATTTTGCAGAAGTCCAGGTGGTATGGGCTTGCGCTTGAGACAGTGTGTAGGCCCTTTGTGTTGAGCTCTCCGAGCGTTTCACCCACATGATCATACACCGTTGGTTCCACCAGGGTTATAGAATGCAAGTATTGTAACTGCAATACGTTGTCAGCTTAAAGTGTTTTAAATCATACTGCCAATTGAACATCCCCAAACTGAGCAACACGAAAGCATTTCCTAACTCTTCCAGGGTCATATTTTGGACAGAGTCAACTTCTTTCCTTTGCGTGCTTTCGGCACCTTAAGCCCAAGGGTCGCCAAAGAAAACTGCTGACGTGGTCTATTATATTATATGTAACTGCAGACATGCTGGGACTTAAATGAAAATAGTTTTGATTAGGAATACTAATCTAGCACTCTTATTATAGTTCAGAAAAGTTAACTAGTCCGACTTTAGTCGCATTTGGCGCTGAAAGAGTTAAATACAAAGCATATGTTAACTTTGTGTTGAAAGTTTTGTTGTGTGATATTCCAACCATGACTAATGAAAGGTACTTTTCCAAGCTACTTCCTCATGCTTCGGAAGGATCAATTTGTGACCGTAAAATTGTGTTGTTCTGTCCCATTCAACGTAAGTGGTGTACAACACATGTGGCCCACTTGTCTACTGACTTGAAACGATTTATTTTCAGGCGGTGGCAAAAGCGTGCATTTGGAGAATTTGCTTCTGACTAATGCGAGAAACATTCTCACATGATCCCATGACTAACTTTAGTGTTCAAAACTGCCATTACAATTAAGACCCTGTCACAGGAATGAAAATAGTGCGCCAACTCCGGCTCGGGTAAAGCTTGCTCTACAACAGAAGAAATTTCAATGGTCGGTACTTCTTCGGGTTCTGATAACGAGACCTTTTCGAGGAAACCAGTTCTCTCCTGGGAAGCGCTGCCAATAGACTCATGGGCATAAGTGGTATCTGGACTTTCATACACTTGCATCTATTTATCATGATGGACCTAATATCAATCTTTACTCACATGGGACTCATCCTGAAGAGTCTATTGGTATCTACACTATTTGGCAACATACAATCAAGCGCACTCTATACTGCTGCTGGCCTCAGAATTCACATGTATTTGTGATTTCGGTAATGGTTTTATTGGTATAGTTTGCAAAATCAAAAACAAAAGACAGAAACAAACAAAAACCTGTGCTGAATTGTGTCTTGAAATTTTAACAGAACGAAACCAACATGAAGCAAATGTGTAAAACGGCATTGCTTAACTATTTGAACATGATCGACAATTCATGTTCAAATTTTGACCAAGCAGATCTTCTGAACTGACAGGGCTCACAAAAACTTCTGAGGAAAAGTTGTCATTTCCGTTTACTGCGCCATATATGAAACACTGCTCTCTCAAATGACGCCGCAGCAGATCTATTACGTATTTTTAATAATACATGCAAAGTTATTTCACAGTGTCATGTCTCAATCATTATCTATTCTTGAATGTGAAAACAAAAATCAGGATCGTCAACACTTACATATACTTATTTATACATTGTGCATGGGGTAGCTCATATAACTGAGACGTATGCATCAATACAATCATGTACACTGTTAAGCATCACCACGCCACGAAATGCAGGTATTTGGTTCAATTTATGATAAGTTCCTGTTTAAAAGAATGCATGTTTACAATGTGTCTTCCCTGTTGTGTCAAAGTGTGTGACCTATTTTGCCTTAGTTCATTCGTAAATTACTTTATTCCGGTGTATAAAAGTTATTTTCAGTCAAATTCATCCAAGTGACTGTACGGATAATGTAGAAGGCTACTTAATTAAATGTACGGATTATGTAGAATATATTGCACGGTCAGTATTTGTGTCTGCTCATGTTTTGACCTCCACTGTAACAGGCGGGTATGTTATAAATAGGGAACACCACGCACACCAACCTTCTTTCACGTTCTACCGTCACAGGCCAACGGGCCACTATACATTGAGTCTTCAACGTTGAATAATTTGTAAAAGAGAAAAAGAAATTATGGGAAATCACTTACTTAAAGTGTATAGTCGCATTTCATACAGATCTAAGACGTCTATCATTTTCTTTAAGAGTTTACGTGTTTAGTTTTGTTTTAGCTATACTGACTTGGCAGTGTACAGAGCCTATGCCATCCGTTTGCGTCTGTCTGTCTGTCATTTTTTTTTTTTTTTTTTTTTACATTTTCGACTTCTTCTCGGACACCATGACGTGGAATGCTTCGATTTTACACATGGATGTTACCAGGTCGGCCTCCACCAAGTTTGCAAAGGGGATGAGAAGACAACTTTTTTTGTATTTTTCATGAATTTATTATTTTTATATATTTTATACTAGTTTTTCTTTGCATTTGATTATTGCATTTGTTTAATTCAAAAATTCATTTTCTCAAGAACTGCTAGCCCAATTACTTTGATATTGCATATAGATTCTCCAGTATTCACTTAGCTCTCAGTTTGGCAAGTGGGTGGCGCTGCTCTTTTTACTACTTTTTAACGAAGTTTTGTGTGTCAATGTCATATTCGACTTCTTGTCCAAAAATCTTTGAAAATCGTCTTCTATAAAATTACTTAGCCGATGGCTTCAATGACACTTCTAGGCCCAGTGTCGAACTTTTATCGTGGGTTGAATGTCAAGGTCAGCTGAGGGCAGGCTGTTCACACTGCCCTCTCGTTTATTCGTCCATGCTTCCCTGATGCCCTGCAGTGTTACTTTGATCACATGGGGGGGGTATGATCCCGATGGAGCTCGTTTTCGCAGTAGAAAGTCTGTGTATTCTTTGCAACGGTTTGAAAAGTGCACAAATGTACTGTACGAAATCTGACAGAGATATAATTATTAAATGATCATGCGTGACAGAACATGCAGAAGAAGTACATAAGCAGTATACAGTTCTCGTTGACAGAAAGGCCCAGTACTAAATCAGCACGCACTAACATGAATTAAATGTGAACATCTTTCATGCATGTACACAACTGCCTATAAATCTTTGGCCTTCAAATTCAAGCCTTTAAGAGCACCCTTGAATACCTCTATCACATACATTCGCTGATCGTCATTACTGGAGTGTATGACGTCAGTATAACTGATCCACTTGATTTGTTACTTCATTAGGAGGATCTTGCAGTGCCTTCCTGACGCCTTCCCCAAACCACCTGTTTGTGTGAGAGTCTACGTCTCACGATCACCATCAACTGTTCGCGCAGCACCAGGTTGTATCACTTCGTTTACATGTATAGTGCAATCAAAATGGAGTGTTCCCACAGTTGCAGGGCCCACTAGCATACATCACGTTATCAACGTGGGCTGTTCCCAAATACACAGTAGCAGGGTCCGCCAGTGCACCTAAGTGCTGTAGTGCTGTAGAAGAAGCCACCACTACACCAACGATGCAATCGATGTCCTCCAAAAGATGAGGCAGCAAAATCCGCTAAAACATCTACAATGCAACCGATGACAACTGCGACCGTTCTCAAACAAACAGCTCTCAGCACAAATTTGATGCACTCAACCGTAAATCTTGCCCCGGCGGAACGATCTATCGGTTCACCTTTCATGGAATCAATTTCTACTGCTCAAGGACAATTTATCAACGTTGTTGGGACACAATCAAATCTTCCTCCACAACCAACAGGACATGCCAGCGTTCCCATCATGCGAGAAGATTTGACTGTTCCATCCACAGCAACAACTGTCGTATGCTATGAAACTTACCTAACAATGACCGTCCCCACAGCAGCTTCGTTTTGCGTCGCTCCTGTCATATTGAGTAAGCTCGGACCGCGGGGATTCTATGCAACTGACCACAGCAACATCCCATATTGTCCAGATGTATATGTGCCAGTTGCGCCCGAGAAATACACAGGTATTTTATTCGTATGGTAGACGGGTAGTGTGTGTCTGTCTGTCTGTCTGTCTGTCTGTGTTTTGGATGTAATAGTAATTAGTATACTATATTTGTTTGTCACTAATGAGTTCAGCTAGAATGTATTTACACAGAATATGACAGATATTGTGTATGTCATTTCAATAAATCATTTCGTACATAAAACGCATTTCAAAAAATTGTTTCAATAAATATCACTGTAAATTTTTTGTCGTTAGTTGTCATATATATGTAATACTGTTGTCATTAGTTCTTTAACCCTAGAAGTGATGGAAACAATTTTGTGATTATGACTATAGCCACCAGGTGCATCTCCTTTCTGATTACGTATAATAATATTCTTGGTTTCATAACCACAAACAAGTTTTAGAACACATTATTACTGGCCGTGCTTCATTTGCCAGTGTTGGCCGTTTATGATGACAATTTCAAAACGTTTCAAAAAATAAACAATTTGGTGGTCAAGCCGATATAATTGCCAAACAAGCCTTAAGTGATACGAATATCTAACTTCTTTCCGCCCAAACACGCAGACGGACTCGAATATCAAATATCACCTGCATTAATGTTCTGCTTCAATATGTCATAAATACAGTCATTTTGAGAAAGGACTGAACGTGAAACAAGAGAAGATCTCATTCTCTAAGTCTACCGCTACCTGTGACAACAGATTGGGGATCTATTTATTTTTAGCAAGATGTAAAACAAAACAACATGAAAAACTATATTCCAGTGACCCTTTTGACCACATATGGACAGGAATTATCTCGTGATGGAAATTTTATAAGCATATAATATGAAGTAAACTAACATATTATGTACTAGAGATGCTTTTACATTTTTCAAACGTTATAAATGTGAAGTTTTCAAATATAATTAAAAAAATACTTTTTTACAACATTTATGTCTACTGTTGTGAAGATAAAAACGGCATCAATGTTGATGATAAGTATTCTATGCTTTCCTGGGGGAAAATGTACACATTGGTCCGCATTTGGATATTATTGGAGACACAGTATATTGTAGAATCCATCAAAGTACTCATGAATATGTGTGTACACAATCCTTTTTTACAGGTTATCATAAAGAAAACGATGTTTTCATTGATGTGGATACAATGTAAGTCCAGCAATTTGTGTCAGACACATTAAAGATCGATGTGTTCACATCAAACGACTTATATATATGATATGTGGCATAAATAGATGCATTTGAATGAATAATCCGTGCATTTTATGAAAGATATCTTGCACTAGCCTGTAGTATTTTACAAGGCTATCTGCCTCCTCTGGTATCCTGTTACACATAGAGTTTTAGAAAGTTGAAAAGAAAGCGTCGCGTGCTTGATACTATCTTTTATTTACCCTTTTTCAGAGAAACAAAAGAAGTCTTGGAGAAAGTCATGCAGCAAATTATGGATTCCAAAATGTTGTCTCTTAACCATTCCCCTTGTTCTGACGACGGTTGCTGGTATATCTCTCACCTCAACAAGTTATTTTTTCATGTTATTGCCATGTGTGCAGGCGATCAATCTCTTGCTTTTTGTGTGCTCAAATATGAAGGTATGTAATTTTAAGACCCTTAGAATTACGTTAAACCTATGTTGATAGACAAACTTCAAATTGGCAATGCAATAGATAAGCAAACCCACTGGAGTAGGACAGGTCCTATATTATTTCCGCTTGTTAAGGAAAAGGTCGCTTAGAACACAGGGCTCTACTGGGCAAACATGTCATTTGCAGTTGGCGAGCTTTGATTTAGGCCAATCACCCAGCAGAGCAATCAGGAGGGGCACTAAACAGAGACAGATAGTAGTGCTGGTGTTATTCTTTATCCGCAAGGAAGGTCATTAGAAATTATGTTACAACAGCTCCTTACTCGTATTGTGAAATATTTGAAAAAGACATTTGTAAACATGTCTTTAATTTCTTCGTGGACCACTTCTCAATTTCTACCCGCCAATTTAGTTTATTTTAACTCATTCCACCCTGATGACGCTTTTTCCCGCTAATATCTAAATGTCGTCTGCTAATTGTATTTTACTAATTTAGGGATTATTTTACAATATTTTGGATGAAACTTGCATGGAAGATCATTCCAAATTATATGCCCATGGTCAACAGCTTTCCTTGGCGCGCTCTGGGCGCAATGCGCCCAGAGCGCGCCAAGGAAAGCTGTTGACTCAGTCTTCTATCAGGGTGGAATGAGTTAAGCCCACCAGATGTTGAACTCAAATCAATTAAAATTAATTGTAAAGAGGTCCTGCATACATTGAAAAGTTAAGATGTGACAAAGGCCACATGCCCGGATAGTTTTAGTGCTAGACTATTCATAAGGGACTCTCTTTATCTGTGATTCTCTCACAAAACTATTTAACTTGTCACTTCGCCAAGAAACGTTCCCTAGCTAATGGAAACAAGCTTACACACACATTTAAATAAGAAAGGTGACACAAACCTATGCAATAATTGTCGTCCAATTTCTCTGTTGAGCTGTGAAGGTTAACTAATAGAAAGGTTTATCTTCAATCACGTTTACATTTTCTTATGGCAGAACTTACTTTTGTATTCAAACCAGTCTGGAGTTATACCTGAAGACTCTACCGTGAACCAGCTTTTATCATTCTTTCATGAATTGTCCCTAGTCGTTGACCTCCGGAGAAGTAGTGCATATCAGAAAAGCCTTTGATCGTATATGACATGAAAGCCCATTATGCAAACTGACGTTCTAGAATATCTTAGAATTAACTACTGAACTGGTTTAAAAATTATTTTTTGACTGCCACCAAAAAGGCGTTCTTAATGGTCAAGCTTCAGACTAAGGTACCATATATGCAGGAGTTCCCTAAGGCTCTGTACTGGGCCCTTGTTATTTTTCATATTTACAAATCATAAAGTTGACCTTGTTTATTCTAAAGTTGAACAATTTGCAGACGATACGACTCTGGATTTGTCAGTTGACAACCCAAACTTACCGCTGAAGTTGTAAATAAAGACCTGTCTTCAATTGATTCATGATCTACAGATTGGTTGGTAACAATAATGCCTTCAAAACTGATTCAATGTTGATATCCCGGAAAAGAAACCAAGTTCACCACACTCCCCTCATCTTCCAGAACCAAAATTTACACAATGTACACCAGCACAGAGATCTGCGTATAATCTAGCAATCCAATCTGACCTGCGATGGAACGATCACATTGAATTCATTTTTTCTTAAGCACTTAAACAACTCAATATAATGATCATCTCGACAGAGAGATCCTAGGAACAATCTATACTTCTTTTATCCGACCTTTATGGGGTATGGTAGCATAGTCTGGGATGGCTGCACACAAGCGGGTTCACAATGTTTAAAGAGCATTTGACTGGCGGCTGCACAAGTTGTATGTGGTGCTGTGCTAACCACCCCAAATGAACATATATATGAAGAAACAGGGCTTTAAACGACGAAAACTAGGAAATTAATGCAAATGTACAAAAATTGCTCATCGACAAGCTCCACCAAAATATCAAAGGCGCATCATTCCTTTACAGTTATCAAAATCAAAATGCATACGACAGAAACCAGAAAATCTCCCCCATTTTAGAGCCATAACAGATTTACTTGACTACTCTTTCTTTCCCAGCGCAATCGGAATCTAGAACCAGTTGCCACTTGATTTCAGGAATTGTCAGCTCCTTTAAATTTGTCAAAACAAAGATAGAAACTGTTGTTCCTTGATGTAAGGCAGCCAAAGGTATATTCTGTAGCCTTACTATTTCATGCTATCATCAATCGAGAATGGGCCCTAGCCAGCTGAGTGATCACTTATTCACTATTGGTACACAGGACTCCCCAATATGCAGCTGTGGTCTTCGTGCTGAAAACTTTTGGCACTCTTTTTGTTTGCCCTCTTTATACTATATAAAGGAATGATTTATACACTTCAATTATCAATTTTGCTCCCTTCATTTTAGAAATAGCTTTATGTGGCTCTAAACAAAGTTATTTTGAAGCTAACAGATCGGTCTTTTGTGATGCTCAAGATTTCATACCTGGAACCAAACGTTTCAGTGAAGTTCAATGAGATGATATGTCTTTATAATATTGTGTCCTGGTGTTACCATATTTTCTATTGATTATCACAAATCAACCCCACCATCTGTGCTGTTCATTTGTGGTGCCTTCCTTGACTCGTTACCTCTTTTGCCTGTTGCAGGGTCTTATGTACAAATATGTAACTTGTTACATTGAACACCACACTGAGCTGTGTCACATTTTGTCTGACATGTTTCTTGTCTGCTCTTTACAAAAGGGTTTAAAATAGGGGTTTCCCTGCTCCCCAATTGTTCTCCATGAATAAATAGACAGGCTTATTGTTCTCTAATATGGGTGAATATATTTGTATATACATGGAATAAAATGTGTTTAAAATGGAAGATGTGAAGGTAGTGTGCAGTGAGACTGGAAATTAATGATCAATATGACTGAGTTTATTTTTACACAAATACATTATATCTATATTTTTGTGATTGCTACATATCCATAGATTTGCATTAATAAGTTGTTTTGCAGGATTTCAATTTTTCGATATTTTGTAGCATTCTTTCTGACTTGGAAGAATTTTCACATTTTCTGCACAGAATTTGCACAAAACTGTTTTATTTTCAAGCCGAAGTCAGATGAAACTAAAAATACATATATATGCCTAGGATAGACTTCCTTGGTCCTGACATGGCATAAATAAAAAGTTATAAAATTTCTATGTTGGCCTTATCAGGCTATTCATTTTCTTTCTCGAAATTAATCCAAAAGTCATGAAAAAAAATCCTGGTGTGTGCTCCTGGATATGATATTTCTATAATGATACCCATTGATTTTAATCTTGTAGGGCAATTCATTTATTTTGTGAGGCTAGATACAAATTGCATAGGTATTGCAAAAAGAACAGTTCTGCGAAATTTTCGTTGAAAGAAAATGTTGCCAGTTTCTATGCATTTATGGCTATAATATGACACAAACTAACTTCCTCTGTCTTGTGTTTAAATTATTGTATAAAAAACCTGGTAGCTTGACATCTGTGATATTTTCATTGCATAAGCAAAAAGGATAATTTTGTTGCTTAAAACTCGATCTTTTTAACTTGGGAACATCAAACATAACCACACATGGCTTGTTGCATGTGGATACACATGCGGTTATCCATATTTGGGGCCCCGTAAATGTATTGTGCAAAATTGTTTTTACATCAATAGAGATTTTCAAAGTAGTCAGAACAATGGTAGTGATCAGTCTGTACTGGCCCGTTCTTCTCTCCATGACAAATGCTTTCCTGTTCCCTATGAGTGATCCTTGTCAGTGGCTCACCTGATTTCCAGGGGTCATGGACTAACAATGACACAGTTCATTATAATGCCCATGCAAACAAAACCCATGCTGTCAGCAATGAAGAATTTTTTAGTGTAAACAAACGTTTTGACCTCAATTCTCTCATATAAATATTTTGTTCACATATCCTAGCTTTTGGGAGCATTTAGTTTAAGCATCAAACTATCCAAAAATATTAAAAAGTGATTAGAGGCTATTCAAAGGTGCTGGCTTCAGATCTCCACTTTCAAGAAATCTAGCTTATTCTTGGAGACATAAGCATTCCTTATCCATCACGTACGTCTACCTTCACAACTCTAACCAGAGACACATATAGTGTTTTTAGACACAAATAAGGCATTTGACAGAGTGTGACATGCTGGCTTACACTACAAACTTAAGTTACACAGTATCTATGGGGATCTTCCTTCTTTGTTTTCAGACTCCCTATAACCAACAACAACCATCAGAATTGAATTTGACAATATGATCACATGTGCATTTACAATGGTGCACCTAGGTCTCGATGACATCATCCATATGTGATACAATTTGTGGTGGTAAAATAAGTGATTCAATATAAACATATACAGGGTATAAATTTTATCTTGTTCATGATCAATATGTTTTCCACATATTTAAAATGTGAATATGTTATCATTGTCACCATCTTTAAGACCTCGCTTATTTCTCACATTTTTATTTCAGAAATGTAGATGTGTTGTCCCATGTAGCTGTACAAGCGATGCTGAAGCAGTTTCAGACTTTATGGGCAATATTCCAACTTTGACTGCTTCTGAGACAGAAGAATGGATGGTACAAACAACCAGCTATGTACTGCCCATTATTTCGCAACTGTATCGTGATTTCCATGTTCTGTTTGATTGTGTTGCCTCTGGCAGTGCTGCAGAGGGATTCGGTTTGCCCTACAATCGACAGAAGAGAAAAGTATGTTGCTGCAAAATTCCAGTCCATGAGTGGAGGGATATGTCAGCTTTGGCAACAGATCATGACATCATGCTTGTTCCAAAACGGGTTACAGTTTGTGAAGCCGGTAATATGGAAGCAGACGTGACAATTCTGGATGTTCCTGGAGAACGAGGTTTTGTGTTTCCAATTCCCAAAAACGAATCCTCTATTCCGATTTACAAAGCCTGTACAATGAATAAGGAGACAAGAACACTAGGAATTTCAACCATTGTAGTAAGAAACCAGATTATGCACACATTGGACAGTATCCATATAAAGAACTTTCCAGGAGGCAAAATGTTTGGAACATTTACATGTGACTGTAATATTGGGTACTTCTGTTGTGGCAGGACAGTAAACATTAAACATAAAGGACCTGCCATAAAACTCAAATTGGAGCAAGAGCCATATCCATGGTGGTCACTCTGCTGCTCCTGTCTTTGTATATGTTTCCTCGAGTTCCCGTTGTTCTGGTCATTATTCCTTGGATGGAAAATAGTGCACTTTGAAGCAGATTTTACAATGGCCCTATTTTCTCCCAAATGGCCTGCCATTGCTGCTTCATGGGTGGACAGATGTCAGCATTGGCCATCGATGGACACAAAGCAGCTTATTATTGAGGGTGGTTGTCATATTATACCCAAGCAACCATACATTGAAGGAAGCATCTTTGCTTGGAGATGGTCTTTTTCTAAGGCAGAAGTATTACTCTGTTCGGAGATTCCTACAACAGCAAGGCATGTATTCTTATGTCTTAAGATATTGTACAAAGAGCAATTACGACCAATTTCTAGTCAGCTGAAAAGTTACCATCTCAAAACAATTTTCTTTTGGACACTTGAAAAGAACCCTCTCAGCTTTTGGTCCACAACCAGCCAGTATGATTGCTTGATGATGCTTATAATGGAACTTTACACATGTCTTGACCAAGGAGTTTGTCCACATTACTGGATATCAGATATCAATCTGTTTAAAGACCTGCCTAGAAAAAAGGCTTTTCAACTAAAGGAAAAATTGCTTACTACAAAAGGAAACCTTGCTGGCTATTTACGCCAGAATTGTCTGAAAAGATGTTGTTGTCCCTGCTCGCGAAATTTTCAGTACAGCTGCTGTAAATGCTTGTGTAACCTTCTGTACACGACTATTGTCACATGTGTGGTGGTAGGGTTGATATATGTGACGTCAATTCGTCGATAATTTTCTTACTGCAGGCAGTGCAATAATACTTCATTCCAGGGTTAGCTTCACTGGCCTGTTTTGCCAATTTTCATAGGCATACTGCTACATGTGTGGTTGGCATCTCTAAGTCAGGTGCGCTGGTAATGGCCGATATTGCGCATAAACACTACTTTTAGCAACTTGAATATGTGTACATGTATAGTGCTGTCCTTTTGTGTGAATGAGTGCGGGATTATGAGAATCTATGGAACACATTTTGGAGTAAGCCTGTATATAACGTATCAACTGTAAATGCTCAACAAGTTTTTGAAACTGTAAAGTATAACACAGAAGCTGCTTTAAGTGACTGGATAAAGCCAGTTCCAATGTCTTTGAATCAGCTGTGGTTAATTCATGTTGTCCTCTACTTACCGTCATTGACCAAAAGTGAAACAGTTCTTCTCGCCCTTCTCTTAAACAAAGACTGGCCAGTCCTCATTTTAAATATCCAGCAAAAATCAATGGAAAATTATTTCAACATTCACAATGACTTTGTAATTTAAATGTATTACTTCGTAAATGCAAGGCAAGCGAATTCATATCGAAAGGAGGCTCTCAAAAGCACAAATTTCTGAGGGGCAACCTGGCTGAAGAAAAATCCCGTAATGGTTCCCTGGAAGGCAACACTTTATCTCCTAATGACTAACTCCATCTTGTAATTGCATCTTTCATCCAGTGATAATATCTTATTTCTTAATTAAGAGCTCTTATCCCTTAAATGCAATTTTCTGTCTCGTAATTATAAATTATGACATGATTAGGTCTATTTATCCCTGAATCACGGTAACTTGATTTTTGTTTTGTAAATGAATGATAACAATTTAAGTTAGATTGCCTTTAATAAGCCATAACTACACAGTGGCCAGTATGATGAAGCTGAAGATTTAAACTCTAAAACTCGTCTGCTTAGCATAATGTAAGATTATATACATTTTGTTCAGAAATCATTGGATAAGCGACACTCAAAATAATATATATAGTAGTTAGAATAGCATCTGTTTTATTCTTTTGAAGATATTAGGAAATAAAATGTAAAAATGTGACAAGTTACCTAACCTGTTAATACTGCTATTTTTGTGCAAAATGCTTCAAAGTTTGCGAAGGTTTGTTAGAAATGGAATGATATTTTTATTATGCTTTTGAAGTTATTTAAATCTTAAAACTTGATCCGCCACCAGCTTACATGATTCAGTACCCTGCAAGTTTTAAGTGCCTGTTAATGCGCAATGTTTTATTAATATTTGGCATGGTTTTGGATGATATATGTTTGGAATATTCTTAGTTTGATCAACAGTAGACATTAGTGTTCCTCTTTTGGAGAAGACAGAATTCCACGCACAAGGTCATTAGCTAATAGAACTTTTAGATGCTAGGTAGTACCACTCCTGAGATAACTCACAGACAAGATTTACCTGGTAAAAAACGATGAAATGAAGCAAAAACAAGAATGAAAGAAAGAGAATAAAAAAACGAAAGAAAGAATAATGACCCCAGACGAAAGTTTCCTATCAAAAGACCTTCCATGCATGTAAAGCGATGCCTGCAGTTCCAAAGGAAAAGTGGTCAACACTTTTGACAGTTGAGGCCAACGTACACCAGGGAAAGCTACAGATTTAGATCACAACAACAAGGCACTGAACGGGTCAATTCAAAGTTATTGATGACGACTAAGGATGGTCCAAACGACATCAAAGTCAACACCATATCTATTTATGCTCTCCCTTTTGCTCTATGTCACTTCGTTGTCATTGTTGGGTCGGAATATATTAATGGGGGAAATATTTTTCCTGAATTATGTAATGTTATTTAATGTACATCTCCACATTTTTGGGTATCACGCCATCATACAACAAACAGGCTTCTTTAAAAAAAAAATCAAAAGTGGGGGGTAGTAAGAGCATTTCTTTCATGGGTGAAAGCAACATTTCCATGTTACCTCTCTTGAAAGTTCACTGCAGGAGAAGTGTTAGATTTTTCCTCTATACATATACAAAATATTATGCATAAAATAAATTCTCTTTCACTGTAAAAATGATGTATTCTTAAACTATTTGTATTTTCATGTTTTTTATCTTTTTGATAGATTTGAATGCCCCCGCACAAGTGCAGCCACAAGCACATTATGCAAAGTCAAGGCTTATGTCTAAATATGTCTGGAAGATCAAATTCATCTTATTTTTAATTGAACATATGAGGGTCATTTTAGCTTGGTATTACTTTCAACTTTATAGTCCTATTTCCTTGAAAAAGGTATATCAAGGCCATCCATATTATACAACTATTTTAAGTCAAGAAAAGGTACATGTCCTGTAAGTTTGGTTTCACCTGCTGCATTATTATACTGAGATAAAGCACATTCTTGTGCTTTGAGCTACATATTATCATGCTTGATGGCTTTTACAAAAACTACGACAAGGTCATTCATGTTTATACTCAATATATCACTATCCTCGTGCTACGTTTGACATTGGTATGAAGATGTAAGAAAAGCTTGTGATGATATTAAATTCAATGTATTTTACACCATTTGAACCAATTCCCTGGAATGCAATATGTTGCATCACCAGTGCTCTCTATAATATGCTGAATTGCCGCCGTAATGTGGACTCTTTTCTCAGTCTATGCTTATGCTTAGGTCGGCGACCAACAATCCAAGTCTTCCTGCTGTTTTGTATGCAGGAGCGATGGACCTATCAGATGCTCATTTTATATACTTATACTCGAAATTTTTACACAACTCTCAACTTTTTTTATTACCATAATTTTGCCTGTATACAAGAGTGTACATGTGGAATAGTTAGAGGCCAGTTCATGCTTAATAAACGGGTAGGTGGTTATTTTCATGGCTAGGTATTGGAACACCAATAGTTGAAGTATTTGAAAGGTGTCAAATAAAACACACACACTATCATTATAGTTTGTCACGTGGTGCCAGGGGTTGAATTCAAATTATCGTGGTACACTTAAGTTTAGCGCATGTCACTTGGTGTTAAGAAGTTAAACTACCAACAGGCACAAGCCTGGAACTATTTTATATGGTTGTAAACGGCTCAGTACAATACAGTTCTAGTTGGATTTACAGTCTAAAGTCTTTAGATCACTAGTTTCTATTGGTAAATCAACAGTTGTATCAGAAGATGTATGTTGATGTTTTGGTAATACATGAATCTCTGCCGTTTGCTCTATTTCAGTTTGCTCTCATTGTTCAATTTAAACTTATGAATACGGGGAATATTTTTTCTGAGCCATGGTTTGCTCAGTTTGTTGTGGTTGATTGCTTCCATACATAACACAAAAGTACTGAAAACATGACACATATTCATAAATTCCCCACCCAACGATGACAGCAAAGAAGTTCCAGAGTTACCAAAGCATCAACATTCATCTTCCAATACCAATGTGAAGAAACACATTTCGCTTCTGACTTGAGACAGGCAGTCACCCATTAAAGGCAACAGGAGGTTTAACACTGGTCCTTTCAACCTGTGAAATATTCTTCATTAACTACAGACCACAGTGTTTCCAAAATGTATAGGCCTAAGTACTCAAAACCCAAATTTTATTACTTCTGCCAAATAATAATAATAATAATAATAGTAATAATAATAATAATAATAATAATAATAATAATAATAATAATAATAATAATAATAATAATAATAATAATAATAATAATAATATCTGATAGGCCTATCACTCTTTAGTTCTCTTGACTTGTCAGTCAGCTGAGTTTACAGCAAAAGAAGAAAGAAGGCCTACATTGGTTTTTGTGATATTTATGAATCTGGAGTATTATAAACACACTTTATCCCCATTATAACTATGAGTCAGAGAACACAGCCAACAGCACACCATAGCCTATAAAGTATTTATCAAATAGTACAGAAAAGCACTTGTCGCTCTTACTCAGCATTTTTGGCTTGGATTACATGGATTTTGATGTGAATCAAACATGATTTGACTTAAGCAACCTTGTTCTGTGGATTACTCTTAGCCACAAGGTGACAAGGGGAATCTAATGTACAGTAATCAATTCCGAGACCTAGTACTTCAGGTTTTGTACCAATATGCCAGCCACCAATCTTTGTCAGCTCTCAGCAAACTCCAGAGATAACATAAGAGCCAGTTGGTCGACCTTATTAACTGGAAACAAAAGGTTTCCAGCATACAGTGAGGCCAGGTATGCCAACGGACTCTACGACACCTGTTCAAAAATATGCACTTAGGCTATCTGCCACACCATTTTATCTCTTAAAATGCTATGAGCTAAACTCTCATGACAGTGACACAAATGCTGAATGCACAGTCCCAGGACGGAAACGACTCAAGGTCAATTGCTCATGGGTAAGCCTTATCAAGCCGTTTGGAAATCCTGCCATTACGTTTGGCAGGACTGAAGACGACAGGTTGTTTTGTAACACTCGGCAAGATGATGCTGCACTTTATGCTTTCTGTCACCTCCTACCTGAAATTCTTGGTAATTACACTTTGTTGCTACAAGTGCTGGGAAACAGGTTTGAAGGAATGCCAAGTAGTTACATCATACTTAGCATAGCTGGAGTCGCACAGATTGTAGAATAAAGAAAAAGCTCCAGAGTATGTGGCTGATGACTTACGGGTTCTTATAAAAAGCTACCTAACTGCCAATGAGTCAACTCGTGACACAATTGCCTTACATCGCTTTCTCCAAGGATTACCTGATGACAGACTGTCGGTACGGCTAATCCTAAGACAGTAGATGAAGTACATGGTACCAGGCCTGAGACATATTACAGCCTAACGTTGAATGTAGGCTGGCCAACACATGCATTACCTGCCAAGTCCTCTAAGGATAGATAGATAGATAGATAGATAGATAGATAGATAGATAGATAGATAGATAGATAGATAGATAGATAGATAGATAGATAGATAGATAGATAGATAGATAGATAGATTGACCCTGGGTTACATGCATTAGCAATGAATGCTTGTTCTCAGAGGAGAATATTCACAACAGAAGTGTAAATGTGTTTACAATGAATACGATGAATTAGCACCACACAAAGTAATAAAATCGTATAAAAAGAACCAGTCACAGCATTTGCATCTCGTTAAAGACATTAAAAACTATTCAAATGATTATAAATAATGTAAATATAGGTAATGTAGTGTATCATGATGCTTGCGAGTAACGTCCGTCATGTACTTGGCCTGGCGCTGCTGCAAATGGTGCTATTCGGGTTCATTTGATTATGTTAGGTGTGCTACTACCCTTAATTGATATAAGCGAGGATCGTAACACTGCTAAATTTCCGAAAATGAACAATGATGTGAACATGCCGGATTCTTTGTTACTGTCCAAAAATTACAGAAGGCTTAAACACTTGTCCTGATACACGACTTGCAAAAAGCATGCGAGGGAGCCGCCATGGTTGAGTATATCGCCCTCTTGTGGATACTGACAAATATTCACATAAGTATAGTATAAATACATTTGTTTTACATGGATTGTGAAAGAAGTCATGCATTGACTTATCGAGTCACTCTCCATGGCACAGATGTTGGCGTATACTTCCTACCTTTTCTGTGGTGCAGGAAACCGAAGAGCTCGGAGAAAACCACCGTGCACGGTTAAAGTGGTGGGAACTTTTTCTACATGCTGCCCAGGACGAGAATCGAACCCGGGTCGCAAAGGTGAAAGGCGAGCGTCTTACAGCTCACCCAACCGTGCACCCCGATTAGCATCAAGGGCAAGAAAACTTTATGGCATTACGGCACAAGGCCTTCTGCATGACACCACCAAATGCTGCAATAGAAGCATTCCTGACATTCATCCTCTAAATGCACACGGTCATGACAGAAAAATGTTTACATGTGCAGGGAAGCCATCCTCCCAGAAAGGAGCACCCACTGTGGTCTCGGTTATTGCCTTGATATATCAGTTGGCCAAGTCCCATCTTTCTGCATGTAGGGTTAGGGACAAATAGCTTGAGTTTGGCCGTTGGAAAATTTTGCACGCGATGACCCTTTCTATGCCAAACGCCTGCAGTAGTAGGTCTACCGTATTAGATAGGCCTAAATCGTACCTGTTGGTCTTGGCTCAATACTACTCGAAACGTGCAACAAAACTATGACCCAATATGAGCACATATAGGCAGTCGACTCCCATGTGAACCATTGTGCAAGAGACCTTGGAAAGCAAAGAAAAGTAGTAAACTAACGACGTTACACTGACAGTCAATACAATAATACTATAATAATAAATGATGACCTACCTGAATGGTCAACTGAAAGCAAATACAAACTTACTTATGAAATTTATGCCTCTTTGTTCCACGACCACCGGATTCCATTTACGTAATACGGCCTCATTGCCGATGCATAATTACGCTATTATCTGTTAGATAGCTTCTTACTTATTTCTTGGGTTATCTGGATTGATTGACACTTGGAACAATAGGCGAGCAGTGTATAACAATATATACATTAGGTCATATCATTGTCATGCCAGTAACGTGCAGACGATTTTTTTTTTATATTTAATGGTTATCAAACTTTGTTCATAATTTATAAAACCTGTATGTTGGTCAACATGCATTGTATATATGATATGCATTGATTCTGTTTAAAGTTGTGTTTGGTCTTGTGTGCATGTATATGACTTCTGTTTGTCTCTCTGTGTCAGGACAGCTTTTATATTAGTATTGTATCTCCTGTCAGATGATCCTGAAAAAAATGTTTAAATTCAAGAAATAATATTTGGACTGTAAGACATTGAGGGCAATACCCCATAAATGTACGTAGTAATGATGGTTGGATTATATCACCTGTAGGGCAATTACGGCATACATGAAATAATGATAATTGGATTATAACGGCTGTAGGACGATTGCACCACACATTAAATATTGAAATATATGTTAACTGCAGGGATATCACACAGGCACGAACACTTTTAAACTGAGTAGTCCACTCTGAAGAACGTTTTTCCTCAAGTTGATTTATAAGCATCGAATGAGTAACATTCCCATTCGTACATTTGACGATATGGATGGAAAAGTCAAGGATACTGTTCTGGCAGAAACATTCTACGGTAAACAACGTGAATTTGCACCAAAAAATAAAATAGCTGAAAGCTATAGGTTCAGGTTCAATTCATATAAACATATCTGCAGTTCACTTTCCATTTCCCTGTCGTACTTTTGTTGAGCTAAGCTATAATTTATGTTTTATCACCCTTCAATGCCATTTGAAGGGTAGTAAAATCCTGGCAATAAAAACGTGTAGAACCATCCAGGCTTACACTCCAGCAAATGGGATTATCTTCATTGGAGGTGAGACATCGCCTGTGCATAGTGGCTCCTATGGTAAGGGAATGTCCTCAGCTGCAATTCAAATGCTTATATATTGCGTACAGTGGAATTTTACACACACACACACACACACACACACACACACACAAGTGCGCGCATATATATATATATATATATATATATATATATATATATATATATATATATATATATATATATATATATTTAAGTATATACCCATAACTTTTACACGGAATGCAAACAGGCCGAGCTTCAATTAATCACCCTATTGCGTACACATATCCCTCTCTTTATGTATATTTGAATATATGCATGAATATGATTTGGTGCATTTTAGTAATCATGATGGTATCCCATCATGGCCATCTATTTGTGCTAATAGATGACAGTAACAAGGAACACATAATTTTTTGTTTAAAGAATACACTGTATATAATAATAAATGAAAAAAAAAAAACATCTATCATTATACAGCCATTTCCGCCCCCATAATGAACCCCCATTGCTTTTATTCTCACTTCAAAAATATTGAGTCCCCCGTACATGCCAGATGGCCAAGCCGCACACTATTAGGGTGTAAATATTGCAGTCATATTCTATTTTTAAGAAAATTATCGCATGTGTAAAAAAGCATATACATTAAGAAGAGTTAATGAGTCTAACACATGTTGGGAGACGGATAGATTATTCAAGTTAATGTCAACTTTAATCAGTTTTCCATGTGGTACAAGTGCAAATTACTATCTTCGACAAAATGGAAGACTAGACTGTATACATGCAGGAAATTTATACTACATACAGGAGAGTGTCGCAGCCCTTCATAAAATATGGAATATACATCTATGTCACTATGGAATACCGAGTTATCAGTATTTGTATTGGTTGGGGAGTTACATAATAGTAACTGAATATGTGATAAACAATAATCACCAGATGCATACAGGTTAAAAAGGCACACATATATTATACATACATACGTATATATATATATATATATATATATATATATATATATATATATATATATATATATATTAAATACTGCATGTTTCTTATCTCAGGTTTCAGTAAATACGTCTTGATTAACACTCTATAGCTTTATCTTCGGTGTTACGCTATGTTATCGAATAGGTATATTCATGTCCGGTTTCATATTGTTATATATTGTTATATTAAATGAGCAAAAAGCTCGCTCAAAATTTATTCAGGAAGGAAATGTGTTTTGGAACATGTTAAAGTGATTACCATACGGGTGCCCTTATATTTGGCCAATTATAAATCGACACACAAAGGAAAACACATGTCTCTTCAACTAAGACACATATTCTTCACAAAGTTGTCATAAGGGGTATATGCTTTTACGCTGATATTAAATTTGTTTAGTCATCGACACATCAGATGGAACCATACCTTTATTTACAATTCGGGCTTTTTAAATATTTAGTATTGAAATAATTTTCAGCCTGAAATGAAATTAATGCTAGGATCATGGGTTCACTTCCCCAAGTGCAAACAGATCTACTTAACGCTTTCAGGGCTAACAACAACAACAAATGCCGCGCTCTTCTGAAGTGTCATGTCAAATTAAAGACCTTTGCTTGAAGTACCAGTGTGCTTATATTTTTAGAGCAATCGAAAAAGGATCAGGTCAACAGCTTTCTTCGGCAAGCTTTGGTCGCAGAGAACATTGTCAATGCCGCCTGTAAAATGAAATTCCTATCATTACATGCCAGAAATAAAAAAAACCCACACGCTTGCCCTTGCATCTTATTCTTAGAGATTCTTGTTAAAATAAAATTCTGTGTTGACTATACCCCAATATTCATCAACTGGCTGCAAATATACTCTTCTGTATCATATCCGTAATTCTTATCGTGATTTTTGCGTATATCATATGGTTATTAATAGATTAGATATATTCTATTCTACTATTGGTAACTTAGTTTCCTTTGGCCAAGACAACAGCTTCCCTTGGCGTACTTCGGTTGCAATGTTCCCAAAGCGCACCAGTGAGAGCTGGTCACCTCCCCATTCTCATGGTCTCTGTCACTGTGGACATGCTGGTGCTTGAATAAAAGGTTTGGTACAGCGAATGAGTGCCATCTGGTGTCAACTCACAGTACATCGACTTTGGATAACAACGGCCATGAAAGAGTCAATGACGTGATGGAACACAGAGATCTGATACTTTTGTCGCCTTGATGTCAGGCGTTAGGCCGTAATTGGGCGGTTCGAATATTCCGACAAGAACATCAAATTGATTTCATCCGTTTCGATGACTTTGGCATATTACATCTTTCAAAAACAGCACCGTTTCGGGTATGCATGTATCCATATGTAGACGCTTTTCATCACAGCATTGAAAAGAAAAAATACCAGAGCAATCTAATGCTGCTGCTAATAACCGGAGCACAAAAAACGGAATCATATAGTTCAGTATCAAACACAAAAGAGAGAGAGAGAAAAAAAACGCTCTCGTTTGTATGCATCAGGCATGTGTTATTTTTCCACACCTTCAATTTTCATGGAACTCAAATGTCCTTTGTGATGAAAATTATCAAATCTGTACGCTCCACGCCCTTGAAATGGACAAGACCCCCATGTTCTTACATGCATGTATAGCGTTGCTCTTTGTGTGTCTAAGTTCGTAATAGCAACAACGGTCAACTATCTACCAGAATTCAAGCAAGAAATATTTGTTTCCATGTCTGTTTACCCTTAACAAACATACGTGCCTCTCCCTTCGTACATCCTGCTACAAAAAGAGCTTCAACCCTTTCTCCCTTCATTTAAGACTGAGCCTCACTGACGCCAAAGAAAGCCATCAACCTGGGGCACGTTATCTTAATAGGCGTCATATGCCATTTCTATTTAAGTTGTCTTTATCACTGTCTAGCTGGTGTGATTATTAGACGAAAAAAAGGAAAAAACAAAAACAAACTTCCAATAGATAACATTTGACAACCTGCCGCTTTTGGCAGGTTTAAAGCGGAATGTTACAAGGCCAACCAGAAATGAAAATTTGCTTCAAAGAAAATCTGTCTGTGTGCCTTAAAAATTGTAACTATGAGAAGCTACAGCTGTTGTCCTGTACTACGTCATATTCCATTAAACTTATGGCTGGATGAAACATTCAAAGTCTATATGACCTTGTCCTTTGAGCTTTAGAGGTCACTTGTAAACTATAAAAATATACACTGTGACAATACCTACAATTTAAGCCCCACATGGACCAAGTCTGATGAAAATTAACCAAGTTATGGCTAGATGAATCTTTCAAAGGGCCGAATGCCCTTGACCTTTGATCTTAAGAGGTCACATGTTAATAAACATGGATAAAAATTTCAAAGGTCCAAATGACATTGACCACTGACCTTTGGAGGTCACATGTAAATTAGAAAAACCTACTCTGTTAAAAATATCTTGTTTTAAGCCCAACTTGAACCAAATCAGATGACTATTAATCATGTTCAGGCAAGATGAAAATTTTATAGAATGACATTGACCTTTGACCTTTGACCTTCAGAAGTCATATGTAAATTACAAAAATGTGCAGTGCTACAATTGCTACAATTTCAGGTCAACATGGTCAAAATTGAATAAGAAATTAACCCGTGTTATGGCTAGAGGATAATTTTCAAAGACTCCAATGACCTTGACCGTTGATCTGCAGAGGCAACGTGTAAATAATAACAATATGCAGCGTTACTAAAATATTAATTGAGGTTTGGTTGGTTAATTGGTCCCATTTTAGGGCAGCTGACTTGTTAGTTGTTCGTCGTGGTCGCCCGTTCACATTTCACATTTTCTACTTCTCCAAAGCTGTTGGTCAGGTCCTTTTCAAACTTACTGGGGATCTAGCTTGAGTGGGTCTCTACCCAGTTTGTTTAAATTGTCATGCTCAATTGATTTTTGGGGGGTTATTTATTTATTTATTTATTTATTTATTTATTTATTTATTTATTTATTTATTTATTTATTCATTCATTCATTCATTCATTCATTCATTCATTCATTCATTCATTCATTTATTTATTTATTTATTTATTTATTTATTTATTTATCTATTTATTTATTTTGAAAAATCTTTAACCCCCCCCCCCCCCCCCCCGCGCAACCCCTCGGCTAATTTGAAATTGCATGGCGACAATTCTGGGGACCCCTAATACTTAATTTGCTCACATTTTTTATGATTTTTTGTGTCGGAACTATTTTCGCCCTATTCAAAACGGTCATTCCAATTGTTCTGACACGTGGTGGAATTGCAGCTCTTGGAAGGATAAAATAAAGCTGTTCACCAGGTGATGATAATAGGTGTCCCTGATTATGAACGCATTTTTCAATTTGGCTACTTGTCGATTGCTGCACAGATTCTTTTAATTATAATACAATTCAACGGGATTTCGACAGTAAGTCACATGCTCAACATCTTTTCCAAAACTGTCAGCCACATCCACTCTAAACGTGGTAGCAATGTACTTTGGATGGGTCTGCATCAAGTTGAAACAATGGTCATGCTTAAGTGATTTTTGGATTTTTATAACTTTTAATGTTCATTTCTTGGCAATAACTTGAAAAATCTTCTCCATAACCACCTTGCCAATTGCTTTGAAATTCTATAAGAAACCTTCTGTGGAAGCCTGGACTATAATTTGTTCACACATTGCACCGTGACTTTTTTCCTTTTTTTTCAATTTTCCTTTTTGTATTTTATTTGTGTGTGTTTGTGTGTGTGTTAGAGCTATTTTTGACTTTTCCAAGATTGCTCAGAAACTAAGTGGAAATGCAGCTTGTGAAAGGGTTAAACTTAGGTGCCCATTTGGTGGTAATATGCCGGATCGCGGATTTAAAGCAATTTTTTTTTGTTTTTTTGTTTTTAACTTTCCGGTTAATGCATCCTTGTCAGTCCATGGGATTGCAATAGTAATCTACATTTTGGACTTCCACTCCAAAATCGTCAACCAGATTTTCTTTTTTATGGAAAGTTTTCAGTGATCATGCTCCATACTGGGGAAATTAAGATATACATCGAAATACACAACGAAAATAGCATATCAAAGAATATATATGTTATAACGACAAATCGTTTTTACTTGTTCAAAAAAAAAAAACAGAATACCAAAAGGCGCATTGACCAAGATAATCAAAATTAAAATTACAGCATATGTATTTTGTATCTCTCATAACTACCCAGGAAATCGCCTCTTGGGGACCAAAAAGGATGACTCTCAATTCTGGTAATGGAAAAGTTACGTAGTTGACTGTAATAGATCACGTGATCTTCCGATGATACAAAAATAAGAGTGGCCGGAAACTGGCATCTCAGTGGTTGCGGTTCGCGTTCACAGGGTTTGATTGCCAACACACAGTGAAGAAGAAGACATCAAAACTGTAAGTTGCTGAGCTTGTGGTGTCTTTGTGGAATTATTGATAGGTACGCTGGACTTTTCCTGTTCTTCAAAAACTGAATTAAAGAATGTTCCAACTCATGAAGAGGTTTGTTATTTTCAATAACGGCAAATAATAATATTTAATGAAACTTCCGAAATTGTGATAAACCGTGTGAGGCTAATACAGCATTACAGTGAGCGTACAACCCTGCCTTTGCATTTCCCTTCAAACGCAAAGCGAAAACTAAAATTTCTCAGGACAGACCTACTTGTGAGCTCCAGATAACGTTACCTTCTGGTGAATATGCGAAGTCCTAATGTCTTACCAATGCAAGGCAATAGCGAGAAAAGACATTAACGCCAAAGAAAGATCTTAACAAAATATATGTCAAGGAAAATGCCGCGCACTTTGCAAGTCATACCTGTTATCCAATACAAAGATTGGCCCACTTTATCCCCCTTTTAAACTGATACCCATACGGGCATATTCTGCGTCATGTAATTTTGAAATGATTTTCTGACGTTGTTGTTTTCCAAAGAGTCAATATACTGCTATTTTGTAAGTTGGAAAGGCAGTAGGCATTCAAAGCTCATAAACAGCAAAGGAAATAAAGTTTCGGATGCAATTACCTAGAAAACAAATTTCTTTCTTCATAAATTGTAGAGATCTAAGTTAAAATAGGCTTTGTTTTCTGTATTTTATGTTATTTATTCTATTTTTCTCTCAGACTGAGAATCCTAACGATCAAAAGAACGAAAATACGAAAACATTCAAAATATATACACTTCAATCAATATAAGTCAATATGAAATTTCATTCTTTTAACGCCGTATACACCAGTGCAAGCAAACGTATAAAGTTTTGTACGTCATGGAAATCCACGAGAGACGTCTGGGTGTGTCTGCCTGGCTGGTTTTAGCGTTCGTCGTTTGCCTCCAGTTGCCACTTTGTTCTACCGGGCCAGGGTAAGTAAACAAGTCAAAGCTTTTTTGACACACTTGAAACGGCTTAGGTCTCTTGACACGCTTACCAAGGCCAAGGTCTCTTGACATGCTAATGAGGGCCCAGATGTCTTGGCGCACTTAGGACAGCTATGGTCTCTGGACATATTTGAGACGGCTCATATCTCTTGACTCATTTAAGACGGCTCAGGTCTCCTAACGCACTTAAGACTGCCCAGGTCTCTTGACTCATTTGAGGCAGCTCAGATCTCTTGACAGACTTACGACAGTTAAGGTGTCTCGACACACTTGAGAGGAGCCAGGTTTCTCTTCACCGAGATTTTTTTTTTTTTAATGCTGGTATATTTGAATTTAAAATATGATCCTAAAAATGTTTGAGTTCACACGTAAAACTACACAGTTTAAAATCCAGGTACTTTTGGTTAGCTGAGATAGCGCCCTTTCCTCTGGAGATCGTGGGTCGCCTGTTAAATTCGCAGATCGCCTCAAGCTTCAGTGGTCGCTGGTTTGCTGCTGTGCTACTTGACAGTGCGTGTGAAAGAAACCTTCTAATGTTTCAAGAAGAGCAGGTCTTCTACTAACATTACTGAAATTACGTAAAATACCAGACACAATTTCAACAAGTTTATAGGTACACATCATCATTATAAAGGAAATCCCCTAGAAAGTAAAACGTGAGTTTCTAAGAAATGTAACTTGAAACGATATCTTTGAAAATTAAAAACAAAAACAAAAAACAAAAAACAAACAAAAAAGCGAAATATGAAACACGAAGTCTTACAAATATTTTAAAGAAAAATGTATATAAATGCCCTAGAAACTTGGAGTCATATGGAGAATAAGATCTTGTGTGCCCCACAGGACAGCCAAGGTGCTTGTTCAGTCCATAGTATAGCTATTATTTTATTATGAAGATTTGATTCGGCTATCTTGCAGTAAAAAATTCAGGATCGGCAGCGCGATCCCCTACTCGAGCCGTGAAACTAATCTTAAAATTCAACTTTCAGCTAGCCCTTCTTGATATCAAGGAACGAATGTACCTCAGCCCGTGACAGACAGAATTTTCACATTTGTAACATTTCACATATATGTATAAACAGCCTACATGTAGTTACGCTCTCAGCCACCATTTTCGGAATTGCTAGACTTCAGTCACTAACATCCATCATGATGGTCATCACACAAAACTAAGTGCATCAGCATCAGTGTATATACACCGTGCACTCAGAATACAACATACCAGAGGCCGACTCTTACAGGTTTTCATCCCCTTGTTCGAAATCATGGAACACTAGTACTCTCCAAGATGTCACTCTCCCTTGCAACGTCAACAAACAGCGGCTGGAGACATTTTTAGTGAAGCCGGCATGTTTACAGCATGAACTTGTTATACAGCTATAGTTGTCTTATATCACTGCGTTTTCTGTTATCGATTAGTACACACACACACACACACACACACACACACACATATATATATATATATATATATATATATATATATATATATAATATATAATATATAATATATATTTGTTGTATGTGTGACAGAGCCCATTATGCTTTAGGATGCAAAACAGGGAATTACTTATTTCATTAAATATTTAATCGATAGACTGACAAACAGGCAGACAGGCAAATAGACTGAGTGAAACACAAGCAAATAAATCAACTTGGTTGTTGTTCGCAAATATATTTGGGCCTCAGAGCAACATTAAATTAATGTTCCGTCAGCATTTTGGTTTGTGAGAACGGCATCAGGTGTAGCGATGTTTTGATGTTTTGATGTTTTAAGAAGGATTGTTAATATTCAGTGGGCATTCGCTCTTCTAAGATGAGAAAAGTTTATCACATGGATTCTTGTTTCAGTGAATTGGTTCCATGCATGAATGAGCGTTCTTTTCTTGAGGACTTTTATCCCATCACTGATTGAGTCAGCTTTTAAGCTGGCCAATGCACCAGTCACATTGGCCCCATTCTTCAACCACGTTTTATCTGAAACAACTTTGGACAGATCCATTCTTTCTGGTACCATCGTCATTGAAATTGGTCTCCGGGTGTGTGAAGAAGCTAATTTCATGCTATACCCAGTCCCTTGCAAGTCTATGGGAATGAACTTTGCGCTCAAATTTTGGAAAGGTCATGAAGATTCGTGTATAGTAAAGTCCTTTTACAGTTAAGAAAATCCTACTTTGGAACAATTAACCGAGTATTATATGAAATATAGTGAACGTTTCCTCTGCCCTACAAGTGCTTGTTCAGTTTAAGTCTACTAACTGTGCACCTGTTTTGTTCTTTCTTTTAAGGTCCCTCGTGAAGCAGCTGCTCGCTAATTACGATAAGCTGGCGCCTCCCACAAAGGGTAAGACAATTCAATTTCAGACTGCCTCCGAGTCACAAACAAAAGGTATTTTCGACTAAATAATTATAATGGCTTCACCTTATAATGGCCAGACAGTGCCATGGGAAAGTGATGGCCGAATTCAAAACCCGATTCGAAAGGACACCCTCCCCCCTTCCTTTTCTCATGTTTTGATTGGTTTACCTTGAAGTCAGTAGCGTTTTGTAGTACTTTACTGCAATCGATAAATATAACAGACCAGATCCATCGGCATCCGGCCAACATGTTCTTCTGGCACGTTCTATTTGTTTTACTTTCCAAGAAAAGGTACTGGATTCTTATTTTTTCGCCCAGTTGAGGATCAATAATCTATAATGAAATCCATAGATGCATAATATTTTGGTTTGGGTACGATTACCAACGTAGCAATTAAAAACACGACATGATAGAGTAATCTTGGATTATTGTAATTATATATATATATATATATATATATATATATAATATATATATATATATATATATATATATATATATACATACATACTATGTAAAGACCCATGACACCACAAGTAAATGAATGCACCCTAATGTTCGATGTTATGGTTGTGTCTGGACTCAGAATAGTTCACTAATTAAGAGTCCTAACTGTTCATCGTGTTTCCAAAAAGAACGTCACAAATACAACTGATGAAGTATGTGAACGCTATAAGATAGTCTCAGTCCTGTTAAATTTATCTTTATATATATATATATATATATATATATATATATATATATATATATATATATATATATATATATATATATATATATTGCTTTCTGAACGAAATGTTGCTCCTGAAAATTACGCAGCTCTTCTTCAAAAGTATAGTTGCTTCTGTGGGGATTTTACAGAAGTCCCATTCCAGCCCCATGGCGCTTAATGCGTCTCTTTACGGAACGCATTCATAGTCTTAAATATCAAGCACTGAAGCGCAGGTTTCTACTACTATTCTTCTTCTTGTTGTTGTTGATTTTTAGGTAAACCCACTATTGCACGCATCGGTGTACATGTAATGAACCTGGATATTTTTCCCAGTAGTCAGGTAACATAGCAAATCAGATTTTATCTAACACTTGTCCAGGCATACCTCTCTCTTGCCTCCTGTGCAGCCCAAGTTTCGCGTTATCTGTACTTCGTGTTGTTCAGAAAACACACACAAAAAAAATTGCTTAGCGGATAGACTGGTGGACAACAACCGGTAATTCAAAACGTCTCCCCCTTTTTTCTTCATATTAATGCTCCCCTTCTACCTGAAGTTTTGAGTAAAAGTATGACAGAAAACGAGACATGTCTAGAATATGGTCCAAAGCAATGGTTTCACTGAAACTTGATGCAATGTGGCCAAGAAATGCCAATTCATACTTGATCGCGTACAATTTAAAGATTGTCCTGAAAATGGGCCAAAGTTAATAATTTGGTGTTAAGTGAGTTGGACACTGAGGTTCACCTACACGCAGGAAAGTAGAAGTCTGCCTGCAGAAACGCAAAGGGCACAATCCCAACTAATCTACCCAGACATGCCTTCAAGCAAAAACAAGTGTTCCTATCAGGACTACGACACTCTCCGAAAAGAGGGATTAAATCAAATGGTATCACAGACCAAACACAATCCCCACACTTACTCTCTACATTATACTCAAATGTTATACGAATAGTTGCTCTTTCTCTCCCTTTCTCTCTTTCTCTGTCTGTCTGTCTCTCTTTCTCTCTCTCTCTCTCTCTCTCTCTCTCTCTCTCTCTCTCTTTATGTCTGTCTCTGTCTGTCTGTCTCTCTCTCTCTCTTTCTCTCTCTATATATATTTCTTGGCATAAGTATGTTATTGAGCTAGATCATATCATGGTTTGGAGCTTATAAACTGATATTACAATATTTCAATTTCAATGTAAATTCAGTCAACTGTGACATACAAAATCGTGGGCATGTTTGGAAGACCATAAAATCATTTCACAATACTTTCGTTTACAATTATTTGGAGCATCAGCATTGTATTTTACAACTACATATGCGAGTAGATGAACTCCTTAACTCCGCTGGAATTGGGTTGCTAATGCTTTGTTGAGCAGCATGAAAATCCTTAGCAGTAAGCACATATTTGTAGCAACTAATTGGTCTCACATTTCCATGAGCAGCTTGTCAGGGTGGACATTTACCTGCGGCAGGCCTGGCATGATCCAAGACTTGCTTTCAAAGGCACGAAAAAAGTGCGTCTGTTTCACTACTGTCACGCCATATGGAAGCCAGATCTCTTCATAACCAACAGAGAATCGATCACTGATAACGACGTGATGAGCAGGAATTTCCTTTGTTTCCTTAACTCAACTGGTCATTTGTGGTATGTCCGAAGGTAAGCACGTTAATAGTTCTTACGATGTGAATTTATCGTACAGCACCGCGTTAAGATTTAAAGTTTGCAATTACATTTAGGTAAAACTCTAGTATTTCGAATACGAAGATTTCTTTCTCGTGTTTTTACATCCGAGCGTTGCTACAATAAAACTAAAATTTAAGGAACAGGCCAGGTACTGGTATATGTGAACCTAAGCAAGGAACCTAGACTTGAAAGAAGAGCAAACTTTACATTGCAGTTCTCCGTCCGTTCCTATTGACATAATATTTATTTCTGAATTCACAATATATACAATATGCAAAAACGAATTAATCGAGTGATTGTCCAGAATGTCCGTGTGTCGTGTTGTGTCATGCAAACCAATTTTGAGTCCTAAACTCAGATGGACAGCAAGAAAATGGAAAATGCGGTTTCTTATGCATGTTTCGTTGCCAATATATCACAAAGAATGATTATCAACATTTAAAATTTCCAAACTGTAAGTCAATCATCAAGCAGCAACGGGATAAGTGAGAAGAGACGAACAGCTTAAACGAATAGTAATCATAATAAATACGACCCCAAATAGTTTACCATTACAATTAGGCAGATGGAGAACATTTTCGTCACGTCTATCAGCTCCTAATTGAAGATTACACAACTAATGTTTTTGGTCTCCTTTTTCCTTACTGTGCCTGTACATGTTAAAGAACATATCTCTGAACACACATGCTGCGAAGATAGCCCATCCAATTAAGATGTTCTCGTCTGCCTAAGAAACATATTACTGTGCCACTAAGTTAGATTACAATATTATTTAACTGCTACTGCCTTCAATCTATTATTCTTCCTCGGGATGCATTTTTTCAAAGCAAACCTCATCTCCAAAGTAGTTCTAACCTTGCTCCCTGCTCTGGGCGCATCAGATTCGTGATGTGTAATAATAAATCTCATATCTTTGTAAACTTTGTTACCATGTCAATTATATGCATGTCCACTGAGCAAAATAATATTACAGTTTCTTACTATAAAACTGGCATTGTTTACTCATCAGATGGTATGAGATTTTGATTACAAATACACATTCCCTCGTAAATCTTTCCATGTCCTCTTATTTTACAGCCTCGAACACACACTATTCATAAAGTACTCTGACAGTTGCATCAAGCATTTCGCCTGCACAAAGCTGCTCTTAATATTTATAGAAAATTCACGATCAATTTAGATCTTAACTAAACACAATTTTACAAATTTGTGTTCTTAGAGCAACTCATAAAATATATACTGCTTTCCCAGTAAGCATGGGCTAGATTGAGTATGATTTATTCTAGTTTTAGATCTAAACTGGCTGTACGTTTTCGATATATGTTAGAAAAATGAGGTATCTCAACGCAGCTTTGAAAACCTTAGATCATGGAGCATAGATCTGAAAGGAGGGAGTACTTCAAATTTGCTGCTAGAGTTCGCAAACCCATTGTTTATATTTAATTTTGGCAGGCAAATTAGACAGGAATAACCCCTGTCGCGCATGCGTCAATGGTATTTTGCATGAAATCTACTTAAAGGAGGGTGACGTTACTATGACATTAGACAAACAAAATATTTTTTGATAACTTATTTTAGATTGACGGTGGATTTCCGATGTCCTGAATTCAAAGCAAGACCTAGAGCACCACACTGTCCATTGAAATTTGAGAGTTGTAAGTATTGATGCCAGGAAAGCATGCAATATATTGTGCATCTTTTGTGATGAGCAAATTGCACAATCCAATAAACTGATTTCGTAGACAAATTCATACAACTTTCCCATAAAGGCAAGTTGTATCGTCCAATAAAACAAAAGCATGGGTTTTATGATAGAAAACCTAGAGTTTTCTTGTGCAAATCTTGGTTTTGCATATGAAACCCTGGGTTTCGTTGAACCACCCCCCCCCCCCGCCCCCGCCGCCCCGTTCGTGTCAACAAAGCGGAGTTTCGTTTTCGTGCGCAAAGCCTGAGGTTTTGTCACAAAACCCTGGGTTCCAAACAGAATCGGTTTAAATGAACAAAATACACAGCTGCATGTTTGTTCCAAACGCCTGGCCCCATTAACCCTGGATAAATCCCAGGGTTTCAGTACATTCTTGGTTTCTGTGAATTTTTCAACAACAGACAAAACAAAGCACAGAACCTTGGGATTCGTAAGTTGTAATTTGAGGAACAAATCCAGAGTGTGTGAAGACCCAATCAGAATATAAGGTCTTTACCCTACCAGCAGTTTCACAATACCCTGTGTTTTGTTGTGATATTTCTGGTTATTGTGCTTGTATTGTTCAATTATTGCCAGACTGTCACAATACCTTGCGTTTTGTCCAATATGACACCCCAAAGTCCGTGCTTCTTAAAAAATCTGGGTTTTGAGAGCGGGTTCTGTGAGGACGCAATCAACGCACGTGGTCTTTAGACTACCAGTTGTCACACAAGGCTCATGGCTCTGTAGTAAAACTCAGAGTTTTCTCATGCTAAACCCGGGTTTTGTAAATGATATAACTTCCAGTCAAACACCAAGATCTGCACAGGGAATAAAATGCTATGTACGATTGGCTGCTGTTTTTCACATTTATAATATTAGGAGATGTACCGTGATTTTTTCGAAACTGCGACAGTTATTATAATTTATAGATTAGATAGCAGTACTTACCTATCGACTAAATTTGATATATGATCTCTCAGGCTGTATTCACTCCAAAAACTATCCCATCAGAAACGATTCCTGCAAATCTGTTCCTCTGGACTGGCGGAAACCTCTATCAGTCGACCCTACCTGTCCCGTACTTGAACCCCGGTATTGACCAATCACATCAGTTGTTTTCACGATGGACTAACCTCGGCTTAAGTTCTTTTTTATAAAATATGTCAGGTATACCTGTACCTTAAAAATATAGAAATTATAGGAACTTTGTAGATTTGTGTCATAGTACACTACTTATCCGCTGCCATTTGGTAGATTTAGCCGTGGAATGGAGGAGGGAGACCATTTGGACTCCAGCTAGTGGTGGATGGGGCCATATGAACTTGGATGTGCTCTCTCTCTCTCTCTCTCTCTCTCTCTCTCTCTCTCTCTCTCTCTCTCTCTCTCTCTCTCTCTCTCTCTCTCTCTCTCTCTCTCTCTTCTCTCTCTCTCTCTCTCTCTCTCTCTCTCTCTCTCTCTCTCTCTCCCTCTCTCTCTCTCTCTCTCTCTCTCTCTCTCTCTCTCACCTGATCCATGAAATACGAGACCATGAAAATACATTTGAAAATATTCCAAATTACCAGAGGTGGTAGGAAAAATGGCATTACATGCTTCCCACAATGACTTTTATTTATTGGCCCTATTATTATTCACCAGACTCGGCCAAGAAAATGTTCATTGACTTGGCCCATAGAGGTGATAAGTGGCTTCGGTGGATATCTTATATCCCCGCTAGAAATGCCATATTGCACGCGCATTGAGAGTAAAGACACACGTCTATGATAATACAATCATCATTTGATACTGATAAGCGTCGATGAAAATGCTGGATCTTGCAGATGGAATTAGAGTAATGGGGGATGTTAATACATGAAGAAGTCCCAATTATCAATGGTCTATATCTGCGTTAGTTCCAAATTCGCCTAAAGGTGGTGCAGCCCATCCTATTCATGTTTGACATCTTTTGGTCACTTTCCATGACCCTCACTTTTTTTCATAGACTAACATGGGGAATTAGCAGATGCAAATTTAACCTCTCTATATGTTGCTAAATAAGCATTAAACTTTCATTTTATCACACCTGGGTGTATTTGAAAGTTAATAATAAGTACTTCAGGACGATTAGAAGGTGACAATTTCAAAAAATCGTCCTCAGTTGCAGGGTAGGACTTTCAGGTTCACTGTGATGTAATGGGCTTCGCTGACCCACCTGACCTGAAATGGCATGGATTGCTAGGTGTCACAAACATGCATCATTGGAACAAAAGGCTGTGTGTCAAGACATCAAGCCAACCCTTATCAGCCCTATTATCTGTGTATTCAGCTGAAAACACAATCCAAAACACAAATTTCTTCAGGGCCAGAGATGTGCATTCCCATTAGATTGCACGTTAAATTAACCTCAAATTAACAGAAGACTTTTAAAGCTGCAAGAATAAAATTTATGTAAAAATTTCAGCTTTTTACATTATTTTACCACACAAATTTTGCCGTTTATGCAACAAGTGCTTTTAGAAGCTTCTCTTCTTGTTTCCCCCTATTGTACATCCGAGAACTCGCGATAAGCGGATATTGATATCTGGTTACGAAGCCCGAATATTTTGCTTTTCTTTCTTTTTCTTTGTTTCTGTCTTTGTTTGTTTCTTTCATTCTTCCTTTGTCTCTTTCTTTCTTTCTCTCGCTCTTTTGCTCTTTCTGTCTTTTTTTCTTTCTTTTTCTTTGTTCTTTAGGCCAATTTTTCCGGAGTTTTTCTCTGACACTATTGTTCCAAAGAGTACCAAACGTGGTGCGGTCACTGGCCTACTAATGAAATTGTGTTGACTATTTGGAATTTTGATGATGTTAGATTAGAAGAAATCAAACGTTCTATATCTTCAAACTTTTACAGATATACATAAAATTCCACTTCAGTTTATAGTTTTGCGCTTGAAAAATTTCAACCTTGAAAAAATTTTAAACTTTTACAGATAGATTGGTGTAAACATATTTTATTTCACCAAGTAAAAAAGGATTGGAGAAAAAGTGCGGAGCACTTATATGAACTCCTGTTCGTGTACATTAAATGCATTTCACAATTTCATCAACAAGATGGTGGGTAATATATACACTATATACACTGTCAATACAATAATGCTAACTTATGGTATTAATGCAATGGTTTCACAGAAGAATACATTTATGCAACAGGTGAGATGAAAGTTTTCACAAACACACTGACAAGTTAGAAGCGCTTAGTCTGAATAAGAAAATCATGGACTGTCCTAAATAAGTGAATGTTTACACTCTCTGGTTGGCTGGGGCCGCCGCATAGTAACTTGTTGATGTTTAAGTTGATGTGGTTAGGTAACTGACTAACTAGTGTTGCTCGAGCACGAGAATAACGGTCGCATCCAAAAAGATAATGCTTTGTGGTTTCTCTGACGTAACCACAGGAACAACGGGGAGAGTCTATTAAACTTTGTCTGAATAGGTGGTCGTTCAGTGAACTAGAGAACGTGCTTTGTCGAGCGTGCAGTACCTGACCTCTTCGAGAGCCGCAGTAGAAGGGACTTGGGACCTTTGAGGTGGAATTGTTCAGCTTGGTCTTAAATTAGGAGATTCTGCTTGCGCTCCTTATGCTAATATCCAGAGAATTCCATAATGCTATTGTGGCCGGAAAGAATGATTTTTGTCTCGTCATAGTTTTACAGATAGATGTTCCATTCTAAACTCAGTTCTTAGGTTTCTGCCACAGGAAAATGCAATTAACAACAAACGAAAGATGTAGTTTTCAATTCATGCTTTTTAGGAACACTTAATATTGAATGTATTCAAAACTATTTTGGATAGACGTGTCATTCCAGATTCATTTTAGAAGTTTGGGCCAGTATGAACAGTAAAACAAAGTTGTAGCATTTTAGCTGGCGTTAGTACCCTAAAAAATCTCGAATTACTTTAAAACATAAACAGAATGTGGTGCCATTCCAGTTTCAGTTAACAAGTTTGTGACATGAGCGAATCCAAAATGAACAGTAAAGGAAAGTTGCAGCAATTTTATAAATGCAAAGTAGTACGCACAACTCGAGTGTATGTGGCGGTCGGGTCCCACATGGACGGGGACAGCTCGCTATTACAAAAGTCCTTATTCGGAAAGGTCAATGTTCGAAAGGTTCATAGTTCCGAGGGGCTAAAGTTCCGAAGGTCAAAATGTCCAAATGTTCAAAGTTCCGAAAATTGGTAGATTTTTCGAATTTCCAATATTCCGCATGTTCAATGATACGAAAAATCATGTGTAAAGCCCGCCTTACATGGCACGATTTTTCAAAGATACCAGAACACAGCACAATACGAAAGAATATCTTATATCATAGTATCATGTGATGATATTTACTATACCCTACGACACGAAGTATTTAAATCCTGTCATATCATAAAGAATCTGGATGGATCGCACGATTAGGGGCAATTGAAAATGTCGTATAGTAGGAAAACATGGAATTTATGGATGACTTACGACTATCGTCTACCAGTGTACGGTATCAAATCATAGCTAATCTCGTCGTACCTAATATGATAATAATAATAATAATAATAATAATAATAATAATAATAATAATAATAATAATAATAATAATAATAATAATAATAATAATAATAATAATAATAATAATAATAATTGAACATCTTTATACTGGATAGCCTGTTCAGCCTATGGCTGTTCTTCCACAGGGTCCAGTAGGCAAGATCTTAGCCCAATTATCCCAAACTTAATGTAGGAGGAAACCGGAGATCCCGGAGAAAACCTACGGTGCTCAACAGGTGTTTGGGAAACCTGGCCACATGCGACCACGTCCCCCCAGCCAAAAATCGCCGCGAAATTCGAACCCTCGGAGGAATCGGACTCACCCGTCGGAGGAGCTTCCCGGGACGAACAATTTGTGCCAACCCGCGCCGCAGCGGTGACAGGCCAACGCGTAGTCGCTGGTTCACTGAGCACCCCTAATATATATATCTATCCCGCCGTGTGAGGCGTCATTATGAGTGCATGTAACGCCCTACACAGACGAGGGCGTCAGCGAGCCTCTTGATATTTTAAAGCCAAGCATTACGTATGTAAGGCAAACCGTTTTCATGCACATCACATTCCCGTATATGTTAGAACTAAATCAAGACACATGACAATCAATTGAGATAAGCTAAAATAATCATTAGATATCGTCAACCAGGGATGTATTACAAATAGAGATCCTGGGGTACAGATACATCATTGCTTAACCCGAGTGTGTGCATGGATTTTATTACATCACCATTCAAACATGGTATATTGACAACAAAAACAAAGAGGACAGTTAAAGAAATGGTTGTTAATAAGTTCAAAAAATGAATTAAAAAAATACATCAATTTTACAAGACGAACAGTAAGACTTTCCTCACATGAATTATGAAAATAGCTTGAAATTATGTGAGTGTAAAAAGAGATTAATCCAGGTTTGGGACGTCATGTGATATCGAGAGAACATTTTTGTTAATTAATGTCTAAACAAAGTCTGTATGCTTAATATTCAAACATTAAATACACGATATTGTGTGAGTGTAAAAGATTAAATCAGGTTTGGGGCGTCATGGGATACAAAGAGAATATTTTTGTTAATCATTGTGAAGAAAACGTCTGTATGCGTAATATTCTAACATTAAATACATTTTATTTATGGACAAATCTTTTTCACATACATGTAATTATTTTCAACATATGTAAACCTTTTTTACTACGTGTATTATTTACAATGCGTGCATTTATTTTTCACAATTATAAACTAAATGAATATTTATCATATTTGTCAATCTTTTACACAAATGGGCAAAAGAATTAAATGATTGTGACATTATTTTACATCTAAGTGTAAATGATTTACACTTGTGTTAATGATTTGCTCATATAATTACGTAATTAAATACACATCTCTGATTTATTGCACATATGCTTACTTATTTTACACATATGTATTATTATGTAAAATCCCTTTACATCAGTGTAAAATACTTACACACATAAAAAGATTTGCTCACAAGTGATATGGTTTTGCACATGTGTGTTATCAATAACACATATCTGTGATTTGTGCCACAGCCAATGCGACTTCTGGTGGTTGAAGGTAAAAAACACAAATAGCATCAGAGGCACCTTGAGTTAAGGGGCGCTTAACCGCCAACGAGGTGTGTGTGCCTGTACCCTGACCCCGCGGAGTTCATCGGTTTTTCAATGAGTCACTCACCCATTATCGTGAGTTATATGGACAATAGTTATTCCATATGCATATAGGTTAGACAGGGACAGGTTAGCTTATGAAGAGTAAAAAGTTCGGACTGCGGAATAGGGTAATGACTACTAGGAAATGGTTCTGGGCAAAAAGACACAGATACAAATATGTTGAGGATGTGGAGAACTCGACCAACACGAATGCTCAGAGAAGCACGCGTGAAACTGGCTTGGCTAATAAATTAAATGTAGAAATTCCACGCACAGTAACAAATAACTTTGGTACTCCATGTTTTAGCGTGTGTCGCATCTTCTTCATTCAAAAATTCCCATTCATAGTCATTTTACATTTTTGAATGTTTTTTGTCTTCAGTCGGCTACCAAGGAGACACGATGTTAATCAAGCCGCTCTCGAAACCCTTTGTCGAAATCAGTCCGATTAAACTACAAAAATATACGTTCGCGGGAATCACTCAATCAGACTGTAGTATGAACTACACTGCAGGTAAGCAATCTTTCGTGCGACACAGATTTATTTACTGATTTTTTATTTTTAATCATACGAATGGAAGGTATCATCTTGTAGTGCCTCTGTTCATTATTCAAACACACACACACACACACACACACACACACACACACACACACACACACACACACACACACACTGCCTTTTGCCCTATTATTGGAGCTTTCCGTGCTGACTTGAGCTAATTTGCGGGGAAAAACATTTTACATTTAATTAAGTCACAATTGGAACTATAGGTGAAATATACGTCAAGGATATTTTCATTGCAAAAAGTTACATGCCGTTACACAAACTGTCCAATGTATTTAAGATTCACACAGAAAAGAAGGTCCCTTGTGAACCTTATTTTCTCCGCAGCAAGCTCGAACCGAATCATATTCTAATGCATGTAAAGCAATAATAATAATAATAATAATAATAATAATAATAATAATAATAATAATAATAATAATAATAATAATAATAATAATAATAATAATAATAATAATAATGACGACGTTTACATTGGGAAAGTGACCGGGACTTAGATGTATTTATACCATAGTTTATATGAAAGCACCATGATACAGTCACATTTGCGTTTGATAGTATTAACTGACTTCATTTCACCAGATTAGTAAATTTCCTTTCAAAAATTCTGCCTCAAAATTTACACTTCCTTTGAAAATAAGATACAGTTCGCCAAGAACTTAGGGTGCTGATACCAACCAAATATAGTATAGAATCAAATTTTTCGATCGGCAATTTATTCGATCATTGTTAATGCGATGTCAATCAAACTATTTTGGTTTGGATTTTACGACAGAAAATGTGCGGAAATATTCCTCATGTGCATTATAGTTTTAATCTGCTGCACAGTTGTATCTAGCATATATACCACCCAAATCATAAAAGGCACATTCATAAAAGATTTATTACCTAATTTTATTTGCATAATTCCAGGTATATTTCCGTGTTTGAAAGGCACGTTTAAGTTTGTTGCCAAATAGACTGCAGTTTATCCGCGCATTTACGGAAAAGAAGACTACTTCCAGATGTCCCAGCAAGAATACAAAAGTTGTGTCACCGAAATAATACTATGGGACGTGACCACCATGTTTAAATTGCATTGGTCAAAGTATTTATGTGATTGCTGAATTTCAGTGAGGACACCATTGTCTTGTTTCCAGGAAGAGTTCTTCTGCATGGCTATATATTAAAATATACTCAGCAAATCTCGTCGAGTCATTCATTGACTTAAACGGAAATCAGCGGCCAGATCACGATGTGTTTTATTTAGTAGTGTTATATAGTAGCCACACGCGGGCAAACATCAATACTTTTCTAAATAACTATTTCAGGCACTGTTTGTATTATACATCTCTTACAGTCAATGCAAAATTACTCGGACCACTATCTGTGACGTCCGGTGGTGTCAACAACTTTCACATTGTTATATGGGCGTTCATGTAATGTCCTGTGATTTGTGCCACTATCTTTTATACCGTTCTCTTTATTTTACTCTTTTTTTTGTCGCAAGAGGATTTGAATAAGCCATACCTGATTTCCGATTTCATTAATAAAATGCTTAAACCAATGTATTATATTTGCATGTAATATCGTGGTTTCAAACTTGTTTGCGCCAATTTGGCTCAAACAGTTTCATTCTTTGGCACAAGTGCATAATTATTTAATGAAGTGTGACTCGTCCCCCCCCCAAAAAAAGGAGAGAATTGTTACGTATGCATCTCCATACTTGAGGCTATAAACCTCATGATTCTGTTGTCGATGCTCCATGACAATTTTCTATTTAAACTAAAACATTGGGTAATAATAATAAAGTTGCACAATTATCGATGCTGGGGTACTCCCTCTCCTTGTGCTGTAAGTTCACTACCAAAGAGCCCAACCATTCTGTATTCTACCATGACCAGATGTTTCAAGGTAAAGTATTATTAAAAGATGCAAATTGTCGTTGTGCGTTGTTTACTCATTATATAGTGTCTCCTGGGTCCGATGTCGTATGTACTGTACACGAATTCAACATTGCAAAAAGCATACACACGCAATAGATACGGCCTTAATGCTTGGAATCTTAATAATGCAGTTTGGCCAAAAATACTATCCACATAGACTTGCTTTACTACCCCATGTTCCAGCTAGGTCAACACGTCTCTCGTTGGAATAACGTCTGAAGAGCTATTTTTAACTGAACGAAAATTTCTTGGTGATAAATTGCACACAACTGGTCTTGCACATGACAATCTGGGAGAATGCGATCTCTGGCCCGCAGCTGTCACTGGAGCGCGTGTCCGACTGGCATGACAAAACGCTTCCTTGAAGTTTAACTTTGTCACCGTGTCTGAAAGAACCTTTGTTCATAAATATATGATATGACAATATCGTTTAATAAACTGAAATTGTGATTGACAGATGCTGACAACGTAGAGACAGGGAGCATTGTTGGCACATTTCACACGCGTAATAGTGGTCAAATGGTTGTAGTTAGAGGCTTTTCATCTTTCCATCCTCTTGAGTTTTGTCGGTTCGCATTCCCTCCCATATGAATGTGCACGGTTGCTTTTTGAAACAAGACAGAAAAACTAATTTTCATATTTATATCCATGAGCCAACATAATGGACAGGCCCTATTGAATTCAATGCAAGCTAGGGCCTCGTCACATGGCCTGTCGAACGATACTTCTGCCTTGTGAGGGGCAGTAATGCTATTAGCCAGTCGTTTATTTGGCAAGGCCATATACATAATTATGTTTAAACAGTTGTTTCTCTACATAATTGACCGTGTAACGAAGAACTAATTTTGCACAAATATTCATTGTTGACTAGTATATTTGTTTTGAAATATTCTCAGAAATTTAAATTTTATCATTTCATTTAAAGTGATAATTCATATAACAAGCATTTTAATAGATTTTTTTTCAATGATTCAAATAAGATTCGAGAGATGTCACTGACTCGTACATATTTTACCTGAAATTTGAGCAAAATTACCTGAAACGTCTGTACCGACCTTTTTCATCAAATTTGAGCTGTTTTTATAAAATTGAGATTATTTTTAAAAACCGCAGACGGCACAAGCCCCCCCCCCCCCCCCTTACTGGGCATCGTTTATAATTTAAAATGATGGGCTCGTCTCTTGTCATGCGTAACCTGGGTACATTGCACCACAAAACTCGCCTCAAATGGACCGACACAAAGTGATTTCATGAACTCACAAGGACAAGTCAAAGCAGAGAGAAAGAAAGAGTTATCAGGCAAGAATGTAACGGTACAGAATATGTAAAGGAGAGAGAGAGAAAGAAATTGAAATGAAAGTAAAGAAAGAAAGGATGAGGACAGTCTCAAATATAAATATGAATAAGGAGATAAGGGGAGAAAAACAATGACGAAAAAGTAAACAAGAGAAAGAAAAAAGAAAAGAAAGAATGCAGAGAAATCAGGAGACTGAAAGAAACAAAGAGAGAAAGAAATGGAGTGAACGAATAATGAACGAAAAGAAAGAGACAAAAAGAAAGAAACAAGAGAAAGAAAACGGAAAAGAAAGAATGAAGAGAAAAAACAAAAGACAGAAAGATACAGAGAGAGAAAGAAAGGGAGTGAAAGAAAAATGAAGAAAAAAACAAGAGAAAAAAATAAGGAAACTCCTACTCCTGAGTGTCCCGACAATACAGCAAGTCGTCCTATGCAACAAAGTTCATTGAGAAAAACATACCATAAAAACATGTTGTTGTGCTTAGAAAATGTATTTTTTGTCCATAGATAAGCCAATATATTTGAAATATATTGAGTACATCAGTATGTGAATTCGAAGTAGAATTAATACATTTGATCTACAATAAATTCCAACTCAAATCACAATACTTGGAGGCAAAGGGCTAACAAAATTATCACTGATAATGTCTGGTGCAAATATCGGAACAGGCTACTGACATGCCAACATTTGCTTAGATTTTTTAATCGTGTTAATAATTTCTGACGTGTTTATCATAAATAAGTGAAACAGTCAGAAACACTGACCCATCTTTGTCCGTTTGGACCAAAATAATGTAATGCTGGCTGACTGCACTTTACCAACGTAACATCGTTGTCTGCTTAGCGCTTTACCCACATCGTCGTCTGCTATAGTATCATGAGTATAGCTAGAGAAATTGGCGCATGTTTGTCAGGACTGGCTTCAAGTATTCTTCAATGTGATTGGCCTCTTGGATCATATGGTATGAATTAGCCAATCATTACTCGTGGCACAGAACAGTTTCGTCACGATTGTATTGGCGCTATTTGTGCGGTCAGCGCTCCTCCGCGTTAACTTTGCCTACTTGACAATGATTGAAAGCGTAAATTGGACGTTAGTTAATTTGTGTTTTTTCATTGTAGCCAATGAAATATACGTTTTATTCTTAATATGGGACATGGACCCTCGGATTTTAAACAGAAAGGAAAGGGTAGGAATGGGGAAGGCTGCCGATGATCATAACACAGCTAACCACATAGTGCTTTTGTTTGCGAATTGTAAATTCAGACACCAGCACAAACATCGCCGTTGCCGGCAGTGACATTTCTTCTGCGGTAAAATGTGCCTGTTCGTCAGTGATAGCAAGGGTCTTGCTGAACGTTTGCTTCGGTAGGGAAGTTGAAATGGGACAAATCAACAGGTGCTTTGCGGGCTTTGCGGGTTTTTTTCTCACTAAATTTTGCCACTCATAGAATATGAAAATGAGCCGCATTGGAACCTTTTCATAGGATCCAAAGTGCCAAATCGAAACGGAAACAAACAAAGGAAATGAAAAACAGAAGTATCATAATAGATAGTGCGATACTGTAAATAAGGGTCAGTCTAAAAGTGAAAAGAGGGCGGAAAATGGAAAAATACTTTATGTCTGGGAATTCAAGTGGGTCAATGTAATTAATATATCCAAGGATTCGGTGATATCTGGGGATAAATCTTAACCTAGAGCTTTTCGTAAATTTTTCCTTTAACAGTGTAATATTGATACTGCGAAATCTGGTCTCCCGAATGGAGTTCAACCGTCGTACAACCTTATGTCTTAGACGAAGAAAGCATATGTGATACCCTGAAAAGTTTGGACGTTGATAAAGCATTTGGTCAAGATGGCATCGGTCCTGGACTGTAAAAGGAGACAGCATCCAGCCTTGCCGCCCCCCCCCCCCTTGCCAAATTATTGAACTATTCTCTCCATAAATGCAAATTCCCATCAGACTGGAAAAAGCATATGTAACTTCTATTCTTAAAAGTGGCGCTCCCGAATTCTGTGACAATAACAGACCAATTTCTTTGTTAAGTTGTGTAAGGAAGGTCTTTGAGCGGGTAGTTTTTAAGTATGTTTTAAACTTCTTTCGATATAACTATGTACTATGTGAACAACAGTCTTTTTTGCCTCTAGATGACACAGTAAACCAGCTGGTTGATCTTTATCATGATTTTGCAAAAGCTGTTGACCATTAGAAAGAGGTTCGGTGGTATTTTGCGATATCACCAAGGATTTCGATAGTGTGCATCATCTGGGTCTGATACTGAAATTAATGATTGCAGGAATTCGAGGTCCCTTGCTTCTGTGGTTTGAAAATTACCTCAATGCACGCTCACAATGGGTGGTCACTCAAGGTCAGGCCTTATTTTGGAGGAACATCACTGCAGGCGTCCCACAAGGTTCAGTCTTAGGGCCCTTGCTCTTTCTAATCCACGTAAACGATATTGTTTTAAATTGTTCAATCAGAAGTACGCCTCTTTGCTGATGACACAACTTTGTACATTACAGTGAATGATCCATCAGAAGTAGCTGATATACTAAAGCACTATCTTGATCAATAATAATCGGTGGTCCAATCAATGGCTTGTCTCCTTCAACCTGTAAAAAACAAAACAGTGATAGTTCGCAAGAAAAAATTCTCCAGACCATCCTTGTATATGATTTAACAACATCCTTGAAAATGTCAAATTGCATAAACATTTAGGTCTAGGTTGAACAGATGATACTTAGAATCCTTTAACTTCTCTTTTGTACTTACCAGCCTTGGGCATGCTAGTGTGGTCTGTGATGGGTGCACACAAACTGATAAAATCAAACTTGAATCTGTTCAGCTGGCCGCAGCATGGGTGGAACAGCAAGACTTGTTCAAACAAGTCTTCAGCAAATTTATATTGAGTCTGGATGGGAGACTTTGGCTGAACGTATGAAAAAACAGAAACTGGTACTCATGTTTGAAATAAGAAATGGATTGCCCCTGGTTATCTCAATAAACTATAACCCGGAATTGTTTCGGCACGAACAAACTAATTACGTACTATTCATACACACAAAACTGTATTTTCATCATTCTTTTCATCAAATATAGATGAATTGAACCTACTACTTCGGTCAATGAGGAATCGTGAACATTAAGAAAACTCTAAAAGGGATCATAACAAAGACAATCCAAAATGTAAATGTAACGAGTTGTATAACTACGGTGATAGGAAAATTGCTGTTGTCCATGCCAGGACAAGAATGGGCTGCAGCCAGCTTAATGTCAATCTTTCCAGAATTGGCGTTGTTGAATCACGATCTTGCTCATGTGGAGGCAGAATTGGAGAACATATATCATTTTTTTCTTCAGATGTAGAATATATACGGTACTGAGAAAAGAATTGCAGACCAACATAATGCCTTATGCGAGTTTTAACGCTCACACGTTACTACTTGGAATTTAAGGTTAAAGGACATATAAATGAGGCAATTTTTCAAGCAGTACATCATTGTATGAAGGATAAGCCCAGGGTTAGCTACGTTTTCTACAAAATCTCGAATGAACAAATTATAGCTCATATTTAGCCGCATAAAGTATACATTTCTGAAAATTAAATTTGCAGGGGAAGCAAATGACACTATTGGCAATTACGTACTTTGTTATGTGTTTATGCAGCAATTATGCAAATATAGCATTCCATTTTTTATCGATAATGCTGACTCAACTCAATAAGTTTCTAACACATATACCGAAAAGCGTTATTTTATTTTTCCTGTGTTTCGTGGCTGAATGAGCTGTAGTTCTCTGAAGTTGCAGTGATGACACTCCATTTACACATCAAAAGATTTCAACTTTCCTCAAATATTGTGAAAGAACCAGGGCTGATACAAAAAAAATCTGAGACCCGCCTTTTAGTTCAACTGTTGAGGATGGCATTAGCAAAAAAATACATGCTTTTTTTCCAAGCAAAACTGTGGAAGGTGAAAATGAAATAGTTTGAGATGATGTTGTGAACCTGATTGTATGAAAAATGAATTCAAAGGTCAAGTCGTCTTTGAAGGGATCACGGGCACTTACTCGCGGTGTTTGACAACTCCATAATCCGTAAGCATTGTTTGCTTGTTGACTACTATGAGATCGTTGATCAATCATACTTGAAAGGAACGCAATTTATGTTTTGTTTTGTTTCTTTGGGGGGGGGGGGGGGGGAGGGTGTTTTGGGGTTTTTTTTGCTTTATTTTCTTTTTTTTCCCCTTTTTTTTTTCTTTTTTTTTTTTCTTTTTTTTTAAAGAAAATTTCGAGTTCTGTGTCAGACTCACCATTGCTGTCGCACACGTGGTTTCATTACTGGCATGCTGATCGGTTATGCCTTATATGGCAGGCTCATTAGGATGATTGACAACATCGTTGCAGGGTAACCAGTGACTGGTGAATAAGAACAATATATTGAGGCCAGTGTGGGAAATCCTTCAGTTTGGTTTACAATGACCCAATGATCGTAAGATATGGAAGCCTGAAGAAAATCTGCATAACGTGTAGGTACGAATTAGGTCAGTCAAAGCTCGAAAATGCCCCTGCCATTTTTTAACGCGTAGGTAAAAAATACACAAGAACAAAGGCCAAGCCTACGCAAAGCACCGACCACACGTCAGCCATAAAACCAAGCATCTGAAAAATTGAACGTTTGGTCACTAAAATAATTAATGTTTTCTAGCCAAATACCAACTCTTTATTATGGTTCACTACAGACTTGTGCAATGGAAAAGTCCGGGAAACTGAACAGTGCTTCGCTGGTGAAAATCGTAGATTGGCACTTTCACAGTCACACAACACACTTCTCGAACACATCCACTTTCATTCTTATCTACTACAAATCCATCAATTTATACCAAACAAAAAACAAAACAAACACACACACATACACACAGAGTCAAAATTGCGACTGGACCAAACAGAAACTTTGCGTAAATTTCATGAAAGTTTCGATGTGTTGATAATACAGTATCGTTATCTGGTGTGCACTTGTAGACAACCAACTTTGAAGTTTTCACACGAAGAAACGATCGTAGTACAGCTATGATTTGTTCAAAACGGTTTTGAGGAAAGTATTGTTAATATGCATTTCGTAGCCTTGGGTGCTTTTAAGGACTGTTACGATGAACAAGTACTGTTTTGTTGCATTCACTACATAAGCTATGGATTTCTCAGATGCTCATTTTATATACGTATACTCGGGATTTTTACACAACTCTCAACTTTTTGAATTAGCATAATTTTGCCAGTATACAATAGTTTACATGTGGAATAGCAAGAGTCCAGTCCATGATTAACAAAAAGGTAGGTAGTTATTTCCATGGCTAGGTATTGGAACACAAATTGTTGAAGTATTTTAACGGTATCAAATAAAAACACACCCTACCATTATAGTTCGTCACGTGATGCTAGGGGTGGAATTCAAATTCCACGTTACTCTTAAGTGAAGCGCATGTCACTTGGTGTTAGGAAGTTGAATTACCAATTGGCGCATGTCTGCATATATATTTTATTTGGTTGGACATGGCTCATTATAATACAGTTCTAGTTGGATTCACAGTCTAAAATATTTGGATCACTAGGTTCTATTGGTTAAGTAACATTTGTATCGGAAGATGTATGTTGATGTTTAGGCACTACATGAATCTCTGCCGTTTCCTCTATTTAAGATTGCTCGCTTTGTTCAATTTAAATTTATGAATATTGGTAATGTGTTTCTTAACCATGTTAGCTCAGTTTTTTGTGTTTGATTGCTCGCATACATAACAGAAGCACTTGTGTTTCTTACCTAGCATTTTTGGTTTAGATTACATGGTATTTAAGAAATGAGGGTCGATTTTGTGTGTGTTATGGCATAATGACGCGCCTGATTGAAGCTGACATCGTGGTCGTGGCGCACGCCAGTGCGCCTCGCCCGATGCCAGCTTCAATCACCCGCGTCATGTGAGAGTTTTAACATGAAAGGAGACGATTATGGCTTATAACTGTGGAGTGGCGAAGCCACGAGACATTTATAATAGCCATAATCGTCTCCTTTCATGTTATAACACATTTGTCATTGGCTGGTACGAATGGTCATTTGTGTTTAGGTCGGATCAGTGATTTCATGATTGAAAGCGTATTATCTGTCAGTTACGTAATCAAATTCTTACACACACGTGTGACAGTGTCATTTCACTTCTGAGTCACTTCATTCGTGATTTCGCTCAGGCGTTCAGGTAGTTCGTGAATCTGCTAGCTGCCACAGAATGGAAGATGACGTGCCTCTAATTGAACTTGATAATATTACAACTCAGCAATTATTTTTCCAAAGAAATGACGGCACCGGCAGTACTGGGAGGTATGAAAAAGCCCTTGGGGCATGTGAATTTCAGCAGACAGTTGCATTATCAAGTTTCATAATACATTCTTTTTCATAATCAATGATTATGGGATATAATCAACACTTTTTGAGCCTTATGATTGGCTAATTCCTACCAGCCATATGACAATATGCCATAACACACACAAAAGCGACCCTCATTTCTTATATTTACATTTCCCTCTTGTTTTTCTGCTCAATTACACGAAATTGAGAAATGTAATACATAAAATTTAGAGAAACGTCCAGAAACTGATTTACCCAACATATTCAAGTGCAGAGTTCCAGAAACCAAAGTGGGCGTGGCTTATTGGAATGTGGGCGGGACACTTGTGTTATGGTCCCATAACACACATGGCTACTGTGTTATGGTCTCATAACACACCAGGCTCTCTCCTATACTTGCAATGTTAATATACTGAACCCCAATGAAAAGTATCCACATGCCAATTTTGAAGTATTTTATTGTTTATACTTGAAACATTTCATACCTAGACGTGCTTAGAACTTAACAAAGCATTCACTTTTCTGGCGTAAAAATAATGTCACGCTCTACCGACATTAACGTCACTTACAGGCAAAAAATGTCATTAACTGCCCTAATTGAAAGTCACACAAATTTTTCTGTTCAATATGGGATGTGGCCACCTCGAGCATCAACACATGCTATACATCTGCGGCGCATACTGCTGACCAGGGTTTGAATTCTGTGTTGGGGAACATTATTCCATTCTTCCTGCAGAGCTTGGATCAGCTGGTTTCGGGTAGTAGGCCTAGGTGTCCTCCGTTGAATACCTTGGCCTAACTGATCCCACAAATGTTCAATAGGGCTCAGATCGGGTGAGAACGCTGGCCATTCCATGACATTGATGTTGTTCTCATTGAGAAAGTTCATTGTTAATCTTGCAGAGTGTGCACGTGCATTGTCCTGCTAAAAGATCGCCAGATCTTGATGCTGCTCCATAAATGGGACCATGTGCGGCTCCAGCACCTCATCAATGTACCGCCTAGCATTGAGGATCCCTTGAATGACCACTAGGGGTGTCCGGTAGCGGTTGCTGATGCCTGCCCACACCATGACAGAGGGTCCACCCCATCGATCTGCCTGACGGACACAGGCATCTGCATATCTCTCCCCAGTCCGGCGCCACACACGTTCTCTGCCATCTGCTCTGCTGACACAAAAACGGGACTCGTCAGTAAAAAGGACGGTATTCCACTGCTGGCGAGTCCACCTGGAGTGTGCTCTACACCACTGCAGTCGTCTTTCTCTTCTGGGTTGGGTCAGCAGGTTACCCCTGTAAGGTCTTCTGGCTGTTAGGCCACTGCTCCTCAGTCGCCTCTCCACAGTAGAACTACTGACAGGACGGTGATTCACCCCTTGAGTCTCACGGGCTGTTTGGGCTGCTGTACGGAAACGGTCTCGCAGGTGCATCAGCCGGATGTGACGGTCTTGGCCAGGTGTTGTCACTCTTTCTCGGCCAGGCCTAGGCCGATCATCTACGGATCCAGTTTCTTGTTGCCGTTCAATTAGTCGTTGGATGGTGCGCCGAGTACACCCCATTCTTTGTGCGATTTGAGTGATTGGGACTCCACCCTCTGCAAGCCCCAAAGCATGGTGTCTTTGACCTTGGCTCAGACGCGGCATGATCGCCTCAACACACCTGAGACCACTGGCTTTTTTCTTGGCTGAACATCCCTTTTTAAAGCCACTGAAAACATCAGGTCATTTTAGCCATCCAATAGGAGTGGTGGTCAGAAGCCATATTCGGTGCACAAAAGTCACATGCATTATGTAACAACCCAGCAAAAGTTAAAAAGTTGTCCTGAATGACCCTGATGTAGGCTCCAAACCATGCATATATGCACACACAGTACTTAGTAACTTACAAAATTAATGTGTTAATTTTTTTATGTGGATACTTTTCATTGGGGTTCAGTATAGTTAGATTGAATGTAAATATTTTTATATGAATCACACATGATTGGAATCAGGCAACACTGTTGTGTGGATTACTCTTAGTGTGAATTGATAATAAACCATCATCTATAATATCTGTGTGGCTTTTTTGGCCATACCACCAGAACTCCATCTTGAGTACAATGCATCCAAAGAAAGATGTTAAGTGAAAGAGGCCCCTGCTGCCATAAGCATCCTGACAACGATGACCAACAGGAAGAAAAAAATCAGTTACAGATTAATTGGATGCTGCTTTGTCAAGCTCACTTAGTGCACAAGTGTATATCAGGCTGTGGAGAAGGAGCAACAAGAGGATTTTGGGAATGCCAGCAATAGATAGCCCAACTTGAGTGGAATGGCAAGGAAGCACTTTGTGCTGCTGAGCAATCTAGTCAAAGAATAGCTGCAGGAGAGAGGTCTTTGGCAGCCACAAGGAGACAAGGCGAATCTAATATACAGAAACCAATCCTGGGAGCCAGTATTTTAGGTTTTTGTACCAATGTGCCAGCCACCAATGTTTGGCAGCTCTCAGCAAACTCCAAAGATAACCTAAGAGCCAGTTGTTCGAGCTTCTTTACTGAACACAAAAGGTTTCCAGCATACACTGAGGCCAGATATGGAAACGGACTCAACGACACCTGTTAAAAATTATGGACTTAGGCCATCTGCCACACCATTTGATTTCTTGAAATGCTATGAGCTAAACTTTCATGAGAGTGACACAAATGCAGAATGCACAGTCCCAGGACAGGAACGATTTGATGTCAATTGTTCATGGGTGAGCCTTATCAAGCCATTTGGAAATCCTGCCATTACCTGGCAGGACTGAAGACGAGATGTTGTTTTGTAACACTTAGCAAGAAGATGCTGCACAATATGCTTCCTGTCACCTTCTACCTGAAATTCTTGGCAATTACACTTTGTTGGTACAATTGCTGGAAAACAGGTTTGAAGGAATGCTAATTAGTTACAACATACCTAGCACAACTGGAATCGCACAGATTGTAGAATAAACAAAAAGCTCCAGAGTATGTGGCTGATGACTGACGGTTTCTTATTCAAAGCTATCTAATTGCAAATGAATCAACTCGTGAGACAATTGCCTAAAATCGCTTCCTCCAAGGATTACCGTATAAGCAGACTCTCGGTATGGCTAATCTTAAGACAGTAAATGAAGTACATGGTACCATGCCTGAGACAAATTACAGCCTAACGTTGACTCTTTGCTGCCAAACACATGTATAACCTGCCCAGTCCTCTAAGGATGAAAAGGCAGGTAGTTTGACAGGTGATGCCACCCTGTGACAAACAAAGAACAAGTTAAAGAAGTTGGGGGATATTGTTACCATACATATGGATACCAAGTTTTATAGATGGATGAATGGATGGATGAATAGATAGATAGATAGATAGATAGCTGGATAGACAGAAGGACAAACAGATAGATAGATAGATAGATAGATAGATAGATAGATAGATAGATAGATAGATAGATAGATAGATAGATAGATAGATAGACAGACAGAAAGCTAGCTGGCTGGCTGGCTGGATGGATGGATGCGTGAGTGGGTAGATAGATAGATAGAGATAGATAGATAGATAGATAGATAGACAGACAGACAGACAGACAGACAGACAGACAGACAGACAGACAGACAGACAGACAGACAGACAGATAGATAGATAGATAGATAGATAGATAGATAGATAGATAGATAGATAGATAGATAGATTTACCATGGGTAACATACATTAGCAATGAATGCTTGTTCTCATCATGGCCAAGCCAGGTGAGAATGTTTGCAGAGTAAAGTAAAACTTTATTTAACGTCGGTACAAGATACAACATAAAACATATACTGACTGTTAGGATATATACATACATACATATATATATATATATATATATATATATATATATATATATATATATATATATATATATATATATATTATATATGTGTGTGTGTGTGTTAACAGATACAAATTAATGATCATTTATACATATATTAAAATATCATGTTCACACGGTGAAGCCATATTGATGAATAAAATTCAATGTTACATTTTACATATAGCACATTTACATTGCTTGCCATTCCATTACATTAAAAGTGTTTTGAAACTATTGAAGTGGGAGATTGAGGCTAATCTAAAATGATGGGGGAGTTTACTCCAAATTGTGGCACATGTATATCTGAAACTTCTTTTGCCATACTTTTCAGTGCGGACTCTTGGAATATCTAAGATATTTGTATACCTAAAATTGTATTTTGAGTCTTTACGGGTTAAATATTTGGATAGATTGGTTGGCCTTTCACCATTGAGAATTTTTCAGGTTTCTATGGCTGTCAGGCCTAGCCACCTTGACTGCAGAGAAAATGCATTTGCCTTTCAACAGAAGTATAAAGGTGTTTACAATGATCACGATGAATTAGGACCAAACAAAGTACTAAAAGCGTATAAATAGAACCAGTCACCGCATTTGTATCTCGTTAAAGACCTTAAAAACTATTCAAATAATTGTAAATAATGTAAATATAGGTAATATAATGTACCATGATGCTTGCAAGTATCGTCTGCCATGTACATGGGCCTGGCGCTGCTGCAAATGGCGCTATTCTGATCCATTTGATTATGTTAGGTGTACTATCACCCTTAATTAAAATAAGCAAGGATCCTGGTACTGCTAAATTTCCGAAGATGAGCTTAGAACAGAAATACAGAGTATGCTCAATGCTGTGAATGTGCCGAATAACGAAAGCTGTGTTTCAGACACCAGGTCTGAACCGTCTACATATCTGCAATATGTTTGCAATACATCTCTCGTTACTGTCGAAAAATTAAACAAGGCTTAAACACTTGTACTGATACACGACTTGCAAAAGCCATGCTAGGGTGCCGCCATGTTTGAGTAGCTCGCCCTCTGGTGGTATAGCTGCAAACTGACAAATATTTGCATCAACGGTAAGAACACTTTTTGGCATTACGGCCCAAGGCCTTCTAAATAACACCCCAAATGCTGCAATAGAAGCATTCCTGACATTTATCATCTAAATGCACACGATCATGACAGAATAATTTTACATGTGCACAGAAGCCATGCTCCCAGAGCGGAGCACCAACTGTGGTCTCGGTTATTGTCTTCATATATGAGTTGGCCAAGAACCATCTTTCCGCATATAGGTTTGGGGACAAGTAGCTTGGGTTCGGCCGTTTGGAGGTTTCGCACGCGATGACCCTCTATATGCCAAACTCCTGCAGTAGTAGGTCAAACATATTAGAGAGCCGGTTACTCACAGTCAATGGCGAAAAGTGGGGCGAACAAAGTTCGTTTTTGCCATCTGAACCGCCACGATCTGTCGCCGAAACAAACTCACGATGGAGTTGGCCGGAAGGATCGATAGCTACACAATCCCATCGGCTGTACCTCTGCCTAGACACTGGTATAACAAGGCTTGGCATTGCTTAAGGCCCAGATCGTACCTGTTGGTCTTGGCACGATACTCCTCGAAACGTGAAACAAAACTATGAGCACACGTAGGAAGTCGGCTCGCTTGCAAGCCATTGTGCAAGCGAACTTTGAAAGCAAAGATAACTAGTAAACTAACCACGTTACACTAAACGTCAATACAATAACACTATCATAATAAATGATGACCTACCTGAATGGTCAACTTAAAGGAAATACAAACTTACAAGACACAATGGGGGGGGGGGGGGCAAAAGAGAAGAAAAAGTTTAAGAAAAATTTTCCGTTAATGGATTAATTAACCGAGCCAAGAAACCATGTCCGGTCGCATAGACTGTCAAATGTAAACGACTTGTGGAAGAATTCTGAAAACGGGACGCAACGGGTTCAACCAATCAATAATGAGGTGCGCGCATCTTACGTTGAAAGTTGTGCGCGCCTCTTTGCTCCACGACCTCCGAATTCCATTTACGTAATACGGCATCATTGCCGATGCATAATTACGCTATCATCTGATAGATAGCTTTGTATTTCTTTCTTGGGTTATCTGGGTTAATTCCCACCTGGGACAAAAGGTGAGTGGTGAATAACAATAAATACAATAGGGTATATCATTGTCAGGCTACTAACGTGCAGACGTTTTTTGTTTATTTATATAAAATGGTTATCAATCTTTTTTCATAATGTATACAGCCTATATGTTGGTGAACATACATTGTTTATATGATATGTATTGATCCCTGTTTAGAGTTGTGTTTGGTCTTGTTCGCATGTATACGACTTTTCTTTGTCTCTGTGTGTCAGGACAGCATTAACATCAGTATTGAAAAAAGTAACGTTAAATCTTACACTCTTGAAACTTTGATAGACGCTATGAAATTTCTTTTGGATAATACTTTTGTTCAATGCGGACCATTGGTTTCTCAACAAATAAAAGGCATTCAAATGGGTAGCAACTGCTCCCCTTTATTAGAAGATTTGTATTTAACCGGGCTTGAATTTAAGTATATTGATAAACTGATGAAAAAGGACTTTCAAATGGCTACAAAATTAGCAAACAACGCAAAATATATTGATTACATTGCTTGCGTAAATGTACAAAATTTCAGTAACATTGCTACAGAAATTTACCCAAAAATATCCCTTTGGAGGTTAACAATTCAGATGGTTTCAGAGATGTGTCTTTGGACTTGGATATTCAGGTCACTAATGACAGGTTTTGTAATAAAGTCTGTCACAAAATAGATGAGTTTAACGTTGAAGTAGTTAATTATCCTTTCCCGGGCAGTAATATTTCGGATACTATTGGATATAATACGTTGTCATCACAGATTTTGAGATTTGGTCGTATTTGTTCTAAATTTCAGGACTTTGCATCTAGAACCAAATTTATTCAATAAAGGTGAGTCAAGAGGATTCAAAGATGTACTTTTTGATCGAATATTTCTATAAATATTGCTGTAAATATCCCGAGATGGTTAGAAAGTTTGGCTTCAATAATTTTAGAGATTTTAGACTTGCCTGTTTTGCTACTTAATTTTATCTTTTGCATCATTCTATTTTGATGTTCACAGACATTTTAGGCTAGCTTGTCTCCTGTTAGGTTAAACCCCCCGGGGCTATCGGTAGCACGTAGCGGCTTACTAGACAGTTACAAGCTTGCCTAATTCTACTTGATATCTGGATAATATTTTCATTGCATTCTCTTGACTTAAATACAAATGACTTTTGTTCTTTTCTGACTTGCCCTATAATTTTACTGTTAATATCCAAAGATTATTAGAAAGTTTGGCCACAATAATTTGCAGCTTTTAGACTTGTCTGTTTTGCTACTTAACTTTATCTTTTGGCATCTCGCTGTTTTAATATTCACATTCAGACATTTTAGGCTTACATGTTTTCTGTCAGGTTGACCCCCCCCCCCCCCCCCCCCCCCGGGCTATCGGTAGCAAGCAGCGGCCTAAGACAGTTACAGGTTTGCCAAATTGTACTTAAAATCCTGTTAAGAAAAATTGTATTTATAACATGTTTTTGGCATAAATGCTAATGACTTTCATTCTTTTCTGACATGCCTAAATGCACATTTACTCAACATTAGAAAATTAATCAAATGGACAGTATTTTCTCAAATGTCACAAACCTGACACATTACGTTGATACATTGACTCAGGGTTGGCAGTGAAATAGAGCTTAATTGTATGAGGAGTAGGTGTCATCATGATGTTTGTTATACATCTCTGGTGCAGGATGTACATTGTTGCAGTCCTTGTTAGGATTTCCTTTGGTTTATACAGGTGGTCTAGCTGCAACTGTTTATTTTATAATCACTTGGACTGAATATAATGTCCCAGATTGTTTCCACTTCAGTTAAACACTGGCGGATGGTTTAACTGGGATAGGCTGTCCAGCTAGAAAGGGTACATATTGGCTCAGGGTTTAGTCAAATTGTTCTTATCTGAACCTGTACTATACAAATTTAGTAATTATGGTTTGTTTGACAGGTATTCCTTCATAATAAAGCTCTGCATTTATAAGCAAAACTTTACGTATTAAGCTAGCTCAGCATTTGCTACGTTCATATTTATTCATTGTTATGTGGGTTGTCTTTGCTGAATATTTAGCTTAGACAAGGAGCCTCTACTCAGAGAGACATGTACGGATAAAAGGCTCCGAAACATGTTGAGTAGTTACCCGCTGAAGACCCTTTAATTTATTTGGGCTAATGCAGCCTATGTCAAAATTTTACAGAGGAACGTGTGCAATATGGACAATAGTATTTCTATATGTATATAGGTGAGACAGGGACAGGTTAGCTTATGGAGAGTGAAGAGTTCAGACTGCGCAATAGGATAAAGACTACTAGGAAGTGGTTTTGGACTAAAAGACGCAAATACAATATTTAAGTATATGTATTTATCTAAGTATAAACCCATAACTTTTACATGGATTGCAAAAGAGGCCAAGCCTAACTTAATCACCCTATCGCGTACACATATCCCTCTCTTTACGTATATTTAAATATATTCATGAATATGATTTGGTGTGTTTTAGAAATCATGATGGTATACCATCATGGACAATTATTTGTTCTGATAGATGACATTAACAAGGACCACATTATACAGAAAATCATTATACAGCCATTTCCTCCCTCTAAATGAATCTCTGTTGTTATTATTCTCACTTCAAAATTATTGAGTCCCCCGTACATGCCAGATGGCTAAGCCGCACACTATTAAGGTGTGAATATTGCATTCATATTCTATTTTCAAGCAAATTATCGCATGTATGAAAAAAGCATATGCATTGACAAGAGATAATGAGTCTAACACATGTTGGAACGCATATAAATTATTCAACGTAATGTCAACTTAAATCAGTTTCCATGTGACACATCTGAAAGTTGCTATCTTTGACCAGATGCAAGGCTGGCCTGTGTAAACGTAGAAAATTTATACTACATGTACATACAGGAGTGTGTCGCAGCCTTTTGTAAAATATGGAATACACGTCTTTTTCTCTATGGAATACCGAGTTATGAGTATTCTTATTGGTTGGGGAATTACATAATAGTAACTGAATATGTAATATACAATATTCACCAGAAGTATACAGGTTAAAAAGGTATACATATATTATACATTCATACATACGTATATATATCGATACATATATCGAACACTGCATGTTTCTTATCGCAGTTTTCAGTAAATACGTCTTGATTGACACGCTATATCTTCGAATAGGAAAAACATGCCCGGTTTCATATTGTTATATCAAATGAGCTAAAAGCTTGGTCAAAATTTATTTATGCAGAATATCCAGACCGCCACCACCCCCCTCAGCCCTCATACAAGGAAAGGTATTCCGGAGCATGTTAAAGTGATTACCGTACGGGTGTCCCTATATTTGGCCAATATTAATTCAGCACACAAAAGAAAACACACGTTTCTTCACCTATGACACATATTCTTGACAAAGTTGTCAGTACGAGTACATCCTTTTAGGCTGATATTGAATTTGTTTAGTCATCGACACATCAGATGGAACCATTCCTTTATATAAAATTCGGGCGTTTAAAACATTTAGCATTAAAATTAATTTTCTGCCTTACCTGAACCTAGTGCTAAGATCATGAGTTCAATTCCCTTTTGCAAATGGATCTACTTAACGCCTTCAGGGCTAACAACAACAAATGCCGCGCTCATCTGAAGTGTCATGTCATATCAAAGACCTTTGCTTGAAGTAACAGTGTGCTTATATTTTTAGAGCAATCGAAAAAGGATCAGGTCAACAGCTTTCTTCGGCAAGCTTTGATCGCAGAGAACATTGTTAATGCCGCCTGTAAAATGGAATTCCTTTCATATCATGCCAAAACTTTAAAAAAAGCCGCACACGCTTGCCCTTTCATCTTATTTTTAGAGATTCGCATCAAAATAAAATTCTGTGTTGACTATACTCCAATATTCATCCACTGGCTGCAAATATATTCTTCTGTATCATATCCATAATTTTATCATGATTTTTGCGTATATTTTATGGTTATTAATAAATTAGATATATTCTATTCTACTATTGGTAACTTAGTTTCCTTTCGCTAAGACAACAGCTTCCCTTGGCGTACTTCGGTTGCAATGTTCCCAAAGGCCGCCAGGGAGAGCTGGTCACCTCCCCATTCTCATGGTCTCTGTGACTGTGAACATGCTGGTGCTTGAATAAAAGGCTGGTTTACCACAAATTGCCATTTGTTGGCAAATCAACTCATAATGAGCACATCGGTTTTGGATAACAGCGGCCATGAAAGAGTTAATGACATCTTTGAAAAACAGCACCGTTTCGGGTATGCATGTATCCATATGTAGACGCCATTCATCCCAGCATTGAAAAGAAGGAAAAAAACACCAAAGCAATCTTATGCTGCTGCTAATAAACGAGCACAAAAAACAGAATCACATAGTTTTGTATCAAAAACAAAACAAAACAAAAAAACAAAAACAAAGCAAAAAACAAAAACAAAAAAGAAACAAGAAAAACAAAACAAACAAACAAACAAAAAGAAACTCTTCGTTTGTATGCATCAGGCATGTGTAATTTTATGAAAATTAAATGTCCTTTGTGATGAAAATTATCAATTATGTATGCTCCACGCCCATGAAATGGGCAAGACCCCCATGTCCTTGCATACATAGCGTTGTTCTTTGGGTATCTAAGCTCATAATAGCTACATCGGTTAACTATCTACCAGCATCCAAGCAAGAAATAATTGTTTTCAGTGTCTGTTTACGCCGTTAACAAACATACGTGTCTCTCCTTTCGTATATCCTGCTACAAAAAGAGCTTAAACCCTTTCTCCATTCATTTAAGACTAAGCCTCACTGACGCCAAAGAAAGCCATGGACCTGGGCCATGTTATCTTATAAGGTTTTTATTTAAGTTGTCTTCATCACTGTCTAACTGATATAATTAAAAGAAGAAGAAAAAAAGGAAAAGAAAAAATTTCCAATAGATGACATTTGACAACCAGCCGCTTTTGGCAGGTTTAATGCGGAAAGTTACAAGGCTAACTAGAAATGAAGATTTGCTTCAAAGGAAATCTGCCTGTGTGCCTTGCAAAATTGTAAATATGAAATGGAACAACTGTTGTCCGGTACTACTTCACATTCCAGTAAACTTATGGCTGGATAAAAGATTCAAAGTCCATATGACCTTGACCTTTGAGCTTTAGAGGTCACTTGTAAATTATAAAAATATACAGTGTTACAATAACTACAATTTTGGCCCCATATGAACCAGGTCTGATGAAAATTAACCAATTCATGGTTAGATGAATATTTCAAAGGGCCAAATGACCTTGACCTTTGAGCTTAAGAGGTTACATGTTAATTACAAGAATGTACAGTGTTGCAGTACCTGCAATGCGAGTCCAACATGATTAGCATTGGGTGGAAATTGGCTGAGTAATGGCTGGATGAAAATTTCAAAGGTACAAATGACATTAACCGTTGACCTTTGGAGGTCACCTGTAAACTAGAAAAACGTACTGTGTTAAAAATATCCCTTTTTAAACCCAACGTGAACCAAATCAGATGACTAAAAATCAAGTGAAGGCCAGATGAAAATTTTATAGAATGACCTTGACCTTTGACCTTGGACCTTCAGAAGTCATATGTAAATTACAAAAATGTGCAGTGTTACAATAGCTACAATTTCAAGCCAACATGATCAAAATTGAATAACAAACTAACGGAGTTATGGCTAAAGGAAAATTTCAAAGGCTCAAATGACCTTGACCTTTGACCTTAAGAGGCCACATGTAAATTATGACAATGTGCAGCGTTATAAACATATTAATTGAGATCTGGGTTGGTTAATCGATCCCATTTTAGCGCAGCTGACTTGTCAGTTGTTCGTCGTCGTCGCCCGTTCACATTTCATATTTTCTACTTCTCCAAAGCTGTTGGTCAGGTCCTCTTCAAACTTGGTGGGGATGTACCTTGAGTGAGTCTCTCCCCAGTTTGTTTGAGTTGCTATGCCCCAGTGATTTAATTTTGAGGGGTTTACTTATTCATTTATTTATTTATTTATTCAATTAATTATTTATTTATTTATTTGTTTATTTAATTATTTATTTATTCATTTATTTTATTTTATTTATTTTATTTATTTTATTTATTTTATTTATTTTATTTATTTTATTTATTTTATTTTATTTATTTTATTTATTTTATTTATTCTATTTTATATTTTCATCATTGTCCTTTATTTATTTATTTATTTATTTATTTATTTATTCATTCATTCATTCATTCATTCATTCATTCATTCATTTATTTATTTATTTATTTATTTATCTATTTTTTAATCCTTAAAAAATCCCCTCCCCTCCCTGCAACCGCTCGGCTGATTTGAAATTGTATGGGGACACTTCTGAGGACCCCTAGACCTTCATTTCTTCACATTTTTTTTTATTTGTTGTGTGTTGAAACTATTTTCGCCTTCTCCAAAATCGTCATTCCAATTGTTGTGATACTTGGTTGAATTGTAGCTTTTGGAAGAGTCAAACAAAGACGTTCACCAGGTAATGATTTGTATCCCTGATTATAAACGCATTTTTCAATTTAGCTACTTATCGATTGATGTATAGATCTTTACTGATTACAATGGGATTCAACTGGATTGCGACGGTAAGTCACATCTTCGACTTATTCTCCAAAACTGTCAGCCACATCCACTTCAAATGTGGTAGCAATGTACCTTGGATTGCCTGCGTCAAGGTGAAACAACGGTCATGATTAAGTGATTTTTAAATTTTTTAAGAATAATTTTGAATGCTCATATCTTGGCAATATCTTCAAAAATCTTCTGCATAACCACCTTGCCAATTGCTTTGAAAATTGCATAGGAAAACTCTGAATTTTTATTTTTGTATTTTATCTGTGTGTGTGGGGGGGGGGTGGGTGGGTGGGTGGGTGGGTGGGTGTTGGAGCTATTTTTGACTTTTCCGAGATTTGCTCAGAAACTAGTGGAAACGCTGTGTGTGAAAGGGTTAAACTGAGGTGTCCATTTGGTGGTAATGTTCCGGATCCTTGATTTTAAACGATTTTTTTTCTATTTGGAGACTTATCGGTTAATGCATTCTGGTTGATTACCCTGTAAGTCTATGGTATTGCAATAGTTTTTCACATTTTGGATTTCCACTCCAAAACCATGAACTAGATTCACATCAGACGTGGTCGGGATATACCCTAGATGAGTTTCTCTCGAATCTTTTAAGTGGTCATGCTCCAATGATATCTAGATTTCTTTCTTTTTTTTTTTTTTTTTTCATTTTTTTCGGTAAAATTCGTTCTAAAAAGTCTTCTCCAAATCAAGGTCACATGAGTATTTCAGTCTCCTTATCCATGGTAAGCTGAGCAGAGAACTGTCACAGTCCTCTTGTTTTCAATCACGGAATAGTTGTAGCACATGGATGTGCATTTAACAATAATCCTATGAATAAAAAGTAATATTTTATTGAACTCAATGCTGGGGAAATTGAAATATACATCGAAATACACAACGGAAATGGCATGTCAAAGAATGTATACATTATAACAACATATCGTTTTGACTTAATATATAAAGAAATAGAAAACCACAAGGTGTATTGACCAGGATAATCAAAATTAGAATTACAGCATATGTATTTTATATCTCTCATAACTACCCAGGAAATTGCCTCTATCGGACCATAAAGGATGACTCTCAATTCTGATAATGGACAAAATTTACGTAGTTGAGCGTAATAGGTCACGTGATTTTTCTATCATACAAAAACATAAGAGCGGCCGGAAACTGGCATCTGGGTGGTTGCGGTTCGTGTCCACAGTGTTTAATTGCCTACACAGTGAAGAAAACATCAAAACTGTAAGTAGCTGAGCTTGTGGTGTCTTTGTGGAATTATTGATAGGTACACTGGACACCTCCTATTCTTCAAAAACTGAAGTAAAAAGTGTTCAAACTCAGGAAGAGGTTTGTTATTTTCAATGATGGCAAATAATAACATTTTAATGAAACTTCCGAAATTGTGATTACCTGTGTGAGACTAATACAGCATTACAAAAAGGGTACAATCCTGCCTTTGCATTTCCCTTCAAACGGAAAGCGAAAACTAAACTTCTCTGGACAGACCTACCTGTGAGCTCCAGATAACGTTACCTTCTGGTGAATATGCGCAGGCCTAATGTCTTACCCTTGCAAGTCAATAGCAAGAAAAGAAATTAACGCCAAAGAAAGGTCTTAACAAAATGTATGTTAAAAGAAAATGCTGCGCACTTTGCAAGTCATACCTGTTATCTAATACAAAGATCTGGCCCACTTTATTCCCCCTTTAAACTGATACCCATACGGGCATATTCCGCGTTATGTAATTGTGAAGCGAAAAGTTAATTCCATGAGATTTCTGGCGTTGTTGCCTTACAAAGTGTCAATATAATACTATTTTGAAAGTTGGACAGACAGTAGGCATTCAAAGCTCATAAACATCAAAGGAAATTAAGTTTCGGATGCAACTGCTTAGAAAACGAATTTCCTTCTAAATAAATTGTACAGATCTAAGTTAAAAGAAGGCTTTGTTTTCTGTATTCTATGGCATTTATTCCATATTCTCTCAGACTGGGAATGATAACGATCAAAAGAACGAATCAAGATACGAAAACATTGAAAATATATACACTTCAATCAATATAAGCCAATATGAAATTTCATATACATATAATCAAACATACTGGGACATTTTTCGACCAAGTGACTAAAGTTAGAGGTCAATTTTGATGATATATATTTTCTAAATAGCAAAAATATCCCCAACATCCACTTGCAGTTTTTGTTTTGCAGGCGACTCTTTGGGGCCAACACCGGCCAGCCCACCGCACCATGTTGTAGGGCGGCAGGGCGGCGATATAGTGAAGAGTGTTCTTTTTTTCTTCTTTTTTTTCTTTTTCTGAAAAATGAAGTGGAATGTAGTCCAGTGTCGTGATGTGATGTATTGTTTGTATTATATTATATTGTATTGTATCGTATTGTGATTCTGATTCATGTATATATTTGTGTGTTTTGACTGACAGAAAACCATGTATGTATATGGTGCAGTTAATAAAGTCATTTATTCATCAGTGCAGGCATACACAAAAAGTTTGGTCATGGAAATCCCCAAAAGACGTCTGGGTGTGTCTGCCTGGCTGCTCTTAGCGTTCGTCGTTTGTCTCCAGTTGCCACTGTGTTCTACGGGGCCAGGGTAAGTAAACAAGTCAAACTTTCTTTGACACACTTAAAACAGCTCAGGTCTCTTGACACGCTTCTGACGGCTCAGGTCGTTTGACATGTTTTAGAGGGCCCAGATCTCTTGGCGCACGTATGAGCCGTTCTGGAAAGTGAAAGTTCGGATATCATTGCTTTGGCAGAAACACATATTCGAAATGAGGAAATTGGATTAATTGAAAGCCCGGAAGGTTACGACATGATCAGTAAAGGAAGGGGGAGTGGACAGAAAAATGGGAGGGGAGTTGGTTACTTGGTTAAGAAGGGGTAAAATGGCATGAAATTAGGCAAGACAGCTGGGAGGATGACAGAGAAGTTAAAATGAGATCCAGTGGCTTGGCATTGAATAAAGAGGGAATAAAGGAGCAATAAGTATGGCATATGTTGGACGCGAGGGACTGAATGAATGGGAAGATCAAATATATGACAGGGTCCGGATGATGACGAGTGCCATACAGTAACTAGCATACAAGGTTGTCATTCCGGGGCACTTTAACGGACACATCGGAAATGGATGGGAAGGGATTCAAGGAGAGGAGAGATAAATTAACAAAAATGGGACAAGACTTCTCAACTTTACAAGGGAATATGGACTACGAATAGCCAACAGAGATGTTCAGTGTAGAGGGAAGTGGACATGGGTGTCAGGTCAAAGACAGATAATTATAGATTACATTTTGGTAGACAATGACATTTTCGGCATGATTCAGAAATGTGAAATAGATACGCAAGGGAGACTGGACATTGGGAGCGACCACAACTGGATGACATTAACCCTGAACATGGAGCTTAGGAAACGTGAAAGTGGTGGTGGGGGGGGGGGGGGCTAAATGGGTATGGAATGTAAACAAGGACTCAGATTGGGAAGGATACCGGGAAAGACTCCAAGTTGAACTTGCAGAATGGAAAACAAAATGGGAAGCAGAGGGTGGGGTGCAACAAATGAGTGACGACTTGATTAAAAGAATACTTAAAGTAGCGCATGAAAAGATAGGTCGAAAGAGGGTACCCATTAAAAGGCTAGAATGTAGAATAGACCGAGAGCTTAAAGTGCAATAAGCCAAAGAAAAGCAAAAATTAAAGCATGGAGATTGGCAAAGAAAAACAGACTTTCGGAAGATGAAATAGAAACAGCAAAAAACTATATTTGGAATGTAGGAACAATGTAGCAGACATGAAAACAGAAAGAAGAGCAAAAAAGAATGAACAAATGACACAGAAAATAAAGGAAAGCGGAGGGGAGGGCTGAATTATTTTTTGGAGACAAGTAAATGGGAATAAGAGAAAGAAAACAAAAATTACTCATAAGGGGGAGGAAACAGATATCAAAGAGGAAATTCAAGAAGCTCTAAAAGATCACTGGAATAAAATAAATGATCCACGCTGGGGGCAGGGTGTGGTACCTCAAAGCCATGAGGAATACAGACGAGACCAATGGGATCATGAATTATGCCATAGAATAAATAACATTGAAGTTAAATAGCAATTGAGGGTTTGCGTCTTAGGAAGGCTTCCGGCACAGACAATATTTTCAGTGAATTCATCAAAAAAGGGACCAGAAGAAATTGAAGAGAGCCTACAGATTCTTTTCAATACAATAATTAGTGAAAAACAAGTACCAAAACAATGGAACAGTCTCAGTCCTATATTACAAAGAAAGGACCGGGAAGTGAACTTGATCAATGCAGAGGTATTGCCATCTCTTCGAACCTGGGCAAAAGTTTCATTAGAGTAATGTACAGAAGAATGGGGAAAATAGTAGAACGTCTTGGAATGCTTGTAGAAATTCAGAACCGCTTTAGGCCCGGTAGGCGAGTAGGAGATCACATTTTTACATTTAACACAAACTTTGGAATGGGCTAGGCAAAAACGGCGGAAAATACACATGGCATTCCTGGAAGTGAAGAAAAATTACGATAGGGTGTGGAGGGATGCTTTGTGGGAGAAACTCAATAGTCTTGGTTTCGGAGGCAACTTTCTTCAAATTTTGAAAGCTGTATACAGTGACATGGAATGCACATTAACATTAGGGGATGTAGAAGTTGAAAACGCACAGTTGAAAATCGGATTAAAACAGGGCTGTGTTCTCTCTCCACTTTTGTTCGCATTGTATATTAGAGAATTGGGTGACAAGCTTATGTAATGTGATGGGGGGGGGGGGGTAAGAGTAGGGGGACATAAAATACTGGGTCTTTTCTTTGCAGATGATATTGTGCTAATGACAGAATCTCGCAGGGAATTACAGGTTATGCTGAACATAGTAGGAGAATATGGGAATAAATGGAGACTAGAGTTTAGTACAGACAAAAGCCAAATCATGACCTTGGGGGGGGGGGGGGGCAGATGAGAATAGGAAATGGCGCATAGGCAAATTTCAAATTCCGGAAGGGGAGGAAAAGCTGATCGAAATTGGGGAGGTAGATGCTTATGAATACCTTGGGATAAAGATCAAGACAACAGGCAGGGGAATGTTCAGATACCACATACAGAAAATTCAACAGAAAGTCAACCGCACAGAGGGTATGATCAAAGCCACAGCAAACGATAGATTTAATAAGGTCTTCACAGCGTGGGTATTATGGGATAGGGTAGCAATACCAGGTATGCTCTATGGCCTGGATGTAATTTCAATTTATGTAGAAGACATTAAACAGATGGCAAAGGTACAGAATGAAATGGGAAAATGGATTCTGGTTGCACCACCATGTATTGCCACTGAGGCAGTCCTTGGGGAACTAGGCTGGTTAAGTATCACTGACAGGATAGCAAAATCAAAACTAAACTACTGGGGATACCTGCAAGAGGTAGATGACAACAGATGGTGCAAGAAAGTATACATGGATTCTATCAAAGAACAAACAAAATGGGTCAGAGACAAAGATGAGATTGCAGAAATATGACCTAAAAGGACCGGATGAAGTTTAAGACTGGAAAATTTATGTTTGGAAAACAGTAATGCAATGCTGGGCAGATAAATGGAAACAGGGGGTTAGAGAGAAAAATATATTAAAGGCATATAGAGTAATGGAAAAATCAAAGAAAAGTACGTGTTGGGATGGTAGTAAAGGATCTAAAATAGTATTTCAATGTAGGGTGGGGGTAATTAATCTTGAAAAGAGACAACAAAAATGGACACTAGGAAGCGACGGTAAATGTAAAGTAAACGCATGTACACAGGGGGATGACGAAACTTTAGACCACTGGCTATTTTGGTGTACAGCGTATAATTAAAGGAGGGACAGGAGTTTCAGAGAATGGACGAGAGAAGACCAAAATTGTAAGAGCTTAGAACAAATTCGGAGTTGGGGGGAGGAGGAAAGGGTTGCACGATTTGGAGATTGAAAGGTGATCTTCCATGGAATAAGAGAGGTATTATATCAGTACAGGACTACTTGGTAGGATGCTGGGAAGAAAGAAGAAGTCTGTATGAGGCAGGAGGTAATTAAGTCAAATACAACAGATAGATAAGAATGCGGAAAAGGAAGGGAAAGGTGGTAGCCCTCTTAAGGGCTCCCTTGGCTGTTCGTCTGTAGACTTCTCGTCAGTGCAGGAACATGTCAAGGGAAGTGCCTGAGCCTTAGAGGCGGGGTCGTGCGGGATGGGTAATGAGGAAAAGTAATATTTATGAGTCTAACAGATCCATTTTTTTCAAGTCTCCTGTGCCAACAGGACTGCGGCACATAAGCGGCTGACCACAGAATTATCATTATTATCATTACTTCAGACAGTTATGGTCTCTGGACATATTTGAGACGGCTCAGATCTCTCGACGCATTTAAGATGGCTCAAGTCTCTTGACAGACTTCAAATAGCTCAGGTGTCTCGACACACTTGAGATGGATCAGGTCTCCTGACACACTTGATACGGCTCAGGTCTCTTAACACACTTGAGAGGGCTCAGGTTTCTCTTCACCAAGAATCTTTTTAAATGATGGTACATTTGAATTTAATATCCTCATGAAAAATATTTGAGTTCACACGAGGACTTCAGAGTTTTTTATCCAGGTTCTTTTGGTTAGCGGAGATAGCGTGCTTCTCTCTGAAGATGGTGGGGTCGCCCGTTAATTCCGCACATCGGCTCTAGCTTCAGTGGTTTCAGTGGTCACTGATTTGCTGCTGTGCTACTTGACAGTGCATGTACAAGACCCCTTGTTATGTTTCGAGAAGAGCAGGTCTTCTACTAACATTACTGAACTTACGTTAAAGACCAGACATAATTTCAACCAGTTGATAAGTGCACGTCATCATTATAAAGAAATTCTCCTAGAAAGAAAGATGTAAGTTTCTAGAAAACGTAAATTGAAACGATACCTTGGAAAATAAAAAAGTAGCGAAATAAGCAACAATAAGTCTTTAAAAAATAAAAGAAAAACGTACATATACGCCCTAGCAACTTGGACTAATAGGGAGAATAAAATCTTGTATGCCCCAGAGGACAGCTAAGGTGCAATTGCAGTCTATAGTATAGCTGTTAGATCATTATGAAGACTTGGGTTAGTTATCTTGCAGTAAAAATCTCAGGATCGGCAACGCCGTCCCCTGCTCGAGCCATGAAACAAATCTTACAATGCCACTTTCAGCTAGCCCGTCTTGATATAAGGGAACAAATGTAACTCAGCCCGTGACAGACAGAAGTTTCACATTTGTAACATGTCATATATATGTATAAACCACCTAGTTACCCTCTCACCAACCATTTTCGGAATTGCTAAGCGCCAGTTACTAACATCCATCATGAGGGTCATAACACAAAACTAAATGCATCGTCATCAGTGTATACACTGTGTACTTTGAATCCAACATATCAAAGGCTGACTCTTACAGATTTTCATCCCCTTGTTCAAAATTATGGAATACTAGGACTCTCCTAGAAGCTGTAAAGCAGTTACCCTACATTGCAACGTTTACAAACAGCGGCTGGAGATAATTTCTAGTAAAACCAGTATGTTTATTTTATGAACTTGTTTTACCTATTTTTTATCTATTTTTGTCTTATTTCACTGCAATTTATGATACATATAGCTACACCATTTATTTGTTGTATGTGTGAAGGAGCCCATGGAAAAAAGATATTTTATGCTTATGGATAAAAGCATTGAATAGTAAATTAATTATTTAATTAATTAATAGGTATTACTTAACTACTTAATTAATTAATAAACTGAAAGACAGGCAAACAGACAGGTCGACAGAGTGACACACATGCAAATAAATCAACTTTGTTGTTGTTCGTAAATATATTTGGGCTTCAGAGCAACATTAACTGAATGTTCAGTAAGCATTTTGGTTTACGACAACTGCACTTTTATCCCATCACTGATTGAGTCAGCTTTTTAAGCTGGCCAATGCACCAGTCACACCGACCCTATTCTTCAACACCGTTTTATCTGAAAGATCTTTGGATAGGTCCATTCTCTCTGGTGCCATCGTCCTTGAAATTGGTCTCCTGATGTGTGAAGAAGTAAATTTCATGTTATACCCGGTCCCTTGCAAGTCGATGAGAATGAACTTTGCACTGCAGATTTTGGAAAGGTCATAAAGATTCGTGTATAGTAAAGTCCTTTTATAGTTACGGAAATCCTATTCTGGAACAATTAACCGAGTATTATATGAAATACGGTGAACGTTTCCTCTGCACTACAAGTGTTTCTTCAGTTTAAGCCTACTAACTGTACATCTGTTTTGTTCTTTCTTTTAAGGTCCCTCGTGAAGCAGCTGCTCGCTAATTACGATAAGCTGGCGCCTCCCACAAAGGGTAAGACAATTAAATTTCAGACTGCCTCCGAGTCACAAACAAAAGGTATTTTCGACTAAATAATTAAAATGGCTTCACTATAAACACGGATGTACAACTGGTTCATAGGGAAACATACAAGATTTGCCAGAGAAAATAACGGCGGCCATGGTTCTTTGGCGCACTTTCGAGACATGCACGGTTGTGGCCAGACAGTACCATGGTAAGGTAATGGCCGAATCCAAAACCCGCTTCAAAAGGACCCCCCTCCCCTCCGAAAAAAAAGACAAAAACAAAAACAAAAACAAAACAAAAATAAAAAAAAAACCTCTCCTCATGTTTTGAATGGTTTACCGTGAAGTCAGTTGTATTTTATACTACACTGTTGTAATCGATGAATATAACAGCCAAGATCTATAAGCATCGGCCAACATGTTCTTCTGGCTCGTTCTAGTTGTCTAACTTTCCAAGAAAGGCACTGAATCCTTATTATTTCGTCTAGTTAAAATTCAATTAAAGTGCAATAAATTTCATACAGACATAAATTTTTGGTTTGGGTAAGATTACCGACGTAGCAATTAAAGACACGACATGATAGAGTAATCTTAAATTATTGTGATAGTGTATATATATATATATATATATATATATATATATATATATATATATATATATATATATATATATATATACATATATATATATATATATATATACATATATATATATATATATATATATATATATATATATATATATATATATATATACATATATATATATATATATATATACTCTGTGAAGACCTATAAAACAACAAGTAAATGAATACACACCCATGTTCTATGTTATGGTTGTGTCTGGACTCAGAATGGTTGGCTATTTAAGAGTCATAAGAGTTCATCGTGTTTCAAAATAAACTACACAAATACAACTGATGGAGTATGTGAACGCTGTAAGATAGTCTCGGTCCCGTTAGATTTGTCATATTTTGAATATTGCTTTCTGAACGAAAAGTTGCTCTTGAAAATTACGCGGCTCTTTTTGAAAAGTACAGTTGTTTTTGTGGGGATTTTACAAAAGTGTCGATGTCAGCTCCATGGAAGTTTAACGCTTTTCTTTACAGAACGCATTCATGGTCTTAAATATCAAACACTGAGGTGTAGCTTTCCACTAGTAGTATTCCTGTTGTTGTTGTTGTTGTTGTTGTTGTTGTTGCTGTTGTTGTTATTGTTGTTTTTATAGGTAAACCCACCATTGCACGGATTAGTGTATATGTATTGAAACTGGATATCTTTCCCAGTAGTCAGGTAACATTGCATATCAGACTTCGTCTAACAGTTCTTCAGGGATACCTCTCTATTGCCTCCTGTGCAGACCAAGTTCCGCGTTATCTCTACGTCGAGTTCTTGAGAAAACAGAAAAAATTGGTCTGCTCAGCGGGTAGACCGGTGGACAACAACCAGTAATTCAAAACATCTCCCGCTTTTCTCCTTATATTATTGATCCACTTTTATCTGAAGTTCCTTGAGAAAAAGTATGACAGAAATCCTGAAATGTCGAGAAAATGTTCCAAAGCAATGGTTTTATCTGAGTATATGTCTCCCCCTCCCACTCGCCCGCATGCCGGATACCAATATTGGCCCACTTATATAACATTACATGACGGTTCATATGCAGCAAAACAAATAGTATGCTCCGGTGGACAAGATCACTTCCTTTGATTTAACGTAGAGTTTGACATATACAATGTTTTCCGTTGAATTGGATGCACCATTGTATCATGATGCGTTGTGGCCAAGAAACTCCAGTTCATGCTTGATCGAGTGCCATGTAACGATTGTCCTGAAAACTCTCTTCTCTCTCTCTCTCTCTCTCTCTCTCTCTCTCTCTCTCTCTCTCTCTCTCTCTCTCTCTCTCTCTCTCTCTCTCTCTCTCTCTCTCTCTCTCTCTCTCTCTCTCTCTCTCTCTCTCTCTCTCTCTCTCTCTCTCTCTCTCTCTCTTTTTTTCTCGGCAAATAGATGAACTCCTTAGTTCCACTGGGATTTTGTTTTTAACGCTTTATTGGGCAGTATGAAACTCTTACCAGTAAGTGCATATCAATACTAACAAATTAGTCTCATATTTCCATGAACAGCTCATCAGGGCGGACATTTACCTACGGCAGACCTGGCAAGATCCAAGACTTGCTTTCAAAGGCATGAAAAAAGTGCGTCTGTTTCACTACTGTCACGCCATATGGAAGCCAGATCTGTTCATAACCAACAGAGAATCGGTTACTGATAACGACGTGATGAGCAAGAATTTCCTTTGTACACTTAACTCAACTGGTCATGTGTGGTATGTCCGAAGGTGAGCACGTTAATAGTTCTTACAATGTGAATTTACAGTACAGCACTGCGTTAAGATTTCAAGTTTACGAATACATTTAAGCAGGACTCTAGTATTTTGAATACGACGATTTTTTCTCGTGTTTTTACATTCGAGCGCTGCTTTGATAAAACTAAAAGTTAAGGACCGGACAGGTACCGGTATATATGAACCTGAGCAGGAACCTAGACTTGGAAGAAGAGCAAACTTGCACATAACAGTTCTCCGTCCGTTCCTATAAACATAATATTCAGTTCTGAATTCGCAAAGTATACAAAAAACGGACGAATCGAGTGGCTGTCCAAAATATCCGCATGTTGTGTTCTGTCATGTTAACCAATTTTGAGTCCTAAACTCAGATGGACAGCAAGAAAATGGAAAATGCAATTTCGTATGCGGGTTTCGTTGACAATATCGCATAAAGAATGATAATTGACATTTAAAATTCCCAAAGTGCAAGTCAATCATCAAGCATCAATGAGATAAGTGAGAAGAGACGGACAGCTTAAACGTATAGTAATCATACCAAATACGGCCCTAAATAGTATACCATTACAATTAGGCAGATGGAGAACATTTTGGGCACCTTTATCAGCTCCTAAGTAAAAATGACACAACTAATGTTCTTGATCTCCTTCTTCCTCACTGCGCCTGTACGTGTTAAAGAACATATCTCTGAACACACATGCTGCGAAGATAGCCCATTCATTTTAAATGTTCTCGTCTGCCTAAGAAACATATGACTGTGCCACTAAGTTAGATTGCAATATCATTTTACTGCTGCTTCCTTTAATCTATTATTCTTCCCCGGGATGCATTTTTCAAAGCAGTCCACATATAAAAAGTAGTTCAAGCCTTGGTCTGTGCTCTGGGTGCATCAAATTCGTGATGTGTAATAATAAATCTCATATCTTTGTAAACTTCCTTACCATGTCAATTAAATGCATGTTCACTATGCAAAAAAAAAAAGAGTTCTTCACAAATTAAAGTTTGTTACAATAAAACTGGCATCGTTTACTCATCATAGGGTATGAGATATTGATTACAAATTCACAGTCCCTCGAAAATCTATCCATATCCTCTATTTTGAACCCTCATACACACACTTTTCATAAAGTACTCTGTTATTTGCATCAAGCCTTTCGCCTGAACCAAGCTTCTCTTAATATCAATAGAAAATGCGCGATCACTTTAGATCTTAACTAAAGACAATCATTCGAAATATGTTTTAGAGCAACTCATAAAGTATATACTGCTTACCCAGTAAATATGGAATAGGTTGAGTATGATTGTATTTAGTTTTAGATCTAAACTGGCTGTACGTTTTCGATATGTGTTAGAGAAATAAGGTATCGCAACATAGCTTTGAAAACCTTAGATCATGGAGCCTAGATCTGGAAGGACGGAGTACCGCAAATTTGCTACTAGAGTTCACAAACCCATTGTTTAAATTTAATTTTGACAGGCAAATTAGACAGGAATAACCCTTGTTGCACATTCATCAATGGTATTTCAAAAGAATGTAGATGCAGTATATGGTAAGAGAAAAAGAACAGGGAATGGTTACGTATTGTATGTATGCCTCCTTAAAAAACAAATATGGACAGAAGAAAGAGCAGGGTAAGATTTCGTTGGAGAAAGATGGGTAAAGTGGCATTAAGTTTGGCAAGACAACTCAGATGATATTTATAAAGTGCATAATGAAATATGTGTGGATAGAAATGCAATCTAGAGCAAACTGGGGAGCCATGAGTGTAGTTTATGCATGAATAGAGGTTGCCAGCTGAGTATACAAGGAATGAGTTTATGGTAGGTATTTCTTTGAAATATTTTGCAAGTTTCTGTCATTGGTGAGATGTTATTTCCGTACGTGACAGAGACAGACTGAATATGGAGAGAAACCAGTATAACATGGGAAAGTTGGACTTAAGAGCACCTCTATGTACAGCAAAAAAAGCAGTGTTATTGGAACCAGCATGGGTTAGAGTTAAAGATAAAATTGCCAAACTCAAGATAGACTGTTGAGAGGGATTGACAATCAATAGGCAAGAACAGGTGGTGCAGAGAAGTGTATATGATGGCAGTTGGGCGTAGGAGCGCCCCCATGTAAAGCAAAGGTAACTAAGATGGCTTAAAGACAGAATTGCTAATCTTAGCTTGACTATTAGCGAAATATCAAAACCAATAACCCAGAACAGGTGAGGCAAAAAGGGAAAATAATATCAGTTGATGAATAGAATCAGCAGATTCAAGATATGAACAAGCTAGCACAAATATACTTTCTTAAGCTTCTTGATTCAGTAGATTAGTGCAAACTATACATCATAAAGAAAATTCCAGAAACAAAGAAGGAGGGATGGATAGGAGTGATTACAATGACAACATGGAGGTAAGTAGATAAACAAGAATTATACGTTGTCAAGCCACATGGGATTAGGGCTATGATTCAAGAGCTAGGCGAGGGTGTAAATCTAGAGAGAAGGAAACAGGAATGGGCACAGGAAGTGACGTAAACTGATGATGATAGCAATTGATTAATAATAATAATAATGATGATGATTGATAATAATAATAATAATAATAATAATAATAATAATAATAATAATAATAATAATAATAATAATAATAATAATAATAATAATAATAATAATAATAATAATAATAATAATAACTGCTTGTTGTGGTATGACGCACATACAGAGCAAATGACAGGAAGAGGAGCCAGGTTGTAGGAGTGTTAAAGAATTCCGAGATTCAGCAGATGAGGAATATGTAATTTGGATCTACGTATGAAAGTAGAAGCCCCTGGAGCAGAAAAGGTATTATGACTGCCCCAAATCTCCCAATACCTAGTTTGAATGCTGGGATAAGAAGAAAAAAACGCTAGAACAATGAATAAATTAAATACAGACATGGGGGAGGGCAGGGTGGTAGCACTTGTGAGCCCCCCCCCCCCTGACTCTTTTACCTCGGCACAGCCACAGTTCAAGCAAACTGCCATAGCCTCAGAGGGCATGGGAGGTACAAATAGGAACGGTTTTTTCCAATTATTAATAAGGCTATTTGCACGAGTGGATAGCCAAGCAGAAGCCGTAGTAACAATAGTATGAAACAGACATGTGACGCAATGAAAACCACAACCATGCTACCCAAGACGAAAGTCAATATTCGTTAGAGAAAGTCCATGATAACATTTACCACGCGGCCTAAAACAGCTATAAGGTTGTTAACTCTTTCAATGTCAACTGTATCTAAAGTCGAACAACTTCACACGAACTGCTGTGTATTATAAAAAGGATGCTACAAGCAGGCTCCTTGCAAATAAATCAATCATGTGTTTGATTTATGATGTTCTATTCTACATGAAATCAACATGAAAGAAGGAAGACTTTATTAGAGCCTTAGGCAAGCAAAATAATTGTTTGATGAATCATTTTAGATTGACGGTGGATTTCCGATGTCCTGACTTCAAAGCGAGACCTAAAGCACCGCAGTGTCATTTGAAATTTGAGAGTTGTAATCTTTTTGGATGGGCAAATTGCACTATCCAATAAATTGATTTCGTATACAAATTCATACAACTTTAAAGTCTATGTAAGTTGTAGCGTCCAGTACACACAAAACCATGGGATTTGTTATGAAGATCTTAGTTTGCTACATGGAACCAAGAGTTTCATTGCAAAACCACACTCAGGTTTGTGTCAACAACCCAGGGTTTCGTGCGCAAAGCCCGGGGTTTTGTCACAAAACGCTGGGTTCCAAACAGACTAGGAATAACTGAGCACACCACACAGCAGCATGGTTGTTCTAAACGCCTGGCCCCATTAACCCTGGACAAATCTCAGGGTTTCAGTACAATCTTGGTTTTTGTGAATTTTGTAACAACAGACAAAACACAACAGAAAACCTAGGTACGAAAAAGAAATAAAGAGGAAAACAATACATACCAGTATGCGTCAAATACATCCAGGCAGAAGTGAAATAGAGATTGGAGAGTTATACTGTCCATTCGTCATTATAGCTCATTACAGCATGTACTTTAAAATATGTATCATAAATAACGATGGCCTTTAAAACTATTGAAAAAAAAAAAAAACATTTCAATAAATAGTTGTAAACAATATGTATCATTTTAAAAAAAATTTCTTTACACATTTATAATCTGGAATGTCTTACTGGTGATACATATAAAAACTGCAAATGAATATAGCTGGTGGAGGACTTCCGTTTGCCTGATTTAAATTGCCTATTAGCTATTTTATTTAATGAGCCTGTACGATGTAGGCAAAAGCAGACTGAGAAAATGCAAGTAAAATATGACACAAAGCACGTCACATGTTTCAAATACAAAGAAAATGGTCCAGGTCAGATCCCGCCGATTCACAAACATTGGGTGTTTGCGTATGTGTGCGTGTGTGTGTGTGTGTGTGTTGGGGGGTATCTGTGGTGATGTTGTTCAAACAACTTGAAACAATGCCGACAGTCAATTACTATACACAGCCAATGTGACTTCTGGTGGTTGAAGGTAAAAAAAAAATTAAAAAAAATAACATCGGCGGCATCCTGAGTTGAAGGGCGCTTAACCGCCAACGAGGGGTGCGTGTCTGTACCCTGACCCGGCCGCCAGCACAACTCCCGAGCCGAAGGCGAGTTTAATGTTTTAATCACTTTTCTATCATGATGATGAATTGCCTGAAAGGGTGAAAAATCACATTCTGGGCCTGGGAGGTCGTTATAATCCTGGGAGGTCGTTGTACTGGTATTACGACCTGCAATACCGTGTTCCCAATGCTTGGTCCTTGGCTACTGGGTAACATAATGGTAGAAAGTCAATTAAAATATGCCATGCACGGTTTGTGCGTACGTGGTCTATGCAAGACGTCACTTCTCTCAGTGGTAAACATCAGTTACAGTAAACGTGGAATTTGTAAGTTGCTAAATGAGCTATGGTCAACCAGATGTTGTCATCAAAGGTGTATACACACTTTATTCAACTCATTTAGTATTTTGATTGCAAAAATATTCTTTTCCTGTCAAAACGTAAGTAACTTGTGGCAGATTTTGTTTTACGTGCTTTTGTCTATAATGTAGGCCTACAGGTGAGCGCGTGACTTTAAGCATAGGCCTAGGTCTGCAATGTGCCCGGGTGTATCTATAATTTGCGTTTGAGTTCCGCTTGCTACATTAGGCGTATACAGCGATCTCCGTCTTTAAAGACCATCCAAAGTGCACCTGAAATGTGGCATTATAATGGGGTGGCCGCTCATAATGAGGACAATATCATGCAAAGGCTACACTAGCTGCAATGATAAGCGTCCTCTCAGAGCACGACACGTGAAACTAGCTTGGCCAATAACGTAAATGCTGAAATCACAGTAGCTAGAAACTTTGGTACTCTATGCTTAGCATGCGTGGCATCTTCATTATTCAAAATTCCCATTCATTGTCATTTTTTTTTAATCCTCAGTCGGCTACAAAGGAGACACGATGTTAATCAAACCGGTCTCGAAACCCTTGATCGTCATGACTCCGATTAAACTGCAAAAATATAAGTTTGCGGGAATCACTCAATCAGACTGCAGTATGCACCACACTTCAGGTAAGCAATGTTTCCTGCGACACAGATTATTATTTTTTTAATTATACGACTGGAAGCTTTCATCTTTCCCTGCCTCTGTTCATAATTCTCTCTCTCTCTCTCTTTCTCTCTCTCTCTCTCTCTCTCTCTCTCTCTCTCTCTCTCTCACACACACACACACACACACACACACACACACACACACACAGGCTTAAGCTAATTTGTGGGCAAGCCATTTCATAATTAATTAAGTCACATTTGGAGGTATAGGTGACAAGCACGTCAATGATATTTTTATTGCAAAACGTTGCATGCCGTTTCACAAACTGTCTAATGTATTAAAGATTCACACAGAAAATACGGTTCCTTGTGAACCTCATTTTCTCCGCAGTAACCTCGAACCGAATTATATTCAAATAAATGTAAACAATAATAATAATAATAATAATAATAATAATAATAATAATAATAATAATAATAATAATAATAATAATAATAATAATAATGATGATAATAATAATAATAATAATAATAATAATAATAATAATAATAATAATAATAATAATAATAATAATGACGAAGTTCACATTTGGAAAGCAACCAGGATTTAAATGTATTTATACCATTGCTTGTATAAAAGCACCATGATGCAGTCATATTTTCGTTTGATAGCATTAATCAATTTCATTTTACCAGATTAGGATATTTCCCTTCAAAATTTTGCCTCAAAATTTACACTTCCTTAAATCATAACAGACAGTTCGCCAAGAACAATAGGTTCTGATACTAACCAAATATGCTGTGGAATCAAATTGTTCGACCGGCAACTTTTCCGTCCATTGTTAATATGATGTCTATTCTGGTTTGGATTTTGCGACACTGATGTGCGAAAATATTCTGCATGTGATTATAATTACAATGTGTTGCAAAGCTCCATCTAGCATACATACCAGCGAAATCATAAAAAGGTACATTGATAGAAGTTTTATTTTCTCATTTTATTTCCATAATTTCAGGGATATTTCCGTGTTTGAAAGGCACGTTTAAGTTTGTTGCCAAATAGGCTGGGGTTTATCAGCGAATTTACGGGAAAGAAGACCACGTCCAGATGTCCCGGCAATAGTACAACAGTTGTGTCACTGAAACTATATACTATGGGACAATATGTTCATGTGACCACCATATTTAAATTGCATTTGTTAAAGTATTTGTGATTGCTAAATTTTTGTCAGGACACTACAGTCTTGTTTCTAGGAAGAGTTCTTCTGCATCGCTACATATTCAAATACACTCAGCTTTATCTCGTCGGATCATTCAGTGACCTAAACGGAGGTCTGCGGTCAGATCACAATGTACTTTATTTAGTGGTATTATATAGAGGCCACGTGCGGGCAAACATCAATACTTTTCTACATGACTATTTCAAATACTGTTTGTATTATACATCTCTTACCTTATACATGCGTTATAGACACGGCCTTCGTGCCCGGTATCTTAATATGCAGTTTGGGTAAAATATTCTTGGACCTGCTTTACTAACCCCATTGTTCCAGCTAGTCCAAGACGTCTCTCGTTGGAATAATGTCTGAAAGGCTATTTTTATCTGAACGAAACTTTCTTGGTACAAAATTGCACACAACTGGTCTTGCACCAGACAATCTGGGGAATGTGATCTCTGGCCCGCAGCTGTCACTGGAGCGCGTGTCAGACTGGCATGACAAATGTTAATTTTGTCAGTGTGTGAAGGAAAAAATATCCCATGAATACATAATGTGACAATATCTTTCAATAAACTGAAATTGTGATATATACAAATGCTAACAGCACACAGAAAGGGAGCATTGTTTGCACATTTCACACGCATAAAAATGGTCAAATGGTTGTAGTAAGGAGCTTTCCCCCTTCCACCCTTTACAGTTTTGTGGGTTCGTGTTCCTGCCCATTTATTAATTTTCGTTCCAATTTTTCCTTATGTTTTTCCTATTTGTATTTTCAAACCTTCTTCTCGAATTTCCTTAAAGGAGTAAAGTTGTGGAGAGTGCAGTCAGTTGACTGGGTTTGAATTCACTTTTCATTTTCACTACAATCCCAATATACGAACAAGAGTAACAGAAAAGTATATACAGAAACCGTGGAAAATAAAGGTGCATTGACATCCAAGGCATAGATATGCATCAAAATATAATTCACGATATCAATGATTTATGTTGTGTTTTAACTTCAGTAGTTCTGTTAGCAATTTGTATGTATTATTTTTTTATACTTATTTATGTATGTCGCGTCTTTATTTATTTTTTCATATGAATTTAACAATGTTGCTCACTGTTTTTTAGGGTTCATATCAAATTTGATCACAATTATTTGCGATTTGGATCAAGGAAATGGTATATCAAATATCATATGTGCACGGTTACTTTTTGAAACAAGAGAGGAAGAGTAATTTGCATATTTATATCCATGGGCCAACATAATGGACAGTGCCTATTGAATTCAAAGCAAGGTCCTCCTCCTCAATTTGCCTGTTGAACAACACGTCTGCCTTGTGAGGGGCAGTGATGCTCTTAGCCAGTCGTTTATTTGGCAAGGCCATCTGCATATGTTTAAACAATTGTTTCTCTACATAATTAGCATTTAATGAAGAACAAATTTTGCACAAATGTTCATTGTTGACTAATATATATGTTTGGAAATATTCTCAGAAATTTAGATTTATCATCTCATTTCAGTTATAGTGATAGTTCACATTACAAACATTTTAGTAATTTTTTCTATGATTCATAGAAAATTCCATACATGCCACTGACTTGTACATATTTTACAACAACAAAATTACCTGAAACGTCTGTACCGCTCTTTTTCATCAAATTTGAGCTGTTTTCACAAAGATGGCACTAACCTATTGCCCCCCTTCCCCTTGGGCACCGTGTATAATTTTCGATGATAGGCTCCTTTCTTGTCATGCATACTAAACCAGCGTACCTTGCACCATGGAACTCGCCTCAAACGGACCGACACAAAGTAATTTCATGAGCTCAGGACAAGTAAAAGCAGAGACAAAGAAAGAATTATCAAGCAAGAAAAAAACGGTACAGAAGATGTAAAGGTGAGAGAATGAAAATGGAGTTAAAGAGAAGGAAAAAAGTTAAGGAAAGACAGAAATTTAAATAAGGAGACAAACGGAGGAAAACAATAACGAAAAAAGAAACAAGAGAAAGTGAGAAAGAAAAAGGGAAGGAAACAAGGAAGAGAAAACAAAAGACAGAATGGAACAAAGACAGACAGAAAGAAAGGGAGTGAAGGAATAATGAAGAAAGAACAGAGAAAGAGAGAAAAAGAAAGAAAGTTCTACTCTTGCGTGTACCGACAATACAGCCAGTCGTCCCATGCAGCACAGTTCATTAAGAAAAAGTACTATCAAAACATGTGGGTGTGTTTTAAACATGGTATTTTTGTACAAAGATAAAGATAAGCCAAGATATTTGTAATGTGTTGCGTACATTAGGATGTGAATTTGAAAATAGGCCTAACTAATATATTTGATCTGCAATAAATTCCAACTCGAATCTTATTACTTGGAAGCCAAGGGCTATCAAAACTATCACTGATAATGTCTGGCGTAAATATCAGAACAGCCTACTGTCATGCAAACATTTGCTTCGATTTTTTAATCGTGCAAATAATTTCCGACGTGTTTATTATAAATAAGTGAAACAGTCAGAAACACCGACCCATCTTTGTCGGTTTTGACGACATATAATGTAATGCTGGCTGACTCCGCTTTACCAACTACGACATCGTTGTCTGCTTCGCGCTCCTACCACATCGTCGTCTGCTATAGTATCATGAGTATAGCTATCAGGAGTTATTGGTGCATGTTTGTCAGGACAAGCTTCAAGTACTCCTTAGTGTGATTGGCCCCTTGGATCACATGGTATGAATGAGCCAATAATTACTATTGGCACAGAACAGTTTCGTCACGATGTTATTTACGCCGTTTCAGCGGTCAGCGCTCCTCCGCGTCAATTTTGCCTACTTGACAATGATTGAAACGTAAAATGCACATTATTTAATGTGTGTTTTTCACTGAAGTGAATGACATAAAACCTTTATTGTTAATATGGACCATATACCCTGGGATTCTAACCAGAACGAAAGGTAAGAATGGGAAAGGTTGCCGATGATCATTACACAGCTAACCACATTATGCTCTTGATTGCAAATTGTAAACTCAGACAGGAGCAAAGTCATCGCAGTTGCCGGCAGTGACATATTTTTGTGGTAAAATGTGCCTGTTCGTCAGTGATATCAAGGGTCTTGCTGAACGTTTGCTTCGGTAGGGAAGTTGAAATGGGACAAATCAACAGATGCTTTCCGTGTGTTTCTCGCTAAATGTTGCCACTCACAGAGTATTAAAAATAAGCCCCGTTGGAACCTTTTCATATAGGATCCCAGGTGCCAAATCGAAACGAAAACATAAACAAACGAAATGAAACACAGGAGTATCAAAAACAGTGTAATACTGTAAATAAGTACAGTTTAAAAGTAAAAAAAATGGTGGAAAATGGAAAAATAGGCTATTTCATGTCCGGGAACTCAAATGGGTCGATGCCTTCTATTATTTATCCCCTACTTTGTACCATATTACAATATTTACATTCAATCTAACTTTTAACATTGCAAGTATAGGAGAAAGCCTGGTGTGTTATGAGACCATAACACATTAGCCTAGTGTGTTATGGGACCATAACACAAGTGTCCCGCCCACATTCCAATTAGCCACGCCCACCTGGGTTTCCGGAACTTAACACTTGAACTTGCTGGGTAAATCAGTATCTGGACGTTTCTCTTAATTTTGTGTACTACGTTTCTAAATTTCGAGTAACTGAGCAGAAAAATTAAGAGGGAAATATAAATAATAGCAATGAGGGTCGCTTTGGTGTATGTTCTGGCATAATGACGCGGGTGATTGAAGCTGGCATCGGGCGAGGCGCACTAGCGTGCGCCACGCCCACGATGTCAGCTTCAATCACGCGCGTCATTATGCCATAACACATAGACAAAATTACCCGAGTCGTTAATCTGTCAAACCGAATCCCCCGAGTTGTTTGCCTGCCTGTGCGCCTGATCACCCAAGCGCGAAGCGCGCGGGTGATCAGGCGCACAGGCAGGCAAACAACGAGGGGAATTCGGTTTAGACAGATTAACGACGCGGGACATTTTGTATATATCCCCTACGGTCCATTAATAAAGAAAAAAAAAAACATTTATGTCACTTATAGGCCTAACATTTTATTTCACTACATTACATGGGACTTTGACACAATCATGCCGGGCGTATGAATATAAAATTTAAACAACCAAGAAAAGCGGTCGACCACAGGCCTAATGGCGGATTTTTTTAACGGCCGTCTCTTCAGACAAAAATATCGACAAAAAGACGCTTTTTAATTATTTTTATACGGAATTAATTTGGTGGAGAGGAGAATTGGAAGGTCACGTTGACTTTGACTGTAACACTAGCAAACATTCCACAGTAGGCTATGCACCCGTGGAGCTCAACTGACTGTTGGCCGTCAGATTGTCCATATCAGTGACGGCAGCATTGTCAGCATTGCCCGAAGAAGCGGGGAGATGGCTCCCTGCCACTCTAGCTGGGACTAACGATGAAGACAGAGTCTGGGGAATGTTTTGGACAGACGTTCGAGGTCTTTGAAAAGAAGAATAATTTCCCTTGAGAAGGCTGCACGTGGCGTGCTGTTGATTTCGGCTTGCTGTTGCATGACTGTTCACGGGCTGTGCATTTTTGTGCCCGCTCAGCTGTTGAATAATGGTTGGCGGGACACTTGGATGTAGGCCTTAAAGTCAACTGCACATCTTGCGTCTTACAGAGTTGTTGTTTTTTCTGCCAATCATCAGTCCTGCATTATTGGCGCTAGTTTCCAACTCAGAATCAAGTCTATTCTTACCCATTGGCTGGGATTTATACCACGGACCATCAGGTTTTCAGCCGTGATTTATGGCAAGATAATAAGGCGAGTTTGGATATACCAAATATGGATTTGATTCCTCCCTATTTGGAAAACCATATCTCTGATTTTACAAATATGGTAAAAAGTAGTCCCACCAATGAGATATGGTCAACAATATCACATGGGCCATATCCCATGGGTTTTCAATGTAATGCGCAGGCAGGCAAACAACTCGGGGGATTCGGTTTGCCAGATAAACGACTTAGGTAATTTTGCCTATATATCCGATGAATGGGTGACATCTGTGGGTAAATCTATCTAAAGCTGATGCTTCCAATAAATATTTTCTTAAACAGAGTAATATTACATAGACATTCACTCTACCTTATAAAGCTTAACCTTCGCACAACCTTATGGAAAATATCATTTTAGATGAAGAAAGCGTATGTGGTATCTTAAAAAGTTTGAACGTTGATAAAGCATCTGGTCCAAATTGTATCGGTCCCAGACAGAATCCAGCATTGCTCCCTCTTTTGGCAAATTATTGAACTATTCTCTTCAGAAATACGCAAATTCCAATCACACTGGGGAAAAAAAAGCATATGTAACCCCTATTCTAAAAAGTGGCCCTCCCGAATTATGTAACAATTACAGACCAATTTCTTTCTTAAGTTGTGTAGGCAAGGTCTTTGAGCAAGCAGTTTCCAAGCATGTTTTTAACTATCTACAAGACAATTACGTACTATCTGAATAACAGTCGGGGTTTTTGCCGCGAGATGGCACAGTGAATCAGCTGGTCTATCTGTGTCGTGAGTTTGCCAAAGCTGTTGACCTTCAGAAAGAGGTTTGGGTGGTATTTTGCTATATCAGCAAGGCTTTCGATAGGGTGCATCATCCGGGTCTGATACTCATTTTAAAGATTGCAGGAATTCGAGGTTCCTTGCTTCTGTGGTTTAAAAATTACCTCATTGCTCGCTCACAAACGGTGGTCATTCAAGGTCAGGCCTCTTTTTGGTGGAACATCACTGCAGGCGTCCCAAAAGGTTCAGTCTTAGGACCCTTGTTCTTTTTAATCGGTGTAAACAATATTGTTGAAATGTGAAATCAGAAGCAAGTCTTTTTGCTGAACACACAACTTTGTACATTACAGCTAATGATCCAACAGAAGCAGCTGAGATACTAAATCATGGTCATGATTCAATAACTCGATGGTCCAATCAGTGGCTTGTCTCTTTCAATCTGCCAAAGTCCAAAAACCGATATTCAGCAATAAAAATTATCCAAACCATCCTTGTTTAAAATTTAACAACATTCTTGAAAATGTAAATTTCCATAAACATTTAGGCCTTTGGTTTTCCGCAGATTTTTCCTGGTCAAATCACATAAACCAAAATGTTCCAAAATTCATTAAATTGATTGGTATCCTTAAATGTTTACGGTATAGGTTGAACAGATGATCCTTAGAATCCGTTTACTTCTCCTTTGTACTGCTCAGCCTAGAGTATGCTAGTGTGGTCTCGGATGGATGCACACAAATTGACAAAATCAAACTTGAATCTGTTAAGCTGGCCGCAGCACGGGTTGTAACAGGAGCACTTGCTCAAACAAGTCTCCAGCAAATTTATGTTGAGACGGGATGGGAGACTTTGGCTGAACGTATGAAAAAACAGAAACTAGTACTCATGTTTAAAATAAGAAATGAATTGCCCCAAGTTATCTCAATAAACTATTGCCCGGAATAGTTTTGGCACAATCAAACTAATTACGTACTATACATACACTCAAAAATGTATTTTCATCATTCTTTCCATCAACCATAAGCAAAAAGAACCTACTACTTCAGTCAATGAGGAATCATGAACATTTAGAGGACTTGTACAGGGATCTTAACAAGAACAAACCAAAATGGAAAGAGGTGTATAATTACGGTGATAGGAAAGTGGCTGTTGACCATGCCAGGACGAGAATGGACTGCAGCCAGCTTAATGATTATCTTTTTAGAATTGACGTTGTTGAATCGCTATCTTGCTCATGTGCACATGGAGCAGAGTTGGAGGACATACATCATTTCTTTCTTTTTTACTACTTGGAATTAACGGAAAAGGACATATAATGGTCAAGCAGTACATTATTATATTAAGACCTCAGGCAGATCAAAGATATGAATTACCACTTTTCGGCTTATGAAAGGAAATGCAATCTCACTGCACATCACATATGCCCTCTTCCGAACCTATTCTCAAATTGTGGTCCTGTATGTCGCCCGTCTGTGTATTAGTGTTTTTAAACATCAATGTTGTATTGTCTTAAATGTACAAGGCGTCCTAACATAGTCTGGAGAATCTGCCGGCCAATTGTGTTAGCATAAAATATGTCTAAACCAAACAAATGAGTGTGAATAACAACCTACAAGGTACAAGTTCCATATTTGAATGCTGATATCCAATATCACGCGTATCCGACTGTCTGTTTTGTTTTCTTTTTTTAATTTGTTAACGCAGGTGGCGCCAGCACTCAAGTAGGCAGTGTACTGCGCCAGGTACTGGCATATTTTCAACACCCTGCTCAAAATGACATGCTTACAAGTACAATAAACGTCGTGTATGCAAGACTTGGAATTACTAAAATAGTGTGTGTATAATTATGTGTGTGTCTGCCCCTTATTCATCAATAGCTGGTATGTGTCTTTATAATTCATTTGCTCTTTCGGTTTCTTTTCTTCTTCTATTTTTTTTCTTTTTTCCTTTTCTATTTCTTAGTTGTTGTTTTGTTTTTTTTTTACCTTTTTTTTAATCTGCAGATGCATAGGCAACGCTAGAATAGAAAGCATAGGAAGCCCAAAGTTTTCTGTACAAAACCCTGGGTTTTGTGTACCAAACCGTGGGTTTTATGAACAAAACCCAGGGATTCGTACCGAAACCGTGGGTTTTGTAGCAAAACTTTGGGTTTTGAGCACAAAACCCACAGTTTCAGAGCAAAACTCCGTGTTTTGATCACAAAACCCTCGGTTTTGTTATTTTTTGAACAAAACTCACAGTTTTGCTCCTAAAACCCTCGGTTTAGCCAGAAAACCGTGGGTTTTATAACACTCTGAAACAAGTTAATGAGTATTGCAGAGCAATACATAGTCCCCCGCTTGTCGCCCACGAGGTTGATTAAGCTTCACATTTGTGTAAAATTTCATTAATCTAAGTAAAAGGACAAAAAAGTTATGGCCCGGACAAGATTTTGAATGGATTTCACAGTGATCTAGATATTTGACCTAGTGACCTACTTTTGCCATGTGACACAACAACTCCCCAGGTAGTATTAAAATAATAAATTTGGTAGCTGTAGGTATTATAGTAAGGGGAATATGGCATGGACAAGGTTTTACATGGAGTTTACACTGTGACCTAGATATTTGACCTAGTGACATAGTTTTGCATCGTGACACACTTTTAGGTCACAATACATTATCAGTAAAATTTTATAACAAGAAGTCAAAATTTTTTAAGAATTACAGTCAGGACATGAAAATACTGTACATTTATGTATTACTGTGACCCAAATATTTGACCTAATAACCTAATTTTACTTAACGACACATTTCCATGTTTTGTTTCACATTTGTGTAAAATTTCATCAATCTAAGTAAAAGGACAAAAATGTTATGGCCCCGACAAGTTTTTACATGGATTTCACATTGTGACCTAGATTTTGAACCTAGTGACCTACTTTTACCATGCTACACTCCAGCACCCCAAGAAGTATGCACATAACAAAGTTAGTAGCTGTAAGTATTATGGTATAAGAAATTTGGTACTGACAAGGTTTTACACAGAATTTTATACTGTTACCTATATATTTGACCTAGTGACCTAATTTCCCCTCATGACACACTTTTGGGTCAAGGTACATTATCATGTAAAATTTCATAAAAAGAGGTCCAAAAGTTAAAAAAATTACAGTCAAGACCTGAAAATTCTGTATATTTACATATCGTGGTGACCCAAATATATGACCTAGTGACCTAGTTTTGCTTTATTCCACTTTCTTAGACTAAGCTTCACATTTGTGTAACATTTCATGACTCTAAGTAAAAGGACAAAAAAAGTTATGGCCCGGACAAGATTTTTCATACATATGTATTCTGTGACCCAGATATCTGACCTAGTGACCTACTTTTGGCACACGATACACCTCTATCCTAGGAAGTACAAACACATTAAATTTGGTAGCTGTGGGTGTTATGGTATTGGAAATATGGCCCGGAGAAGCTTCGGACGGACAGACTGACGGACGGACGGAAGAGGTGCAAACCTATAGTCCCCCACCAAGTGGGCGGGGGACTAATAACAGAACAAAACCGTGGGTTTTGTGAGATTGTAAAACTCTGGGTTTTGTGACATCACGAATCCCAGGGTTTTGAAAAGGTGCAATACTCAGGGTTTTGTAACCAACCAATCATGACAGCGGTTACTTGGTAGGCCTTGCTAGGCTACTCAACTTAAAAATAGCGTCAAACTACAAGTGGGTCAGTTTTTGTGATCAATAACATCATTATTGGTTACCACGTGCAAAGTCTACCTGTTTGCGACATGATGAGAATATAAGTTATCTATTAGTTAAAGGACGAGAGGTTGTGCATCTAGTGTTCAAAATAATCCACACGACGGAAAGAAGAGCCGCATGGACTATTAATAAGTATTATTGAATGCACAGCCTCGAGGTTTTTAATTTGCGTAAAACATTCGATCCTTTGCAAATACATGTAATTAATTTATCGCACGATATATGATGGGGCCCTGGAAATTTTTATCTAAGTAGCATTTTCGGTCCCATTCTTCAACCATTATTGTCTGAAATATTCAACAGTCATTGGCTGCGGTCATCTTAGCTTGACTGGCGTGACCAAGATGTGAAGGAGTAAACAAAGCCGCGTGGTCCGACCACCATCGAATATGAGACAGAAACCTAAGCGCATTCTATAAGCAAACGTGGTCACATGCCTAGCATGTCGAACTGCGGGTCAAGGGGTGTCCGGATCGATCCCACTCAAATCTATTATTTTTTAATCAATTAATTTAATCGAGTAGAAATTTCGGACTTGGAATTTCTCATCTTACATGTTTTCTCTTGTAGTACCTAAAATATGAGCTCATGAAGTGCACACAGTGATAAAATACACGACGTTTAAGTCGCGAATCATGGAAGTTTTCCGAGATCCGCCATCTTAACATGATATTGGTTTACAGCAAGTTCAGCAAGCAAGCCGTGTTGTGAGTGGTTGGTGTATCCATATGACCGATTTTGCGGTAAAATACAAAACCGTGGGTTTTGTGACGTCACGAATCCCAGGGTTTTGCGAATTATTCAAAACCGTGGGATTTCTGACGTTAGAAAACCCTGGGTTTTGCAAATAATTGAACAAAACAACTGCAAAACCCAGGGTTATCATGACAAAACTCCGGGTTTTGAAACAAAACCGTGAGTTTTGTGAAAAGATGGGATAACAAAGCAAAACCCTGGGTTCTGTTACAAAACCCAGAGTTTTGTGTACAAATCCCTGGGTTTTGATACAAAACCTTGGGATTTGCAAACGAAACCCAGGGTTTCGTCTACAAAACCCACGGTTTTGTGCACATAATTGAACAAAATTAAAAAATTATGATATTTGTTCTGTTTTCCTGGGTAGTTTACAAAACCCAGGGTTTCGTGCAAAACCCTGGGATTTGCAAGCAGAACTCAGGGTTTTGTTACAAAACTTACGGTTTTACAAACAATACCCTAGGTTTTGTTTAAAAACTCTGGGTTTTGTGAGCAAAACCCATGGTTTTGGTACAAAACCTTACAAAACCCCGGGTTTTGGGAATTATTGAACAGTACAACTTCCATAAGCGTGGTGCCATGCTACATGTTCAGACACCCACCAGCTCCCCTATCCCACTTTTAAACATCTTGCACCTAATCAATTGTAGGGACGCCGACCCACCAGCACCCCCTCCCCTCAAATTTCCCCACGTCAGTGCCTAGTCAGGCCCAGAGACCAACTACAGTCACGTTACAGCAAAAAGACCAACAAACACATCCAAGTTCCCCACCCCAGCACCAAGTCAAACCCAGACTCACCACATTCATGCTGCAGGCCGACCAGCACCCCCATGTTCCCCATCCAAGTGACTATCAGACCCAGAGACCCATCAGTGTCATGTTGTATGCTAGAAGACCCAACTATACCCTAATATCCACAGTCCAGCACCTGGTCAGACTCAGGGACACAGCTTTCCCACACTGCATGCTCAGGTCCCAACCCCAGCACCCGCGCTGGTTAGTTTTGCCATTTCGGATATTGCGGCACCATTTATGCCAGTCAGTTCTGACATCAAACAAGAGAGTCCAGCGAGTGAAGCAAGAAGACAAGATCACATATCCTGCAAGGAAGCCAGCATCAGTATCTAACCTGACTGGCAGCACGCTAATTGACAACATATCAGCCAGGCATCACTTGGTAACTGGATCCCGAAAAATGAGCAGCCCAAGATGCAGAAATATTAGCTGGCACCTTTCAATAATTAAATAAAAAAGCATATTGTTGCCAATAAAAATCATGCAGCGGCAGATGGAACAATTATGAACTTGGAAGGGAGTGTCACGGTCTTTTGCTCTGGTCAGAATTATAATTGAAATGAAACTATAAAAAATTATATTGGCTGTGGTTAAACCGCCAGCATGAAATGAAAGACACAGGGCGGAATTCTCTAAAATCCTAAGTACATAAAGTACTTATATTTAATCCAAAATAAAGTATTTTCAAAATTTACTTAATTGAAGTAGAAATGGTATTTTCTAAGGTCATACGTCGTTTTTTTTTACTTAAATATTACTTAAAGTAATACTTAAATCTAATCAAGTACCTACCCTTAAGTTTTTCTTAACTGACTGCAAAATGGCCGCCGTGAGACGGTACCAGCGTCACCAGCTCCGTGTACTTCAGAAGAGAGGTCTATACGAAAGCATAAATAAGCTATTCAAATAGGAATTTAATGTCCTTTCAATTGCAGTAACTAGGATGGCATATTGTTGTCAGGTGATCCACTCCTGGATCATGAATTCAAAGACTCCAACCTGACTCAAGTACAAAATGGGAGATCTCCCTCGTTTATAGTCTTTTCAACGTAACTTGTCCCACACTTTCCATTGCCTAGCATGCAATTTGTGGGACAAGTCACAGTGAATGCACTACTGGAAAGTGGGAGGTTGAGTGTGAGCGAGCGCTGAGGGTATTTCTTCTTTTCTTTTAACTACAAAGAAGAGGGCCCCCTTGACCAAACCTTAGAGTTCGTCTCGGCCAATTTGATTGCCCCCCCCCCCCCGTTTTAATGTTTGACGATCCCCCCCCCCCCCTTTACGGGAGTAAAATATTTTCAAAGACCACCCTCAAATTACTCCTTGCCCCTCTGCCGACACTTTATGAAACTCCCTAACATTATATTTTTCTGTTTCACCCTTTAGGCCTATGTAATTGTTAATACTGGTCGAAAAAGAAGTGTGCTTTTAGCCGTCATGTTTAAAGAATTGTTACAGAAAATACTTTGAGGATGGTTTTACACTTTTATCATTCCACAATGTTGGTCCGAATTCTGTAAATTCTAGAATAATTTACGCACTCACTACCTTCACAGAGCCGTGATCAGAGATAACCTGACTACCATCACGCAGCCGTGATCAAATATAACCTGACTACCATCACGCAGCCGTGATCTGTGATAAACGGACTACCTTCGAGGAAACGTGATCATAGAGAAGCTACTACCTTCACGGAGCAGTAATCTGCTAATCAAATTGTTTATTATATTGACTACATCAACCAGCAATTCTGATTGATCATTGTTTGTGTAATTCTCTTGTCAAAAAAGGGCAGACCCCAGCGGAGAAGACAAAATATGCAGCTTGGGTCTGCTTTGAAGGCCACACCTATACAATTGCATGTGACCAAAATAACTAGTGGTTTCGTTGGTACTGTGTTCAACTACAGTATAAAGCAGAAATTAAAATGTAAGTTGTCTTCAGTTTAGAGTCAGTATTCAAGTACATACATAAATACATGTAAAAAATAGTATCACAACTTCATAAGTTTGACCAAGGAAGGCTACACTATATGAATCGAAGAATGTAATTGGTATACTGTAACTTTAATGGCCTTTTTTAATCTACTCGCCACAGTGCAATTTGCTCAAATACACTAGAGATTTGTTTTCAGTTGCAAGTTGTCATTGCCAGCATGAATAACAGACATATTTTACACGACTTTTCTCCAGGGCTGCACTTAGAGCTATGCTGATGTCACTCTTCTGGTTTTATATCACGTGGTGTATCTGGATAAATGGCATTGGCTGGCTGGCCCTTGGTAATGTTGGTTAATTGTAAGTATCCTTTTATTCTATTTTCGTTTGGGCTATTCTATCGTTTTTTATTTTAATTCTGAGTGAATGCAAAAGGTTTTGTAATATGTATACATATTATATTGACACATGAAACCCACCATTTATATATATATATATATATATATATATATATATATATATATATATATATATATATATATATATATATATATATATATATATTGACCTGTAGTAATCTGCTCATCATAGTGTAACTTGTTCAGAGACACCAGAGATATAGTTTTAGTTGCAAGGTGGAGGCACGGTTTACATGACTTTTCTCTAGGGCTTAGCGCTCTGCTGATGTCATTCTTCTGGTTTCTGTATCTGGATAAAAGGCAGCGGCTGGGTAGACTTTCGTGTTTGTGATCAATCCATACTGTACAGTTAATTGCAAGAGATATGTCACAGTTATTGGTGTACCTTAATTGCAGTTAGTGTATTCAGGTGAATACACATCCCAATGCACATAATTCTTTGGGTAATAGTGTACTTTCTAAATGGATTGAACTTTACGAAAACTTTTGCTGTATTCAGTACTTCTCTCATATCATGAATTTATGAATCTCATATGCAAATGATTGAAAATGGAATGAAAGCATTTTTATGACAATACGTTTTATCCAGAGATTCTCTCTCTCTCTCTCTCTCTCTCTCTCTCTCTCTCTCTCTCTTTCTCTCTCTCTCTCTTTCTTTCTCTCTCTCTCTCTCTCTGTTTTTGAAGGGCCTGATCTAATAAATAATGATAGATGGACATAATAGTGAAAATGGAATGTATCTAATTTTATCTTTCTTTTTAATATAATTGTCGCTCTGTAATTGTAATCTACCTACGCCATCAGGTGGACAAAGGAATTTTGCTATTTTGCTTTCCTAAAATTCTTTCTTTCTTTCTTTCTTTCTTTCTTTCTTTCTTTCTTTCTTTCTTTCTTTCTTTCTTTCTTTCTTTCTTTCTTTCTTTCTTTCTTTCTTTCTTTCTTTCTTTCTTTCTTTCTTTCTTTCTTTCTTTCTTTCTTTCTTTCTTTCTTTCTTCTTCCTTCCTTCCTTCCTTCCTTCCTTCCTTCCTTCCTTTCTTTCTTTCTTTCTTTCTTTCTTTCTTTCTTTCTTTCTTTCTTTCTTTCTTTCTTTCTTTCTGAATTTGTCAGACACTTTTCTCTTACCTCATACACACTCCAAACTTGGCATGATTGTACCTCCATGCAAGGAGTTGGGCCTTTTTATACAGAGGAATAAAGATGTTTAAAATTATGCAAGTTAAGGACATTTGAAATTTCCAATCTTGAATATCTTTAAAAGTATAATAGATAGAGACCTCATTCCAACTTCTACTAGAGGGTTATTGACTATTGCGCATCTAATGAATTTAAAACAAAAGTTGTAGCAATTTAAATTATGCTAATTAGCAATATTCGAAATTTTCAATCTTGAATGTCTTCAAGACCATAATAGATAGAGATATCTTTCCAACTTCTACTAAGGGGTTGTTGACCATTGCGCACCTAATGAATTTAAAACAAAAGTTATTGCAATTTAAATTATGCTAAGTAGCACCATTAGAAATTTTAAATCTTGAATAACTTTAAAGCTATAATAGATAGAGATGCCATTCCAACTTCTACTCCTGTGTTATGTAATAGTTGTACATTGCCATACCAATATGATTTGAAGACACACACACTGATTTGCTATGCAGCAAATCATCTTTTCCATTTGAGTATTAATTTTACTGCTCATGGATTATTTCGGGAAGCAGAGCAGTGTATATTTGAGAATGCCAAGAAGACATGTTCCGAACTGAAACAAAACATTCTTAAATTTAACATCAGCAGCAGTAGTATCAATATCATTATTATCAAGATGTGTATGTAATTTGACCATATTGACCACTGTCCGCAAGCCTTAAGCCAACTTCTTCGAATTTCGCGGAACAGTAGCATGCGCCAGTGTGTGACCCTTTAATCCCAATACCTATGTCATTCATTTTTGGATATTTTGTTTTTCTACTTTGACCGTGGTGGTGCCCTTTTAAAGCTGTCTGTCATTCATTGGGGGATATTTTGTTTTTCTAATATGACCTTGGTGGTTCACTTTTTAAGGATGTTTGAAAATGCAAACTGTCTTTGTATGATTATGATTAAAAAATGATTATGAGTCAAAAATCTATGTTACAGGTGGTAAATTTATTCAGGAACTTGAAAATAAGACTGTAATGTAATACGATATTAGCACTTATAATCTGCTAAACCACTGACCAGACAAGTATTGTTGGTGAGGCTTAAAAAGTTGTTTCCTGTTGCGGGGCAGCAAAAAAGTAGGGTAGGTAGGACTCAGGACTCAGGATACTTTTATTGACCTTCATACAAATAACAAGTATACAAATCATTTAACAAACATATGTAACACAAATGTATGATGGTCAGGGAGACCCTCATTAAGACAATGTCATGTCGCTATCATGAGGGCCACCCTATAATGTAACTATAATAATAATAGAATGAATGGCAAAGTACATTTACATCGGTATTAGATAAATTCCTTTTTTCATGTCATAATTACAATTTAGTGTACATAAATAAATGTATATACATCTGATGTGTACAGCTTACAAAGTTGGTTCATAAATATTCAATTTGCACAAATATAACAGTTTGGGATATCACAAGATTCTTGGTAATTATTAATATATAAAGTTTTAGTATATCTGACTAATCCTTGGAGGCTGTGAGTGTAAAATTTATCGTGAATATTAGATGGCAGTTCATTTATTGTTTTCGGTAAATCAAACCTAAGACATTGTTTTGCAAAGCTGTGAACATAGCGATGCATAAATAGATTTCCAGGTTGTCTGGTATTGCGGGGATGAATATCAGTATTTAATAACAGAGGTAGATTTTGTAAGTTAGTAGGAATTACTTTATTTAAATATTTGAAGTAGAATTTGATTTTAGCAATCATAAAAATATCTTCAACCTTCAATAGACCCATACTTTTGAATAATGGGTCCGTGTGCGCATTATATTTACTACAAGTTATAATTCTTACAGCTTTTTTTTGTATCGTTTTCAACTTAGAGCATTTAAAACCCCACGTTAAAATTCCATAATTTATATGAGAAAGTATTATGGAATTGTATATTTTTAATTTAGGATCAATTGGTAATATTCTTTTTAGTTTGTTCAGAATCCCTAAAGATCTTGATATCTTACTGTTTATTTTTTCAATATGAGAGTTCCAATTTAGATGTGAATCTATTACAATTCCTAGAAAGTTAAAACTATTTACATGATCTATTTGAATGTTTTTCATTTTTATCTTTGGAATTCGAAATTTCTTTTGAGGTTGGTGGAAAACCATAAATTTAGTCTTTCCAACATTAAGTGATAGTTTGTTTGCATCTAACCAGGTAGATATTTTGTTGAGTTCCAAATTAATGTTATCGTCAATTTCTAGACTGCTAGACTGTATTATTACTGAAAATATTTAGGCTTGCAGATAGCGTAGAGTCATCAGCATACATAATCAGTTCAAATATTTTGCTAGCATAAGCAATATCGTTTATATATATGAGAAATAACAGAGGACCCAGTATCGAGCCCTGCGGTATTCCAGTTTTAATGTGTAATAATTCTGAGTCAACTTCATCATATTGAACATACTGTTGTCGATTTGTTAGGTAATTTTCAAGGAGGTTGGGTGATGTGCCGCTTAGGCCATAATATTTTAATTTATGTAGTAAAATTGTGTGGTTAAGTGTGTCAAATGCCTTTGACAGATCTAGAAAAATACATATTGGGAGGTTTCCTGTGTCCATTTCCTGTATTACCTTATCTACAAGCTCGATAGTAGCAAGCTCGGTTGAATGATTTTTACGGAATCCATACTGACTATTATAGAATAATTTATAGGTGTCGAAGTAGTCATACAATTGGTTGAAAATAACTTTTTCAAAGACTTTAGAGAAAGCTGGTAGTATTGATATGGGTCGATAGTTAGTAAAGAGATTTTCATCATCCTTTTTATAAATGGGAGTAACCTTTGCTATTTTCAGTTTGGTTGGAAAAATTCCCGTTCTTAGGGTTTGGTTTATAATTATAGCAAGAGGTTTTGTTACAGAGTCTTTTATAATTTTCAGTAGTTTCGTGGAAATACCATCCACGCCATAACTTGACTTTGTCCTTAAATTATCAATGATAGTGCTGATGCTTTCAGCATCAGTATTTTTAAAATGGAAATTATGAGAGTAAGTTTTGTTCAAATAATTTTTGTAACTATCTGCATGTGGTAAGTTTATTTGATTTGTTAAATTTGGGCCTATATTTGTGAAAAAGTTATTAAATTTATTGGCAATAACTATCTTATCTTTGATTTGCTGTCCATTATCGGAGAAGTACTCAGGAAATTTCTTTTTTTTCTTTGTTTTTGAAAGCACTTCGTTTATCGTGGCCCATGTCTTTTTAATATCATTTTCATATCGTCTAAAACATGATTCAAAGTAGTCTTTTTTAGCCCTGGTAATTGTCTTTTTCAGAATGTTATTGTAAGTCGATAAGTTTCTCTTTAAGGTAGGATGTAAGGGTGAAGTATCAGGAGTACATTTCAATCTTTTATACAGTTTATCTCTGAAATTAATAGACCGTAGAATGCCCATTGTTATCCACTTTTCTTTCCTATGTTTATGTTTGCGGAACTTTACATATGTACAAGGAATGTGTTTTTCTTTTGCTTCTTTTATAATGTTGTGAAAAATGTTAAAAGTTTCATCGGGGTTTGCATATGGGTCTTTATTTATTGTGTTATCGATATTGGCATTTTTAAGCTCCTCATGGAATTTTGTAATATGAGACAATGATTGTTTATTTATCTTAATTAGTTTTGGTGATTTATTTTTGGAGACATGGACATCTAAACAGATAAAATATGGTTGATGATCTGAGAATTTTTTTTACCATAATTCCTGATGTTGACTTAAGGGAAACGTCGCTAATTTTACAAAATATGTTGTCTATTAAAGGTCCTCTAGTATTAGAAAATCTAGTTGGAAAAGTTATTTTGGGAAAAAAAACTTTGTGACATTATGGTATCAAAAATTTATTGAAATATGTCTCGTTCATGTATCTTAAGTAAATCAATATTAAAATCGCCACAGATAGCGACTTCACAGTTTTTTTCTTGCAATCGTGATAAAACCTGTGAGAATTCATCACTAAATGTACGGTAATTATCCAGGATATCTCTCGGTGGTCTATACACATTACCAAGAACAATATGTTTTCTTAGTTCCCCAGCAGTTACCTCAATAAATTGACCTTCCCAAACTTCAGATGTTTCTACAAGGATTGATGGTATAAAATTATATTTGTCATTTAAGTATATGATCAAACCTCCTTTTGCTGAACATGTTTGACCCTGTGGAATACAAGTATAACCTTCAAGTTGCAACAGAGTGAGATCAGTATCATTTTTTATATAGCACTCTTGCAAACAAATTGCACTGAATTCGAAATTTTTTTGACGCAACTCATGTATAAATGATTTTATTTCTGCAAATTAAGCATGAGCTGAATTAATATTAGTACTTAAAATTGTAAAGCTGTTTCGATTAGTGTTCAAAATAGATTCAAGGTCGTCAAAATAATAGGGAGAGTGAGTAATTATTTCTATCTGTTCATCATCATCATTATCATCATGTTTCTCTAACAAGTTTTTTAAAGAATTATTTTGTACACCACCAGAGTTAAAAAGTATGTCTTCAGTTGTGTTCATTTATCAGTTTTGTAAAGATAATTTCACAGGGTATACAATGCAAATTAAACATTTTATAGTTGTAGACATGACATATATAATAATATGAGTAGATGATACACAGTTTTCAGGTTGCATTTGTACTCTATGATTGTGGCCTTCATTTGTCCTTTTAGCTTTTAAGCAAAACAAAATAGAAGAAAACAGAAAAAAAGTAGACAAATACAGCACCATCATCATCATGGTTGCACTTAAAAAATAATACCAAAAATACTCCGTATTTGCAAGTTCAATAGTGGCAGTCCCACCTATGTCAGCTTGTGAAGTTATACATCATCAAATCAAACAAAAGGCACAGAAATAATGTTTAAGCTGTCACACACGTGTATCATATAGGTGTCTGTTGTGATGTTCTATCACGAAGACGAGGGAAGAGGGGAATGGAACAAAATGAAGAGCCGCAACTGCAGCCCCATTTTCCCATCCCTCTGTATAAAATACATTCTGTTATTAAACTGTCACACATATGTATCAGGTAGGTGTCTGCTGTGGTGTACGTTTAATCACGATGGCGAGAGAAGTGACAGAGGGCGGGGGAAGGAAAATGAAGAGCCGCAACCGCAGCCCCATCCTCCCATCCCTCTTTAAAAATTAATTTCTATTTCAAACTGTCGCGTACACGCATCGGGTAGGTAAGTAGCAAGTGAGAAGTAGAGATGGGGGGGGGGGGGGGGGGGGTGAAGAGCCGCAACCGTAGGCCTAACCCCAATTTCCCGTCCCTCTTCATCTTGAGGAAGGCAGCTCACAAAAATCCATTTTACAAAAATATTGTGCAGACTTTTACACACTGCTTTGCATGTCTTTTAGTACACTGAGGTGCCATTTGTAGTACCAAACCTTTTTCACTTGGGACACCGCATGCACTCCATCGTAGAGCCGCTCAGATCTTGTTTTGATTTTTCTTCTATATCGGGAATCCCTTTTCTTCTTTTTAGCGCACCTGATGACGTAGGTATGTAGGGATTCTTTTGAAAAAAACTGTTCGCTGTGAATCCTCTAACCACAATGCGATTTGATGTATTTAAGTTGAATTATCTGACATCAATATTCTATTCCGAAAACATATTTCATCCATGTTCACTAGCAAGGTCGAACACGTGTCTCTGCAAGTGTTCCAACAACAATCGCTCTGATTGGTCAATTGGGGGGGTCATGAGAACCAGAATGAACCAATAGAAATCAGCGACTCACAAAGTCATTTAAACGGGAAGAAAATAGCCTTTTCTTTTTCGTCACATTACGGTGAGCAACTTTTTGTGGGGTCGGTCGCGCAACCGGAAACACAACATTTTTCCCCCCCCTGGGCCCCATTGTTTTAAATTATGTACATTCTAAAGGGGGGGGGTGGGGAGGGCGGCGGCGAGGCTGAAATATAACCCATTGGAATGAATCAATTCTCGCAACTCCGCACAAGGAGTATTGCAGCATCCATGATCTGAAACTTCAAAGCATGACGACCTCTCCACTCCTTACTTCCCAAAAGGTCAGTCAGCGTCCAACATTGGCTGACGTTAGTGAACAACGTAAAAGCGAAGTGTTGTAGTTTCTTCTTGACAAGATTTTAAATATTCTGAAGTGAAGTGAAAAAAAAACCGAAATCAGATGTATATGATGATGTCAAATTTATTATAAGAAATGATAAATGCAGTCGAAAGGTGTGATAACAGTAAAAAACAACCGCGTCCCTTTTCAACTAAAATAGACGCGTCTTGACTCGAATTCGAAACACAGGGATGTAGCTGGGTGAAAGTGCCCTGCCCAAACAGCTTCCGTTTTCGGGTCAACGGAGCCAAGAACCGGTTTCTTGCTCCCCTTTGTCGGTAATTGGTTACGCGTTTGCCATCACGTGTTGTGTCTTTGTGACCATGCGCTTGTTTGTGGATGGTATGGCCTTCATGAAATTCTTCAGGTGTGACTCTCGAGCTGTTGCTGCCATGGCACTCGATGCATCAAAAATCACTGGACCGCGACTATTAAATCATTTTAAAAATGGCAGAGAGCCTCCCAGGGTACACCCTCACCAAGTTTGAAGTTCACAAGGTTGACGGTTTTAGAGAAGTCGAAAATGGGATTTACCATCGCAATCCCCTCAGACTTGCATTGTTTATCAATGGGTATGTATGCATAACCAACAAGTACCCGAACTGAAAAATTCATTAAAAAACGGGGATGAGGAATACCATCACCTAGTGAATAAGTTAGGTTGGCCCTTCTGTGGTCCACATTCATTATTATCGAGTTTCAGAAGAATCTAAGTCACAGTTTTTGAGAAGAAGTCGAAAATAACTTTCAACCACAAAACATGGTAAAAAAGGGGGAAAAATTACAACGCCACCTGATGAGCAGATTAACGTCTAAGGTTCCTCAGAAATGTCTATCTAATTTCGGAACAATTGACAGTGATTTCAGAGGAAAATATCAACACAAAACAAAAATAAAAAATCATTCGAGCATGACCATTTGAAGAAAGTTTTTAGATACCCACCCAAGCTACATCCCCATCAAGTTAAGTGTAAATAATTAGAATGAATTAATGGTCGCGGTCCAGTGATTTTTGTGAGTATATTTTTTATTTTTATTTCTTTTATTTTTTTCTATGCACGGGCTGGGGCAAATCATAGCAAATCTTCGCCAAAACCGCTGGGCCAATTGGTTCAAATTATATAAACTTAAGACACTGCTGAGGACCCCTAGACCTTAATTTGTTCACAGGGTGGTGCTGCAATTTTTTTTTTTTTTCTTTAAAGCTATTTTGGCTTCTCCAAAACTGCCATATAGATTTTTCTGAAACTTGGTTCAATGTAGATTGTGGAAGCGTCAAACTAGTTTATTACTAGATGAAGATATTCCTCATATTTCATTTTTAACGATTTTTTTTTTCAGTGTGGGTACTTACAGGTTAATATACGTTCCCATTGATTACAATGTAAATCAATGGGGATTGCAATGGTAATTATATATATATATATTTCTTTTTCTTTGTCTTTTTTTTTTTTCGTCCAGAGCCACTTCCTGGTTTCCTGGTAGTCGGTACCCTATTCCACAGTTCGAATTCTGCACTCCATAAGCCCACCTGTCACTGTCTGACCTATACAAACATGGAAGTACTATTGTCCATATTGCACAAGTTCTTGTCTAGAATATTGAAATAGGCTGCATTGGCCCAAATTTACAAACGGATCTTCAAGGGATAAATGTATCATCAGCGGGACTTCTCCACGTTTAATTTAATAATCATGCTCCCATAATTTTGGCCTTTTCATGACTTTTTAAAACTTTTCAGGGGCAAAATCGTAAAAAATAATCTACCAAACTGCCAAGCAAATGGCTTTGAAATTGTAAAGGGACACTTCTAGGACCACCAGTCCTTAGTGTGTTGATTAAGTGGCGCTGCTAGTATTTTTTGCTTTTCAAAGATATTTTTTTGTGTGTTTCCACTTTTATTGACCTTTTCTCTCAAACCGTAAATTCCATCCTCTTAAGACTTGTTGGAAATGTACGTGGTGAATTTCTTCGCGACACCGCGTTTGACATGAAATTGTAAAATTCCATCTGCCGAGGCTAGGAGATAGGTGCAGATTATCACGCCATTTCTCTAATACTGAGGAATGCCAAGAGCAAGCAGTCAAATATTATGATCGCATCATTTCTTGGCAAAATTGTCTAGAGATGCCAAGGCAAAAAATGTGCCAATTTTCTAGGCAAAAAGTGCCAAGAGAGGCTGAATCTCGCCGTTTTGGCTGTGCTAATATATGTGAGATGGTGCATCTAGGAACCACTTAATATATACATACTTACCGTCATATATAATACACAGACGTGCGCATATGCATAAGAAATTTTGTTTTATGATGCTCATAGCCCCCACCCTCACCCTTTTCCCCTGCAGCACGCCTTCCACATTTTCGCCCTTTTTGTTCATGTTTTGGGGTGGGGGAGGAAAGGAATGCAAGTTTTTAAATAACCTTTTGCTAAGACTCTAGGAACAGACCTGTTCCTGACTGTATCTGGATCTGCACAGTTTTCTCTGTGGAGTTAAATGTTGGGGGTTTTTTTTTTTTTTTTTTTTTTTTTTTGACTGCTTATCAGCTTTGTCATTTGCAACTAGGTCCAGCAGCATAAAATACGGTTGTGCTTGAATGTATAGAAATTGTAAATTATGCACTCAAAGCCGTACCTTCTGTGCACCATGGACCCAATAATCTCGTCCATGTGTACTCACGAGATGGATTAGGAAAAGTTCTGATGCTCGTTTCCCCATCCTTATTCCTACCAAATGATACATGTTTATATAAAACCTGTGTAACTCTGTGGAGTAAAAGTGTACATGCAACACAAACACACACTGACTGATTTATGTTATTTAATGAATCTCAGGAACGTGTTAGTTTCATCGTCAGTCAACTAGATTAGGGGAGAGCCGAGCTCTTTTCGGTATCCACCATTCTATAATTGACACACACACAATGACTTGGTCCAGGCATGAATGTTTCAGAAAGGATAGTCAGAAAAATTTGCAGGATTCGGTGGGGACACAAGAAACAGACTGTGCGCTAACTTTTAACTCTTTCAGCACAAACTGCTGCTCAAGTTTTACTACTTAACACCGACTGCAATGAATTATAATAAGGATGCCAGATTCATGTTCCTTGTAAAAAGACCTTTCATTCAAGTACCAGCATGCATGGAGTTACATAGATCATGCAAAGTCCTGGTTTAACAGCTTTTCACTGCATGCTTTTGACACAAACACATTGAGTATTATAATACACAGTCATACTTTCTTTAGGCCTGTCGGCTAAGGCAAAATGAGGAGACATTTTAATAACATCGCAAGATTTAATGTCATACGTGGTGGGAGTCCCAAAATTTAACTATCAAGGAAATAGATACATTGGAAACAATAACATAGGTCACATCATGGTGTCTATTTGTAGAGAAAGAAGCAAAGGTCTATAGCCTAATTCCAAACTCTCAGTTTCTGTGACGCCTTGTGTTTTTACATTTACTTGAACATGCTTGTTAACTTTAGGAAGATAATATAAACAATGAAAAATATGCATAAAGTACTTACCATAAAAAAGGTCAAGTGAAATATGTATATCCTGATGCAATATAAAAAACGTATAAATTATTGTCACATTTTACTATATTCTACAGGTTGGCTTTCTGATTCCATGCATTTAGCCAAGCCTTTGAGACATCCATCTAAAATGTGAGAAAAATTTGCATCAACACCTGCTGTACAGCAAAGTATGAAGTGACAAATGCTAAATATCACAACGCATAAATTTATCACTTAACCAAAACACTTAGATATGATGCAGTAAACGAAAGCTGCGCTGCATGCTTCAAAGTTCCAGTGAGTTAACTCTGAAATTTTGAACATCAGACAACACACTGAGAAAGTTTTCTTTCGTGTTTATTTCATTGCAAGTGGGTATGACTTGTGAGTTTCATACACTACATGTATTTGTTGCCACTACTTCTGCAATGCTTTGGTAAAGAATCTTAAAAACACCATACTCTAAATTGCTTTATTTTCCGTATACAAATGAATTGACAATTTTACATCGTCTTTACATCACAGTTTTCTTTGGTCCAGATATAGGATCAGCTACATCCAAAACTGCAGTCACAGTCTGTGGTAATTTACATTTGTAGACTTTATAAAACAAGGAAAATAAAAACACTGCCTTAAAAGAAGTTAGTTATGTTAAGTAATTATCTACTAAACCAGACATACCTTAAATAACACGCAAAGCGTTGACTGAAGGGTCCGCCATTTGCTCAAATTAGGTCATGGTGACACCAAAATCTAATCAGTTCATATTGGCATGCTAGATAAGCATACTGCCACGTTTAAGACAAATACATTGGAGCATTCTGGAGTTATTGTGGTAAAGAGCCCTAATGAACATGTAATTAGGCTGCCATTTACTCAAATCAGGTCATGGTTATAAGAAAAATCTAATAATTTCATCTTGCTAGGTAGGATAAGCATATTGCCAAATTTAAGCAAAATACATCGAGGCATTAATTGGATATCATGGTAACGAGAATTCGTACATCCGGACGGATGGAGGGACAACCCAAACCAGAAAGGGTCCCTCCATGGGGCGGACCCTTAAAAATTTAAGCCATCCACATGATTCTAAAAGCATAACATGCTTCATATACATGTAGCTTTTTTTTTTTTTTTTTGGCATAGTAAGCTTTACCCTGTTCAGCACCTTTATCTCAACTCCAGACCAGACAACACCCTAGCCTTTTGCAGCACCATGGCTTGAAAGCCAATATATCACCTCTCGACCCGCTGGTTGCAAGTATACAGAGTGTCCTGGCTTCAAAAAAACGCTTGTCTCGAAAGAACAACATTTCAGGATACTTTTCGTGTTCTTCATACCTTTTACAGCTGACTTGCTGTCTTAAGAGACAAAAAATTTGGTCATTCCTACAGGTGGTTTCTCTATACACACTACCCTAAGGAAGTGCCATGCATGTCTGTGACCACACTCTGTCAATCAAATTATGTCATAAAATGAAAATTACATGCCGACATACAGGATAAATATATACTATCAAACATACACAGCAGTTCACATTTTTTGGACGGATTTTCAAATTTACAAAAAGATCACCTGATTTCTACAATGTGGCCAGTTCCTACATTCTACCTACAAACTATGCCTGCATTTGTAACTCCATACACATATGTTAAAATGACAAACACAGTTGCAAAATTTTGGCTATGAACAGGAATCATGCAGTAACAGTATAAACTAGAACAGACTGATTTTCCAACAGAAAATCAAATGTCTCCCGGTGGAACACTTACGTCTCTGAATAAGCTACAGGTGATATCAAATTACAAATGACCAAGTTTGCTTGAAAATTACAATCCTATTTTAGCTCTCACCTAGATACATTACTCTAGCAATTTTCATCAAGTTCTTCAAGACTTATTGCACGGAAACCAATTTCACATAAATGACCCTGGGACCTTGAAAATTTGGTCAAGGTCATCCAAATACAATCCCAACCTTGGTCTTACCTAGATACATAATCCTACCAAGTTTCATCAAATTCCATCCTGTTCTTCATGACTTATCGAAAGGAAACCAATTTCACATAAGTGACCCTGTGACCTTGAGAATTCGCTCAAGGTCACCCAAATACAATCCCAACCTAGGTCTTGCCTAGATACATAATCCTACCAAGTTTCATCACATTCCATCAAGTTCTTCAAGACTCATTGCATGGAAACCAATTTTACATAAGTGACCCTCTGACCTTGAGAATTAGGTCAAGGTCACCCAAATACAATCCAAACCTAGGTCTTGCCAAGATACATAATCCTACCAAGTTTCATCAAATTCCATCAAGTTCTTCATGACTTATCGAACGGAAACCAATTTCACATAAGTGACCCTGTGACCTTGGGAATTTGCTCAAGGTTATCCAAATACAATCCCAACCTAGGTCTTGCCTAGATACATAATCCTACCAAGTTTCATCAAATTCCATCTAGTTCTTCATGACTTATCGAACGGAAACCAATTTCACATAAGTGACCCTGTGACCTTGAGAATTTGCTCAAGGTCATCCAAATACAATCCCAACCTAAGTCTTGCCAAAATACACAATCGTACCAAGTTTCATCAAATTCCATCAAGTTCTTCATGACTTATTGAACGGAAACCAATTTCACATAAGTGACCCTGTGACCTTGAGAATTTGCTCAAGGTCATCCAAATACAATCCCAACCTAGGTCTTGCCAAGATACATAATCCTACCAAGTTTCATCAAATTCCATCACGTTCTTCATGATTTATCGAGCGGAAACCAATTTCACATAAGTGACCCTGTGACTTTGAGAATTAGGTCAAGGTCACCCAAATACAATCCCAACCTAGGTCTTGCCTAGATACATAATCCTACCAAGTTTCATCAAATTCCATCAAGTTCTTCATGACTTATCGAACGCATACCAATTTCACATAAGTGACTCTGTGACCTTGAGAATTAGGTCAAGGTCACCCAAATACAATCCCAACCTAGGTCTTGCCTAGATACATAATCCTACCAAGTTTCATCAAATTCCATCAAGTTCTTCAAGACTTATCACATGGAAACCAATTTCACATAAGTGACCCTGTGACCTTGCAAATTTGCTCAAGGTTATCCAAATACAATCCCAACCTAGGTCTTGCATAGATACATGATCCTACCAAGTTTCATCAAATTCCATCAAGTTCTTCAAGACTTATCGAGCGGAAACCAATTTCACATTAGTGACCCTGTGACCTTGAGAATTAGGTCAAGGTCACCCAAATACAATCCCAACCTAGGTCTTGCCAAGATACATAATCCTACCAAGTTTCATTAAATTCTATCAAGTTCTTCAAGACTTATCGAACGGAAACCAATTTCACATAAGTGACCCTGTGACCTTGAGAATTAGTTCAAGGTCACCCAAATACAATCCCAACCTAGGTCTTGCCTAGATACACACTCATACCAAGTTTCATCAAATTCTGTCAAATCCTTCAAGACTTATCGCACGGAAACCAAGTGTTGAAGAACATGAACAACAACAACAACAACAACAACAACAACAACAAGAAGAAGCGGAAGAAATGGGCACTAAAACAATATGTCCCCCGGCTTCCACCGGGAGACATAATAACTCTTGGTGCAAACACGTATCTTGTAACACAACAGGATTCACTTAGATTGATAAACTGAACTGGTTTGTCTGGACCCCTAATTATGGCAAATACTTTTTTCCCCAACAGTGGCATTTTTTTCAGTGTCTGTGTCATTTAATTTGTGTAGAAATGCAATGTACCTTTCAAAAGTCCTCAGTGATTTGTAGACATGCCTGCCGTCATGCGTTATCAGTACATGCATTCTTATGTTCTTATGTTAACTAAGTGAAACATGCCAGCATTGGTTGATTAGCTTCACCCAGCACATAACAAAGCCTGGAACATTCCCACCTATCAGGGTCTGCATAGCTGTTAACAGCTGTGCTATGTTTGATGCAAAAATTGGAAAACACTGTATCGCATTTTCTGATGGTTGTGTTTTCATCTTTTACATGCTGTTACACAAGTCTCATCTACTTTTTTCTTTTCTCTTTAGTAAGGCATTACAACAAAACTTCAAACTCCTCACTGATATCATTTTAGCAACACATTATACATTTCTGTTCACATTTTTTCTTCCCACTTCAACTGGGCAGTCGTGGGCAGGAATCCCTAGTCGAGCAATTCCAGTATTCTATCTTTTTTTCAGGTTTGAGACATTAACTCATTCCATACCAGTCCCTGATTTGTCCGTATATTTACCCAGATTTAAGTCGACAATTGCATATTTAAATTCTTCATGAAAAGAGCTTTCTTTCAAGTACCAACATGCCTATAGTCTTAAGTCAGTGGTTCTGGCACTGCCTCGCAAGTCATGCTGCAGCTGCCGCAAGGGCAGCAGCAGCATGACTTGCCAGGCAGTGCCAGAACCACTGACCAAGGCCTGTGACCATAAGATGGAATGAGTTAAAAGTATGGTCGATGAAATGTTTTCCTTTGCAAGTACATTTCATCTTCTTGTTGTTTTTAAGGCATTTTTAATTTTTGTTATACCTCCTTGTTAGCTCAACCATTTACAGTTTCAAACTTAAATTGTATGTCATTTGCAGTCTTTGTCAACTGTGTTATGTTAATATACATGTAGATTGTAAGACCTTCACATACACTATACACGTACAGTAAAACCTGTCCTTGTGGACACCTCTACAATACAGACTTCTGTACAATGTGGACAGTAATGTCCAGCACCAAAAGGTCAGTTTCCTTGTGAAAAACAGTCTTTTCTGGACCCCTGCCAGCTGTGGACACTAATTGCCAGTCCCAAAGGTGTCCACAATAGACAGGTTTCGTTGTACATGGAATGTCCTCAACTGTCTGCATCCTTTGAACTGTACCTGATTTTTTTCTTTGTTAAGACACTCACTTTCTTTATCAATGAGACATTAACAGTACGTAAGACTCGAATGTACCCTGTTTATATCTACAGGATACTCCTCCAGTTATGCTCTAACAATCAACCTTGCTCACTTGTGCACTCCTTATGTCTGTTTACAAAATATGGTGATATATGTACACTCTCACGTAACCTGGGCAGTCTTTCAATAAAAGCATGTCTCACTTGAACAGGACTATTGACTTGGAGTATGTTATCTTGATAAGTCATCTGCACACCTCATACAAATCATTTTTCATTACTGCTGACTTAATTCATAGTAAAAAACATTGAAGCATTTTACATTTGACAACCAGCTGGTTTTGGGCATTTAACCCTTTCTGCCTTCAATTAAAACTGAGTCAACAGCCTTCCTTGGTCAAGTGCCCAACCCATGCCAAGGAAAGCTGTTGACCTGGGGCATGTGATCTTGATAGGCCTCATCGACAATTCTTGGGTCAGTTTCCTCTGACTGTTTAACTTGCTTGAAAACACTGAAGCTGAAACCATTGGACCACCAGCCACTTCTGGTCGATTCAAGGGGGAAAGGGCTGAGGGGCAGAAGGCTATGCTTCCATTTCTTACATAAGGCACAAAGACAAATTGAATCCAGAATCCTCTGCCCACATTTTCATGTACCTTGAACTCATTTATACACATTGGGTCCTGAAGTGTGTTCTCAATTATGTGACCAAGGCCATTACATATACATGTACACAACAAGTGGCCCACCGAGCTAAAGCTCTGCTGAAATATAATCTGATGGTCATCACTCGTAATCAATTTGATTGAAATTCATGCCCTCAATGATCCAGAGAGATTAATCAAGGTCAATCCATGTGATGCAACATCAAACTTCCACATGAACACACATTGGTGGTATATTTGTAACTTTCCCTTATTTTTGGCAACATATTGAATTTAACATCCTTTAAGATATAATTACCTTGAAAAAAGGTCAACGTAACAACATATTACAAAATTTGAACATCAAACAGTTTGTATCCTGATTATCTCCGGTCAAATCCATGAAAATGGGAAACATAAACAGTTTTGTTTATTCTCCAGCTTGGCCATATTTAAGAAACGAAATTAAACAAATTCCTGCCATAGATATGGTCATCTTTTTAAGTGTAGCAGAACACTTGAAATACTATCTAGTACCTAGTCCTGCTAGCCGCTTTGTAAAAGTATGTAGATCCAGCTATATACATGTTTGTTTAACATTGATCATATTTTCTCCAATAAAAGGCAAAACTTGTCACACAATTAGAACAGAAGAAACCAATTGTTCAGGTCAAGACTTGACAAAATTATGTCATGCAATGCACTTAGATTTTTATCTGTATTCCTCATATTGCTGACATTGAAAATACATGCCTGACAGCAATGCATCATGTGACAACTGTACATGTATATTATATACACCTGAACATGCATATCATGTACATCTAAACATGCATATCATGTACACCTGTACATGCATATCATGTACATCTAAACATCATTATCATGTACACCTGTACAAGCATATCATGTACATCTTATCTAAATTAAACATGCATATCATGTACACCTGTACATGCATATCATGTACATATCATGTACATCTAAATTAAACATGCATATCATGTACATCTAAACATGCATATCATGTGCACCTAAACATGCATATCATGTGCACTAAAACATGCATATCACTTACACCTAAACATATCATGTGACAACTGTACATGTATATTAAATACACCTGAACATGTATATAATGTACACCTGTACATGCATATCATGTACAACTGTACATGCATATCATGTGTACCTAAACATGCATATCATGTACATCTAAACATGCATATCATGTGTACCTAAACATGCATATCATGTGCACCTAAACATGCATATCATGTGCACTTTAATATGCATATCATGTGCACTAAAACATGCATATCATGTACATCTAATCACACATATCATGTACACCTAAAGGTGCATATCATATGTCCAGCTAACCATGCATATCATGTACATCTAATCACACATATCATGTACACCTAAAGGTGCATATCATATGTCCAGCTAACCATGCATATCATGTACACCTAAACACGCGTATCATGCACACCTAAAGGCACATATCATGTACAAATGTACATGTATATCATGTACAACCTGTGGTTACAGTTATGCACCAGAATCCACTAAACTTAACAAAAAATTTAGAATGTTGATCAATGTACATGCACATGCAAGAACCACAAAGTAAATTCATGTTTATTGTATATCATATAAACAAATTGTTCATTCACTCTAACCATGTACATTAAGTCTGATTGAGACACTACACTGTCTTGTTTACTATATGCTGCTTGTGAGCTTCAAATGGCACACCATTTTAAAACTTAGATATAATTTGACCAAAGAGAACCCTTGTGCAGTGAACTCAATGGTACTTGGATGAAGAACTAGGCCTGTAACTGGGGAGAGGCGGTTGTTAGTAGTTTGGGGTCCCCCCCCCCCCCCCCCCCGGGGTTTTAGCAGTTTGGGGGTCACCTCTCCCCCGACCCTTACTTGGCCCAGCTGATTGAATAGTTAACAATTTTGTCACAGAATCCACTAACAAGCATGATTACGTGTATATGGAAGCCATTTATCCTTGTTCTTCAACCCATGGGAGGGGGTCCCGCCCCCTCACAAGCCCATTTCTAGGTCACTTGTATTGCTCCCTCACTCCACCGAAAAATTGTCATCCTACCCCTACCGCACCCTCACCGCCTCCATAAAATCCTGGAAATGGGACTGTGAAGGTACTTAGACTGGCAAAACACTTGTTCTCTGGTCATACAAAAGTAACAAAACAAATGGCAATACCTGAGAAAGAGATCATTCTTTTCTTTTTGTACCCATTGATCAATGCACATTAATCAATAATTCTACTTTTTCGAGTTGTTTTTTGCTGATGTCTGCCAGTCGATGGCCTGTAGTTTGTCCAGTAATGCGTCCAGTGCTTCCTTGGTGGACTGGAAGTGCTTGTCTGCACTTTTAGCCTTCACTTGTAGGCAAATCTGCTGTAGGACTGTGTCACAGCGCTCTTTTATCAGCATTTTGATGTGGTTGGACCCTTGTTTCTGCACCAAGCGTGTTGAAGGCCTGATCAGTCTGTGCTCCTGTAAACATTTCATTTTCTCTACTCAGATGCACAAACAGCTCATGTACATGTACTGTCTTTTCAGTCTCACGGAAATATGTTTACACGAATAAATAAGTTTTTCAAGTGTTTCACTATCCATAAACAGACTTCAAAGTGTTGAATCTGTTCTATTCCCCTACCCTCTTAAAATCAAACGAATTTCATAAGAAAATGGAAATTAACTGCAAACATGGTCAAGATAAACTTCAAATGTTGCACTTTCACACCAATGGTCATTGAGGTCAACAATTTGGCTGTTGTTGTGGAACAGGCTCCAACATAAGGAAAAGTACATCCTGGAGAAAGAATTCCTTAAAATGACCTCCCCAACACATGTACATTATGGCAGCCTGATTATCTCTAACCAGTGTAATATTATACCACAGGAGGTGTTCAGCTGGGCACCACGTGCTCTGTTGCTTTGATCTACATGCACATAGGGCCTACTTTGGCCAGACTCTTTGAATGGAATTTGAGATCAAAGGCTAACTGCAAAACTGCTCACCTGGTAAGATAAATGGGACATGCAGCGACAGTAGCTTTAAAGCAAATATACATGTATAGGAATACTGCAGCCTGTAACTGTAATGAAGTCTCCCCCATTTTTAGACAAACATTGCACACGCACTAAATGAAATGAAAGAAAGATATAAATTTGTATTGAACATTTGCTTAAAGTCCAGCATATTACATAGAATGTAATACACTAATGTCAACAGCTTTCAGCATGCTTGGGGAATAAGGCCAGCCTTAAAAATATTTCTGTTTCGTATAACGCCCCGTGTGCACAAAATGTTGCAGTTGGAATGTTTTTCTCAACAGTGCAAAAAAAAAAAAAATTTTTCAGGCTTGATTTAACGCCAGTTGCACGCCCCGTGTGGCAGTTCGCATATAGTTTGCGTACCTACCATGAATGCTATCAGTACATTGTAGTAAATTTGCGTATTATAATACTGTATTGGCAAGTTCTAGCAATAAACGGTGTTCCTAGATCAAATTCAAACAGAAATTTCAATATTTCAAATCAGAAATCAAATGTGCGTACCGTCGACATCTTTCCTGCAACTGTTCACAAACAGCTGCTTCGGCCATGTGGTCTGACCTACAACACATCACCTGATTGGTCAATTGAGTCACATGCAAAAATGAGCCAATCACGGCTCGTGTTACAGTGCTTTCATCATGGCTTCCGCTCAGTGAACATGTGTGAATCTGGTGTAATTTACGGAGGGAACACACAAAAGTGAAGCTTTTTTTTATATTGCAGCATGCGAAAATAAAGATTCCAGTGTTTATTGCAACAATTATTTGGAGTCACAGGCAAATACGCAAAGTTAGGGGATAGCGGGAATAGCCGAATGTGTCCCAAATCAGTCCATGAGATTGGGTCAGTTCACCGCAGATCCACTCCATGCTGTCACTTGCGTGTGACTGGAAGTTGTGTGATGTTTTTGCCTGGGAAGTCATCTCAAGGCACCTATTTTTTCCAACACTGTTAGAACCCACCGAGAAATGGTATTTCATGTTAATTTGCAGATGAATTCGCTATGCAAATTTTATTGTAATTTGACGCTGCTTTGACATTGTTGGGGCAGATCACACTGACGGTGAGTAGTGTGACCCTGCTCAGGAAACCAATTCCTGCCAGTACCTTTGCTATCGTAAGGTAATCGTATGTACGACAGTGAAAATGTCTGCTTGTGTTGACAGAAATAAAGTTCTGATGAATACAACTGCGGACCAAGTAATTGTTTAAACTTGGAATGTTTATGAATTAGCGATTATTATCACCTATTGGCGCTCTGCGCACGTGCTGCGAAAGCTCTTTTTTTTTTTTTTTCGTGATAAGACCCCCCCCCCCTCCCCGTAGCCAGCCTTGAAAACAACTGCAGTTTGTAACTGTGTCATGAAAATTTGAGGAATAGAGTTCCTAGCGAAAAAAAAGTTGGTTGCCCGACCGGGCAAGTACCTATTAATTTTAACTTGCCCAAGATTAAATCTGACTCACCCGAGAAATCGCACACGTGAATTGGCGAGCCCTGCTTTGTACTCTCAGTTTGACCATGGAGCAATAAAACTTAATCCACCTGCACATACACACAAAAGAGGTGTGTTCATGACTTTTAATATTTACTCTGAAACCTCATCATACACTCATCCTCTCGCCTGCTGTTGTCAAGTGGAAATTAAAACTACATGTACACATTTGTATTCAAGATCTTATTCTTTTTCTTCTGTGATATTTAAAAAAAGGGCAATTTTATAATTACACTAATCCTTTGTTTCTTGAAGTCCTGTACATGTACATGTTTAAAATAGCAAAGACCCACCCCAATTCAAGCCAAGCCGAGGTGTATTTACAGTAGGGCTACTCTGTCTCAGCGCCAGCAAACCAGCCTGAAGCATATATTGTCCCGCTACAACCTCATCTGTAGCAGAGTCTCTTGCTTTAATACAGATTTAATAAAAAATTTTCAACCTGGAATCTTGTTCATCTTGTATCAATATTAAGTCCATCAGTCCCGGTACTGGCATGATGCCCTTATTGCAGTAATATGCAGTAGGTATGTGTAGTTTAAAAAAAAAAATCCTCCCTGCCTCATCAAATTTTTCAAGGCCCTCTTATGCGAAACAGAAATATTTTTAAGGCTGGCCTAACGTGGCCAAAGCATGCTGAGAAGAGCTGTTGACTAAGTCCAAACTATGGCACTGAAAGAGTTAAGCCTGACTGGTTTCACCCCAAAAACCAGCTTCTCCAGAGAATGACCACAACAATTACAATGTTTATTTTCACCTACATGTAGCACGTATATGGATGATCTCTGGTACTTTTGTGTTCCCATCAAGGGCGTAATGTTTACTTTACCTTAAGCTGTATCTGTAGCAGCTGATTGACACATCGCTCGTGATCCTCCCAGTCCTCTCCTCCTTGAATCAGGCATTTTTGCAGCTCTTCCAAGACAATCTATTCAACAGGATAAACATGTTAAATGTACAATGCCTCTGGCAGTCAACTTGAACTATTCCTTCCATTGTACTTCCTTTGGGAATTTAGATTTTTGTAGCCAAAATTTTGTCAATAATTGCACCTTTTTTTTGTAAGCACCACCTCAGTAATAAACTCAATATCACATGTATGCCATTTTTATTTCTTATATTTGCAATTTATTAAAATTAGCAACTGGGGGAGGAATCACAGGTTGGTTATACTAGTTATGTTTTTCAAATCTTGAAAAAAGGAAATATATATTCCAGTGGTCTGTAAGTTTTCAAAATATAAAATAAATGTACTCATAAGTGTACATGTGGCTAGTTAGAGGTTATCCTATGCTCAATTCAGTATCCTTGCCTGTGCAGATCCCCCACAGAGGCTGTATCCTCTCAAGACCCAATGGGCCACGGGAAGATACAGGCTCAAGGGGGATGCATGCAGGCAAGGATACTGCATTGGGCACAGGATAAGCCATGGATCCTAAACACCAGTGTCCATAATGTGGTGCTACCCCCCCCAAAAAAAAAATAAATCAAATTAAATCAAAGTACTAAAAATTAGAATTTTGTAAGCCAGAATGTTCAGCTACCTTTCCTCTTTTTGATGTGACTAAATCCCTCTGAACACACTGTATGCTAGAGTCCTAAAAATGCAGAATGAAGGCAATTTTAATGCTATATTCAGGACACTGGTGCATACATTACATTCTGTACCAATAAGTGTAATCCACATTTAAAACTTTGATTATTATACATGTTACAGTATTATACATGAGAAACTGACAAGAAGAGGCTATCACACAATCTTGCATTCTTATCAAATAAATGTTGCAAACAAATTGAAACTATTTGCCAAGAGTCAGGGATAATCCTATTTCATTAAACTGCCACCAGATGTCACTTCTTACATACCTCTTCTGTCTGCACAAGGTGCACAGCAAAGTCATCCTGCACCTTATATTTAGTGCAAAGGTGAAGAACTTCAAACGCAAGCTGTTTCAGGAACATGTAGCAACTGTTTATAGCCTGCAATGAAAAAAAAACAAAAAACCCACACAATTACGAACTTTTAAGCAAATATTTGATGTTGATGTTTTGTACTTGCATGCACGGGCTACGGGAGCCACCCAGGCTCAACTTGGAAGAGGTGCCCATGAAATCATGACAAATGCACCTTTCTTTACATGTGCATGATGTATAGCCAATGTGTCTTGCCTCCACTGTATACTGGGGGAAAATCTGATCTGTATCAGCAACACCGTTCTCCCTCTCACCTCAACAGTACTTGGCTGCAGACAACCATAATCCATGAATGTTCATCCCCAGCTGGGCTGCCAACATATGCTAATTAGGCTGATAACTGCCAGAATCATTTGTATGTAATCTTGAAGCAAATAGCTAAGTGCATTCAAAGATTCAACCCCCCCCCCCCCCAACAAAAAAAAAAAAAAAAAGTCATAAAAAAATGCAGTTTTGAATAAATGGAGCATCACCATTTGAATAAGGTTGATTGGTAAAAACCTACCCCGGGTTATAGGTTTCAGGTAAAACAAGTCAAACGTGAAATTGATGGTAGAATGATGAAGGACAGGCATAGGACAATAAGATCAGTTCAGCTGACTGACAAGTCAGCTGAGCTAAATAAATAAATGTTTAACTTACATTTCTCTCCACTATTTGCTGGATACATTCCAGCACTTCAGCAGGCGTGACAGCCTCCAATTTCCGCTTCAATTCACGAAATAAAAACATGTTTTCTTGGTAGTATTCAGTCTTTGCCTGAACAAACGAAAATGTGAATACATTCAGTCTGTGAACTTGTAAAAAGTATATAAAAAAAAACAAAACAGAGTAATAATGTATATGAAAGAACATCAAATTTGAAAACAAATGGTACACCATCTGTTGCCTTTGAAATGAAAGAAACACAACTCAAGAAACTGATGTCACTTTTGTTATTCTAGAGAGCACCACATGAAATTTGTAAAGCAACCCAAAGGAATAAGCCCTAATAGCAGCTGTTGTAACTTGACTGGGCCCAAAAAATGGAGAAAGGCATGTATGACAAGATAACTGTCTTGATGAGGGAGGTATTTCGTGACCTTCACCCTTTCCCGGTCGGTAAAAATTTTTAAAATAGTGCCACCCTCCTCTTCTATGGCCCCTCTGACCAGAGGCCACAGTCTCATGCAGAAAGCGTGACATTAACCCTTTCCCTTAAACTGGCCAAAACTGGCTGGTGGTCAAAAGTCATCTGTTTCGGTGATTTCGGGTAATTTCAACAGCAATGAGAAATAATTTGACTGAGAATTGTACCCGAGACCTATCAAGATCACATGTCCCCGGTCAACAGCTTTTCTTAGTGCCCAACGCATGCCAAGAAAAGCTCTTGATTCAAGCTTAATTCAAGGGGGGAAGGGTGAACATTACATTTCCTCCCTCTAGAAGGGCCACTCATACAGGGTGACCGTCACTAATTACCTGTATCTTCATAGTTTACGTGGATCACTGTACGTAACTGTTGCTTATTAACTGCAATTGGGTTGGCCTTATAAGAGGGGTGGTCTTATAAGAAAGGTGGCCACTGCATATTATTCTCACTTATATCTCATCCGGAATTAAAAACACAAGAGCCACATTGTGCTGGTATGTAATGGCATAGTATACGGAAACCCACCTTGATCAGGTTCCGCAACACAGTGGACTGCCCTCTGGTGGAAGGTTTGCTCTTCTTCAGACTCAGGATGGTCATTACTAACTGCGTTAAGTGATCCGACAAGTCCCCCTGAAATCAGCAGTAAATGTGAGACATGCATTTTAATTTCCTGCCATAACTGCATACCTGGTTGTTTTGGTAACTATACTCTCGCCTGGCAAGATAAGGGCAGCTGCCTATGACGGCAAGGAGGATATTACTATTATTTTGGAAATAGAGAATACATGTACTTTTTATAGTACAGGCAGATAGAAATTTATTCTTACATCCAACTTAGGAAGCACTAAATGAATATGTCTTTGCAACTCGTAAACTTAAATTTCTCTAGAGGACACAAATTTTGTGAGAAAGGAGTATCTAGCCCTACTGTCGACAGTGACATACTCAGTGTCCTCAGTGACTGACAGGCGCGAACCCTGTACTTTGCGGCAGGAAATTTAATATGCATGCCTTGTATTGCATCATCTTTGTTAGGCTCACAGGCGCCCATGCTTTCATAATGTCAATTCCTGGCTTTCAAAAATGGAAATATAAACTTTTCATGACAAAACTCCATGGAAACAAAAAAAGAAAAAAAAAAAAAGACAATCAAACTGAAACTTTAATTGGTTGTCTTCGGAAGCACCCATGGGATCACATGCTCCTTTTCCAAAATCATATGAATGCTTTCAGTGGCAAATATTGAAGACAGAGTTAGCAGTTTGCCTCAACATGTTTTGGGTGGACTTGAAGCATGTTGGAGAAAGCAGCAGGTCCGCATCATTCTTATTGTTTCTGGAACCAAATGTACAGACATGCTGGTCCTTAATGAAAAATGTTTTCACGAGAATTTTGTCATGTGAATGAAATCACTGATTTACCAAGATGAAAAGGACTTTAGTTGTGGTTGGCACTGAAAGCGTTCACCATTTCTCACCTTGAATTGAGACTGAGTCAATAGCTTTCCTTGGGACATGCTACCCAACCTGTCCCAAGGAAAGCTGTTGACCTGCGACACACTGCTCTGATAGGGTTTATCTACCAAAAAAATGTTTGTTTCTGTTTTCCGTTGACATTAATTTTTATTTCCAGTCAGTTTTGGCGAGCATGATGCAGCAAGCGGAAACCATCTGTCAACACAAATAGCTGTCTACAGCACTGCTTACAGCCATCCTTACCTGTGCCTTGGCCAGAATCTGTATGTTGCTCTTGGCCTGTGGCAGACTAGCAGAGGCACCAGGGCCAATCTCCAGAGACTCAATCAATTCTTGGTACTGCAACAAAACTACCCATGTAAGCAGAACGGACCCTTCTCAGTTGGTATATACACAAGTCAATGTATTACGGACAAATCGTTTCTTCCAACTAGAGTACTCAATGCTGGCAGACGGGATATTACCCCCTGCTTTGCAAACACATGGGTTGTGTTACCTCGTGAATGAGGTCATGGTCCCCATGCTCATTAAAGTGTAATTGGGTAAACAGTCAGGCACCAGCCCACAATACTGGTAATCTTACCAATATTTGGTAACCACACCATACAATTTCAATACATATTACCACTGCCTGGTAATCATGCATTTGTCATCGCAGTGCTTTCATTTAACCCAAGAAAAGTAGTCACTGTGAACATTTTTATAATTCAGAATCTTGTCATGCCAGTCTGTAGTACTTTTTCATTGTCTGTATTTGCAAATAGAACATATTTTGGACAAAATATAATATTTCCACAACACCTACAATAAAAAAAGCATTTTAAGGCACAATTTGTGTTCCATAATATGTGGTAGAGACTGCATGTTTTGATCAAGTTCCGCAAAAATGTCAACAAATACAAAAACATATTCTGGTGTCTGTAAATTATTGCCAGATTTGATGATTTCACAATCGACATGTGGCCTTTCCAGGGAAGGAACCCAAACTTTCTGCCAGGTCTGCTAATTAAAGTCTCATTAGCACCTGCTGAGCCAGTCTTAGTACTTCACGTGGTGTCACTGGGTCAGTTTCACTGGGACATAATGTAATTTGGGTTGGGTGCTTGCTGGAAATCCTATATGCTGGAGCATGGTACCAGGAATGTAAAACATGACCTCTTCTGATGATAAAGGGTGCTCTTTATAATTAGGATTTTTTGACAAACGAAACAGCACAATTATGCTGCCATCTAGTGGCAAAAGACCAACAAACGCTATGGAATTACCATAAAAAAGTAATTTCAAATACTGAAGTCATCATAGAATTAACACAAATAGCTATTAAGATCATACCAGCATTGTGGACTGGTGCCTGACTGGCCAGGGCTAACAAAGGCATTCGATTTACTACGTACACACTGTGCACTTCAGCCTTTTATGCTGTGCCCTTCAACTGGAGTGGAATATTACATGACCGCTGTTCCCTTTGATCTAGCATGGTTCTCCTGGGTACATTTTTCTTCATATTTCACTGGACCCATACCAAATAACATATACCTTAGGCAGGAGGCTCTCTATCTTGGCCTGTGTGTCACAGAGGTTACCATTAACCCTCAGAATGTCCTGCCAGATGTCTTGATGTGGACTTTGGCTGTCTAAGACTTGCTGGTACTCCATTATCTGTATGTCCTGTAGTTCCAGGTGACACGGCTCACATACTCGTAGGTAAAGGCACACATCTGGTTCCTTCTCTGGACACTAGTAACAATAGTCATGACATTAGACAACGGATGTAATCTTATAACTACCTGGTTATCAGCATGATACAGCGAAAACTCGTTATAATGACACCATCTGTTACTCTTGGAAGTGTGTCAGATAAATGAATCAAGCAAGAAAGAAAATAAACTTTTGCCATTCAAAACTTGAGTCATTATGATGAATATGTTGGATGTCTGAGTGTCCTTATAACCAGGTTTCACTATACATGCTGTATGTGACATTAACTCAAAACCTATGATGGAACAAGATACATTTTGAACAGGGACTGCCTGGCTTAACATAAAACTCTGGGTAACACTTATCAAATCATACTCTACAATGGTTTTAACATGTTTAATCGGTGGTCAGATGAGTGGCAAATACTTTTCAGTGCTTCTTAATGCAAGATGATGCAGACCATTAAAGCAAGTGGTGTGTACACTATCATAATGAAGGAGATGTGTAATACGGTAGTGTAATAACCAAGGAGATGTGTAATAGACCAGTACAATACTCATAGAAATTGATACAAGTCACTGGCTTAACTATTAGCAAACACCTAAAAGGCAGCTATTTAAAGATAACATAAGAGAGCCACCAAAGTTCTTGGCCTCATTTTGACCACATGAACACCTGACCTTAACGAGACCACAACAGGAACACAAGAGATTAATATTCGGACCACTTCATGAGCACGGGATGTTGCTCTTTAGACCACTACATGAACACTGGAACATAATCTTGAGATCACAACATGAATACCGGAGCTTTCTCTTGAGGTCACCTTCCCAATATATGACTTGCTGTCTACTGCTACGTATACTGTACTGTGATCCTCCCTGGCAAATAATATTCTTATTTTTCTTGCAAGGTGCACTCTTAAAATGTATGTGACACCCTGTCCACTGCAACCATTCACTGTTATATTAGGTCCAGCTGTGTTATTGAATGATTTTTTTTCGAAGTTTAATTTGATTTTTTTTGGGGGGAGGCTAATTTTGACACATATAATTTAGTACATGTACCATTAATTGGTGCTAACTTATGCATATAAATCGGCCAATTTTGCATATTATATAGAATTTATTGAATATGTAATGTAGTTTAGCATTGAAAATGCAAGAAAAGACATTAAGTGAATCTTGTTTGAAGAAAATATTGGATCAATGTTGCAATTATTACAATTGACTGCTGGTGCCTCAAGCACGTATGCACACACGAGAGAGAGAGAGAGAGAGAGAGAGAGAGAGAGAGAGATAGAGATAGAGATAGAGAGAGAGAGAGAGAGAGAGAGAGAGAGAGAGAGAGAGAGAGAGAGAGAGAGAGAGAGAGAGAGAGAGAGAGAGAGAGAGAGAGAGAGAGAGAGAGAGAGAGAGAGAGAGAGAGAGAGAGAGAGAGAGAGAGAGAGAGAGAGAGAGAGAGAGAGAGAGAGAGAGAGAGAGAGAGAGAGAGAGAGAGAGAGACTCTGTACAAACAGATCACACAGTCTATTTTGACCACTTTTCACATGTGCCTAGCATGGTTGCAATGGGCAGGTTTCTTCTTGAATGCTGTCCTAAAGTGCAGTCTCCTGCATATATATATATATATCATATTGAACTTTATGGTGAGCATCTCAACTGAAATGTGGGAGTGCAAGCTGGAAGCTTCACATGAAAGGACTCGGGGACCAACCAGAGATGGTACAAAGGCAAGGATTCAGACTTAGGATGCACCAAACCCCATAGTTTTCAATCAGAAGTGCTTCTGAAATGTTGCAAAAATCAGAATTGGCAATCTGTGAATGCCAGGTGAAAGAATAAAACTTGTCAATCTCCTCATAATGCCCACCCATACCATATAACTTGGATCCCCAAGCTGAGCAAATATTATCATAGGTAGTTGACCCTCACCCTTTGACTTCATGCCTTCCATATCC